>OY720429.1:242138867-242700340 GCA_963082735.1 Pocota personata | reverse complement strand
TGAATTTCCTTCCTGCCTGCATTGGCAACGAACAATCAATGCCAATGGTAATTGTTTCGAAGAATAAACTTTTTTTTTGCTTTAAAAGTGTGGCCGTTCATAACAACCTGATATTATCGATAGAATGTTGTGCGACATCGGAAAAAAGTTTCAATCTTACGAGTATGGTGTTGGTAACATTTTCTAAGAATAAATTGGAATCTTTTTCAGTGATCGGTCAATATAAGAGGTATTAGATGTATGTACTTCTACCACATTCTCTACTACTCTTAATTATGATGGATTTCAAGGATTAGTTCTCTCTCCTACTCGCAATCCACATGATTTCACTTACTATTTAGTGACTTCACGGCAAAAACCCCAAGCTGTGGGGAGTCCCAGCGATAGCGAACGTTAAACGAACCAGGTGAGCAGAACTGAATTAAGTCCAATGCGTCAAAAACCCAGTGCTGTCTCCTATCTCTGAAGCGAAATACTAATGTAGTCGAATTCCAAATTATTGGAATTGATATTGAGGTGTAAACGTAAACGATTTTTCACCTATCACATATTTGACCACTATCCATAAAGCTTATGTTCTTTCGAAAACCATCACATGCTTGAGTTTACTCGATTGTGTCCAGCGACAAGCATGTAGATTGATCGGTAATCTGTCCTGCGCTCCTGTGCCGGTACTACCATCACAAGTGTTCTAACGAAATATCGATTTCGTTACGTCCCGGTAATCTATCAGTTCACGTCTGCAATCTTCTGCATACTCTTATATCTTAGAACATGCTTTCGATCGCAGAATGATTTAGAAAATCATTTTTTAATCACTCAACAGGGATTTGGAAAAACTTGCCGTGGTCAATATTTCCAGGAACTTATAAACTTCAAAGATATAAAATTAGCACGCATCGTCACCTCATTTTCTATCCAGTCTTTAACACTCCCCAATATTCTTTCACTGGGATAGAGTATAGGGTATACTACTCCTTTATAACTCTAAGGGACCAGTTCTTAAACTCTAATACTCGTACATTGCTCAGTTTGTCGCGTTGTAGCCATGTAACTCAAGAACGACTGAATTAATTTTGATGTAATTTGCTTTGTTGATTAGATAATTTCTCTGAGAAAGTTTGCGGTTAACTAAATATATCTATCTCTGCGTTTTGTACAAGTTGAGCAAATTTCACAAATTTGCGCTACATAAAAAAAAATTATAAAAATATCCACTTGAAAAGCATATGCAAATTTATCTGATTTAAGTTTTTTTTTTTTTTGTTTTGATTAGGGTATTTATTACCGAAGATTTTAAGGTGTCATTCGAATATTTACGCCATTCTGAAGCTGAGAATAAAATTGATTGCATGATTAACTTACAATCAGTGAGTTGAATACCAGTGCAGTTTTTTTTTATTTTCTTTTTGTGGCGGAAATGGGAGAAAACAACTTATTGATTACACTATTTTTTTTTCTGTGCGTAGAACATCTTAGTTTAGTGAATTTGTTTTAATTGGTTTCAGGATTCTTCTGCGCATTTGGTAAAGGAGTATGCATAAACAATTTGTTGGGATTTATGCATTTTAAAGGAATGTGTATTCAAAGAGGCGTAGGTATAATACCTAAAGATACAATCCTCGTGGAAATATTGTAGTTATAATTCCAGCAGAGAAAACTTGTCGCTTCACCTTCTAAAAATTTTTTTTTTTTTTTTTATTTCAAACAACATAAACTTCAAGGAATTACAGATGTTTGTTTACACTGCGACTAGTTATGAAACTAATGAGCAGTTTGCTCTTCAGTATTATAAGCGGGAGAAAAGTAAATGGCTAACAGTTTCGTATTTTTAAGGTACATTAAAATTGTAATTTGTTGTATGTTAACTTTTAATGACAGTAACAGTGGGATTTAATCCATCCAAAGCGTTGGAGGTTAAGTTCACTCCGAGCTCCTCTGTTCGCTCGTTGTTGTCGCTCTGTTACTATCTAGTAGAGTACGGGGTAGGTCCTGTTACAGTTGCCTTGCAAGATCTGACGGTCTTATGCGTTGCAGTCATCTCACGCCATATACATACGTTTAGAAGAATTGTTGCTTCCTCGTTAATATGCTCCTGAAGTCTCTTCTCGTGTGCTTTGGCCCTAGAGTTGATCTTTTCAAGAACAGTAGGAATGCCTAGGTCCCGATGAAGGTTGCTGTTTCTGATGTACCATGGAACATTCACAATACTTCGAAGGACCTTATTTTGGAATCGTTGGATGACTGCAATATTGGTCTGGCTGACACATCCCCAGAGTTGAGCGCCATAGTTCCACACTGGTTTTAGGATCTGGTTATATAAAAAAATTGTATTATTAATTGATAGTCCTGACTTCCTGCCTATAAGCCATTCTAATGTTCGCCATTTAATGTCTAATTCTAGTTTTTTGATTTTAATATGCTCTTTCCAACGAAGCTTGGCATCTAGAGTCATACCTAGATACTTCGCTGTATTGTCGTGCCTGATATTGCTATAGGGGAGTACGATATAGACTTATTTGTGAAGTCAATATGTACAGATTTACTCGAATTCAGTTTTATACTCCATCTTTGAGTCCACCTGATAATTTGGCCTGTAGCAGCTTGTGGCTTTTACGTCGATTCTAGCGGTGTATCTCCCACTGCTAAGACCAAGTTGCAGTCTTGGTGTAGGGCATTGTAGGTAGGTTTTTAGTGTAAAGAAGGTATAACAGAGGTCCGAGGACGCTTCCTTGAGGAACTCCGACTTCGATCTGCTCTAGATTAGAGTAGTAGTTTTCTTGTTTTATACGGAAGTATTACGATGTTAAATAAGACTCCATTAGGTGGAAGAACTGTTCTGGTAGGTACACTTTTAGTTTATTGAGTAGACCTTCATGCCATACTCTATCGAAAGCCTGTGCTACGTCTAAGAAAATTGCAGAACATACTTTTTTTCTTCTAGTGCTCTTTCGATTTCAGTTGTTATTCTGTGAACTTGTTCTATTGTGGAGTGTTTGCTTCGAAAGCCAAACTGGTGATTTGGGATTAGGTTTCTTGACTCTACGATTGGTTTGAGACGCTTAAAAATCAATCTTTCAAACAACTTTGATGTTGAAGGAAGTAGAGATATTGGTCTATATGAGGATACCTCGTGAGGATCCTTACCTGGTTTAGGGATCATTATCACGTCAGCTACTTTCCAGACACTTGGTACATACTCAAGGCTAATTGTTTTATTCATTAACCGCAAGAGTTTAGCTAACCCTTTGTTTGACAGTCGCTTCAGGACTTCCACAGTGATCAAGTCAAAACCTGGAGGTTTTTTGTCCTTTAATCGCCTTATATCATATTTTAACTCATGCATTTTAATCGGAGGAATCATAGAACGCATATTTTCATTGAGATTTAGGAGCTCATCACAGATAGCATCATATTCGCTAGGTGGTCTGCAAAAGCAGTAGCTTTTTCCTCATTGTTTTTGGCCCATTGCCCATTACTGCATCTTATTGGAGGAATATGATTTGTTGGTCACTTAATATATTTTGTACTTTTCCAAAGTGAATATTCAGTGCTCTTGTCAGCAGTTAGCTCTGATAGATATATTTTCATTGTCTCATGTCGGGTAAGCTTCATCTCAAGCTTAAGATCTTGTGTGACCTTGTTGAGTCTTGTTTTATCGGAAGGAGATCGAGTTTGTTGCCATCTACGGCGAAGTTTTCCTTTATACCTTATGAGCTCCTTTATTTCTTTTGGATAATTGGTACCCACAATTTTCCTCTTTGTTGGAGGAGTACAGCTCCAAGCCGCACATTGGATTAGTTGGATGAACGAATATGCTTCGTTTTTCAGCTGGTCTGTCGTCTCAATAGGTGTACTAATATTGATTTCATCTGTTAGGATATGTTTAAAACTAAGCCAATCTGTGAACTTATTTAAAAGGTATGGATTTTCCTATTTAACTATAACAGTTTCACTAAGTGTCAGATATATTGGTGAGTGTTCCGAGTCGAGATCCAAGCCTTCTTGTACCTGGGTAAAGTTCCTTGATAATTTATTTATTACAAAAAGTCAACCAGATCAGGAATTTTGTTAACGTCCGTCGGCCAGTATGTAGGCTTACCAGTAGATACAAATTCACACCCTGTTTTTTTAGCTGCATCGTAGAGCTCACGAATTTTTGTTGTAGTGAGTCGTGATCCCCAGTATGTGTGTTTAGCATTGAAGTCTTCTCCGATTATAAACTTAGACTTGTGCATTTTAATGAGCTGCTGATATTCATTTGAAGAGATCGAATGTTTGGGAGGACTATAAACAGGTATTATTGAGAGCGGTTGATTTTTAGTTTTGACAGTTACGGTAGTGGTTTGAAACTTGAGTGAACTTATTTTTTCTTCTTCATAATGATCAATGCTATTTCTTATAATAATAGCACTGCCTCCTCTCGCACAATTATCTGGGTGGACTGTATAGGACGATTTATAATTCTTCAACTTGAAATATGACTGGGTACTAAGGTTAGTTTCTGAAATCAAACAAATGTCTATCTTTTCTGTATCTAGTACTATTTGTAGCTCTTTTAAATGATTGTTCAATCCGTTCGCATTCCATGCCATGATTCTTAAGAACTTATCCATTATTAATTGTAATTTATTTTTCCCTCAAGACTACTAATACGATCTTGAAGGGTTTTATTAAAGGTTTCTTGTTTGTTTAGCTTATCCAGTATTTTTGCTAGAGTATCTTCGATTGTACTAAAAACATATTAGCAAAAAATTAAATTACCCAAGTATCATACTTGTCCGGGCTTGATTGAAATTTTGTCAATTTGTCAATTTGTTCTTACTTACTGATATTGTGCGTGGAAGAAGCAATAATTCCACCAGTATGATTTTGCCATTAAAATTACTGCACAAATTATAATGAGACAAGGATTTTATCAAATATTTTATGTTACGCAAGAAACCAAAACGTGTCATACGAAATTTCATCGCATTGCTTAATCATTTCCAAGAAAAGAAAGTCCATTATTCTATGCCATAGCTGCAAGTATTGGTATTTTTATACCCAAATCAAAATCTTCTTCTTTTCCTTACGGCGAGGTTATGATCCGGAGTAGAAGGATCAGAACCCTCCCACTTTACTGCATCCCTACTGGTCCGCCTGTGGGGTTTGCCGGTATGACCTCAGGAAATCAGAATAAAATCCATAAATACCATAACCTACTTCTCAGGTAATAATAGCACTCAATTACACTATCTATTCTGTGTGCAATCTTCTACCGTTCATATGTCTTAAAACCACTTTGAAATTATCAACAATTTTCTGGTTTATTATATTTCTTAGAAGCCACATAGAAGTGGCTCTCGTACCCGCCCTTGTTGCCGGTCGTTAGGGTTATCATGCTCCCGCTAAATTGGTGGCCATCCATTATCTCTTTGCACAGACAAACATCCTTGCAGAGCTAAAGCTGCCGTTCGCCATGCCTGTTCTAAAAACAATCGTTCCACCATACAATACTATTTATTACCCTAAAATTATTACCACATTACAAAAAGATTTAAGACCTCTATACGTATGTAAGCGTGTGCCGTACTATATGTACAGCCACTTGTGCGAAATTACTAACGTACAAAAGGACGACAACGAATGAACAAAGCCTATTCAGGTGGTCGTGGTATACTCTCTGAGTATAATGATCCTACAAGTTAAGTGAAATAATAACAAATCAACTTCCAGCATTCAGTGTACACTTTAAGCCCCATTCGAGTGGCCATCATTCCTTCCCCCAATCACCCCCGTTCTCGTACAGCTTTTGTTAGTCTCTTGCTGGTTTCCTCAAAAAGGGATAATATTTGTGTATTTCAAGGTGTATATGTATATACTGGAACACCTCTACTCCACACCTGAAGATATCCTACTCCGACTGTTCACGTTGGGCGTTACATTTCTAGTGCATTTATTGAAATATTTACCAAGTCCTTTGGCAATTTATGATTACATTCCGACTCCACTGGCGCACGTATCATATGTAAGTTTATACTCAGGGACAAGGATGAGCGATATATGTAGTAGGGCGCCTTCGTTTTTGTTGTTTCGGTGAGGAATAAGTCTTGCCCTTACCGACCGTCTGCTTTGTTACGTTGTATCTCCTGCGTGGAGCGCTAATTGCAGGGCAAAATATTTTAGGAATTCAGGTTAAGCTCATAAAACCAGGACCACCAGGACCTAACTAAATATGTAGAATGAATATTAAAATTAATGTTTTACTGTGTGTACAGTGGGAGCTACAAGATTGTGTTAAGATGGTATTCAGTTCAGTGGTGGCTCGTGACACGTACTTCTGGTATTTAGCGTTCACGTTTAAAAAAAAAAAAAAAATTCACTACTTGGTCGCATGTACTTTTACCTGCGAGATTGTTAAAACGATAATTTTTTTTTGAAAAATGTATTAAAAAGCAAAAGTTTTTTTGACACCTTTTCGGTAGCAAGTAACACAGTTACACGATTCTCTGTCCAAAAGCTTGGTATGCCAGTGACATATGTTTAACATTGTAGAGAATTTCAAAACCTAAAATTTCGGCTGCATTTGTAACCGTTTTAGAGATATCCGCAGCCATAAATGTTTTCCATAAACTTTCGGGTAAAGTCGGGCCTTTTGCAAACCTACAACTTTCGAATATTTTAAAAAATTCAGCATCCATCTTGCGAGTATTTCAAAATCTGATATTTTGAAAAAAAAAAAAAAAATCGCAAATCCCACAACATAAAGCACATAAAAATCGTTTGTGTAACTCATTGACAAAAAGCGATAAAAGATTTTAATAATCGTGCAAATAGGAATGTACCTTGCAAATCTAACAGTAAAAAAAGGATTCTAATTATTCGCTTTGAAAAGTGGTTAAGGACATTAAAAAACTGCAGATTCAAGTTTCCCGCCAATCAAAAAAAAAAAAATAATGGCGAATGGGCCACCTGGAAGAAATATTAGAATTATAAAGGCTGCTCTTAGACTAAAGTACATATGTTAGTCAATGCAAAATCGCGGAAGTTACAATGGTTCCAAACCCCGGTAAACCGTCGAATGAAAAAAAAGTCATATAGACCGATCTCGCTTCATCCGATTATATCCAAAGTCTTCGAAAGGATATTGCTCAGCCGGTTGCGGCCTGTTATAGAAGAAAAACATCTTATTCATTTATGTATTATAGAGACAAGCATTCTACAATTGATTAAGTGCATAGAATAACCGATGTAATTGAAAAGCTTTTGAAGAAAACAGGATTTGCTCAAGTGTATTTCTAGACGTCTCCCAAGCCTTTGATGAGGTGTGGCACGAAGGCTTAAAGTGCAAATTGCGAACAATTTTGCCAAGACATTTATATAACATTTTGAAGTCATATCTCGTGAGCAGACCCTTCCGTGTCAAATACGGTATCGATTATTCAGAATTTAAAGTAATAGCGGTTGGTGTACCGCAAGGAAGTGTTCTAGGTCCACTCTTGTATATGTTCTATACTCGTGATATACCGCAAGAAGGTACATAAATGGCACTGCCATTTTTGAGACAGGAAAACCCACAGAAGAGAAAGTTGAAAGAAACATTAAATAGGGTATATGACAGACTTGGCAACTCGCGCTCAACGAAACCAATTTTGTTGAAGTAAATTTTACATGATTCATTCCTTTTTCAAACGAGGCTAAATACCTCGGGATGACACTTGACACAAAAATGAAGTGGAAGCCGCTCGTGAAAATTAAATGCAAAAAACTCGAGAATAAATACAGAGAAATGTACTGGTAACTTGGAAAATACTCGAAGCGTAACGTAGAGAACAAACTGCTTTTATACAAGTGAGTGCTTAAACCTGTGTGGACATATGGTATACAACTTTGGGGCTGTCCCATAAAAAAAAAACAATAACATTATTTTACAAACTTTTGAAAGTAAAGTGCTAAGACGTACATAGGAAACAACGATGTCCTACATTTATTGCGCCGTCTACAAAGAACGAAGCCATTCGACATAACTCGATAAATAACAACCGCTTTAAAATTGTGGAATAAACAGGAACTTTCGATAGAAAGATACCTGCCAAACGTTTTAATCTCCTTGTATGAAAACTGTTTGTTAATTCAATACTTAGTTGCAAAAAATTTTGAAGGGGGTTCTTTTCGTGAGTAAAAATTTCACACTACTATGAGCACGCATTTTACAGTCATCATATTGACTTTTTCAAGATTTTCCAACTACCCTCGGGGGAAAAAAATAACTTGGAGGTAAAGTCTAAATATCAACTGAATAACCTTTTACGTAATAAAACCCTTTGCGAGATATTTATTAATGAATTTCATTAACTCCATTAACTCCAGGGCAAAGTCAAACATTTTGAAAAATTGTGTACCTCCAATTTTCGAGGAATGCACCGTTTTCGAGATAGTCCCAGTCAAACTTTCTTGTTGGGGGCAAAGCTGCATATTTTGGAAGATAGTGTACCTTTAAAATTTTAAAAAATACGGAATTTAAAGCCTAATGCTTGAAACAGATGTGCAGCAAGGCAGCTTGCATTGATGCATGCAGGAAGGAACGCATGTGTAACAGATGTGCAGTAAATTGTTGACATTTCATCACATTGGTTTGCTGTCATTCTGAAATCTGACAATTGAATTCCAAAAACAATGTCAGTTACATGAAACGTCAAATAACAAAATTTGTACTAAATTGTACTATTTTACTGTTCTACTACTGGAGGTTTGCATCAAAATTAGTAATAGAGACGTCTTGCCGCAATGCATGGCAGCGCAGTAAACACATGTGTCCTCTTACATATAAAGCCATGTTCTCCAACTTTTCTGCACGCATTTTGACCTACATCTGTTTCAAGCATAAGGTTTCGAACACATCATTTTCTGTTTAAACGACGCACCTTTTGCGAGATATTCGCGATCAAATAGAATTTTGAATAACTCCCGCTTAAAGTCAAACATTTGTGTAGACTACGCAACTTAATTTTTCGAAAATTTTGAAAATTATTGCATCTTCTAGGGAATCTTCAAGGCCTAAATTTGTACTAAATTAATTTGTTTTGTATGACTCACTGTTTTTGAGATATTCGCACTCTAGAATAATTTTCATTAACTTCAGGGTAAAGTCGAACATGTTGGGAATTCGGTATCCGTCTTGCAGAGAATTTCAATGTCTTAAATTTGGACCAGAACAATGTTGTTCGTAGGATGCACCGTTCCCGAGATATTTGCAGTTGAAATAAATCTCTGCAAACATTTCTGTCAACGTAGAGCTATTTACGTAGCAAAACTTAATAAAACGCTGTAAAGGTATGTCAATTACGCTTTAGACAGAAATGTAAAGTCTTACGATACACACAGTAATCGTCCACTCTCATACACACACGCTTCGCATCTTTCTTGTTGCACAAACTGATCAAATGTGAGGAAATCACGTCTCCAGGATGTTTGGTAAATTATCTGTGGAAACTACCTAATATTCGAAAATCCTTAAAGCCGACCAAAAACAAACTAATTCTGCCAAGGCACTGGCCATTATTATAGAATTTAGACACAATCAACTCCAGGGAGAATTTCGGGACTAAAAGATCCCCTCCCGAAAAATATTGGGAAATTTCCTCCTATTCGAGGAAAACACAGAGATACGAGCATGTATCTGTACCTCTGTAGTAGATTGCTTCATGCTACATAAAATGGTCGTATTACAAATTTTGGTCAAGGGCCTCGTTTTTGAATTATTGCTTAACTCGTATACAGGTGAGTTTCTGTGTTTGTGCTATATTCTTTCACCAGGAAGGGATTCATGTTCTCTGGGACCTAACAGGATTAACAACCACAAACATGGTGTGTTTTCCTCTGCAGTGTAATATTTCTAGATGTCACTCTGTTTTCAGCGATGCCTCAGCGCATTTCAGAAATGCAATTGTGCCATCGGCCACAATCGGTCCTCTGTGTGTGTGGGTATTACGAGTATTTCGAATATTGTGTTTGCCATAACGAAGCACAGGGACTTAGTCTTGGAGAACTGGGAAACAGTCTGCGATGATTTGTGATGGTGCACTAGATGGAAATTAAACTGTAAGATATGTTTCATCGTACCTTTTGGGTAGATACTCATATATCCATATGTGTTTTATTTGAAATTCCATGAAGTTGGATGAGTCGAGTGAGGTAATTCATATGAGTGTGACATAAGAACCAACTAACAATAAGGTATCCTTAATCTCGGAATAGATTAAAGGTGTTACTTTGAGAAAATTCGCAGTCTCAATGGAATTTGATTGATTGAGATTGGGATATGAATAGGGTATGTTGTCAACTCCAATGGGAAAATGGACTACGAGCAACGATTATGGTTTTAATTTATGATAGTAGAATCATCTTTTCATTTGTGTTGTGTCCTTACGGGAATCATTGAACAAATTTTAAACTGAATGAGGATTAAAGCGATTCCGTCGATTATGAAATTATTCAAACACGGTAGACAGAGATTGCTAAGTGTGTTCCGAAAAATATTCTATTTTAAACCAGTGTTTTCTCGAAATTTACTAAAATTTCTTTCAAACAAAGCACTTTCAGTCATAGAGGCTTTCAGTTACCTCAATTCCTTCAAGTTCATGCGAGAAATAAAGAGATCGGTCGTTCGTAAGCACATATCTATATATTAAATATTGTTTAGACGTCGGTTTTCGTCAAAACCGTTTTAATCATATCCGAGAAATGACCAAATTTCAAAAAATTGATAATAAATAGTGTGCCGTTGCACAACTTTAGTTCCCAAAAACGTAGTACGCCATCTAGTGAGATATGTCTAACTCAACCCGAATATAAAATTTAATCAAAATCCTTGGAGTAATTTTCGAGCAAATCGATTTTTCTCAAAAGTAAAGTACCGTTAATTTTCGGGTCAGAATGAACTCCGATTTCATCTCGAATTGTGACCCAACAGACTGCAGATATGAAGTTTAAAGTAAATCTGTTCAGCTGTTTAGGCTACAGTTCAGCACATATATTCTTACATACATACAGGCACATAGACAGCATTGAGCGACCCACTTTATTGAGTTTCTCTATTATAGTAATATACTCATATGGCATTACTGTCATCTCGTTTGGCAACATTTAATTTAAATATTTAACTATTTAAAAAAAAATCAAAATTAATTTAAAAATTAAAGTTTGAGAACACCTGAAGTTGGAGAAGCTTAGGAATTCTGCGGCGAATGTTGATCATCTTCATTTGACATTTGTATTTGTGAGATAACATTCAGCTGATCCTCGCTGTCAATATTCACGGCAATTGAGTCTTTTCGAGTTTTAACGTAGACAAGGCCACGCACAATGGGCCATATTCATAGTTATATTTTAAATCCGAGTGTAACTGATCTCGAGTCTAAAGTTAACACACAGATTAGACACAGCTGGTAATCATAGAGAATCTGGCAGCTCTGTTTAATTAAATACGAGTCTAACATCTAATCTACTACAACTCTACTACAAATTACATTCAATCTATTACGAAACATTTTCTGAAAGCGAAATTTCAAAAATACGTAAGCTTTTTTGTTTGCGGTTTTACTGTTGTAAGCAAAAATAAAGTAAGAATTGTAATTATACATATGTTTTGAAATAAAGAGAGAAAGACTTCGAAATAATTATGCAATTAGCTGGATACATCAGGGGAATTCCGAAGCTAAAAGAGCAGTGGCATAGGATGAACAACGCAGCACGGAAAAGTGTTAGAGACATGAAAGCTACACAAATAGCAACTGGCAATACAGTATCTATCAAGGATCCTACTCAAGACGATTGTATCATAAAAGATATGATGGCGGACGACTTTGTTGAAGACGAAATATTGATTAAACTTCCCGACTTATGGATGAAAATGAGATAAAGTTGGAAAGCTGTAAAGACAGTTTATTTTGGGAAATACTATTCAGGTCCCCTATATGGGAGGTAACAAGAGTTATACAATTATTTAGCTTATTAAAGCTATAATAAACTTCACTGAGGGTGGCCGTGGTGTAGTGGTAACATTAACGCTTGTCACGCTACAGGTTCACGGTTCAAATCCTGATCTCAACAATTATCTATTTTCTTCTGAAATAAATAAAAAAGTCGATCAATTGCGAAAGCTTAGTCAACTCTACTGCGAAGGCATAACACTGGCAGTAGGGTGGTCATATGGCTTAAATGCAACTTGATCGTGATGATGACATCAGGTGGAGGGAAAAAAATACTGTGAATCATGAGCAACGACAAAAAAAAACAAAGCAAACAAGCTCCCCAGTTATCTGGACGCCACCCTTGGAGTTTACTGAAACTTAATACAACCTAAGTTTCAAACCCACGACACCAATCTTTCTTTCTCTCTCCCATAATTTCTACAAACGCTCGTGCCCTGAAATAATTTAATGGTATTCATATCCCATTTGGCGCGCGCAAATTATAAAAAAAAAAAAAAAAAAAAAAACATTATCTACATATATCACTTTGATGAATATTTCCACCAACAAATCTCAATGCCTGAAGGCTTCTAGATACTAGCAAGCCTCTCTTAGTTGGTTGGTCTTGAATATTTAATAAGTCAATAATAAATGTTGCCGCGTCCGAATCGATATCTTTCATAAAATTCCTCGTTAGTCTATTGAGAGGGGTCGAGTCGGGTCCTGTAGCACTTCCGTCTTCTACATCGTGGTACCATTCCAATATCCACCAAGATATCAAAATCTTGATCAATGTTGCAATAGACCGACATTTTTCTTTATTTTATTTAGTTTGTCACCTACGTGGTACACTATTTTTATTACCATAAAACTAAAATCAAATCACAAATCACTCACGCATTGTAAAATTCTTAACATATTTTTTTTTTTTTTTTCGTTCACAAATTTCTGACGTTTAACAGAGTTAAATACAACTTAAAAATAGGTTCTGTCGTGATTAATGTTAGCTTTTAAGAATGATCTTCGCAAATTTTTCTCCCTCCAGGGTGAGTTTGTTATTGGTGGGGACTAATATTTCAGACATAGAGATTGGGGATGCGTACGAGCAAACGCCTATGGTACCATTCTATCAGATCTGTGTCTAGGTCTTCCAATAACTGTGATATACCCTTCTAGTCCAACCTATAACGCCAGTTATAATCGTTGTCCATCTGTGCCTGACTTATTTGTGTCAAATGTGCCTGGTTATCTTTCCCAACCTGTTTCCATTAACGACCTCAGCTCAGATCATAACCCCGTCTTCTGTCGGGTCCTAAGATCAGGTGTACAAAGGGAACAATATGTACTAGACCTCAAAAATGCAAATTGGAATCGTTTCCGGTCAGAAATAAATTCTAAACTCCGAAACATTCCAAGTAATCTAGACAGCATTTTGTGCACAGAAGATGTTGACTCTATCGTCACAGATTTTGGTCAACAAATACTAGACTCTATTGACTTAACTATTCATAAGGTCCCTAAAAGAAAACTGTGTTAAGGCTTCCAGCTTATATACTTGAACTCATTAAAGTAAGAAATGCTTGCCGAAGACACTGGCAAAGATATCGTCAGCCATACTACAATCACCAAGTTTTCCACCTAAACAGGTTAATTTCCAGATTCATTTTTGATAACAACAATCAAAAATGGAATGCAAAATTACATTCCCTTGATGTAAATTCGAAATCCTTTTGGAACATTGTCAAAGTGGTTAAGAATAAAAACAGACAACTACCCTTTCTTAAAGATCCAGGCAATACGTACTGTACGGATCTTGACAAGACAAACGCACTTGCTTTAAACTTCTCCAAAAATTATGAAATATCTTCGAACCTTGGAGACCCCACAACAACTGATTCAGTAAACCGAGTAATCCATAATCTTTTAAACAACATCACTCCTCCACCCTCAAGATACCGAATTCATGGTCAATGAGCTGCGTATACGTAAAGCTGAAGGAATTGACCGAATTAAAAATGTTTATATTAAACAAATGCCTAATTCTGGTCTTAAGCGTTTAACATTCATTCTTAACACTTGCATTAAAATGGAATACTTTCAAATATATGGAAAGTTGCGAAGGTTGTACCTATACACAAAGCTGGTAAGCCTCCTGATATAATTTCCAGTTACAGACCAATTAGTTTACTAAGTGTTCTTGGCAAAATTTATGAGAAGGTCTTAAAGGAGAAAATTTGCAAACATATTGCTGACAACAATTTATTTCCTAATGAACAATTTGGTTTCAGGCGCAATCATAGTACGTCCCATCAAATACAAAGGATCTGCAAGCACGTAAAGTAGGTAAGTCAACGTGCAGTAGGTAAGTCAACGGGCATGATACTACTGAACTTTGAAAAAGCCTTCGATTCAGTTTGGCACGACGGCCTCCTTTTCAAAATGATCAACGCTGATTTTCCTCCGCATATCTGTAAAATTATCCGTAGTTTCTTGTCCAATCGTTGTTTCAAAGTGTACGTCAATAATGATGTCTCCAACATTGTCCACTTTCGTTCTGGTGTTCCTCAAGGTTCGGTCCTTGCACCTGTCTTGTATAACCTGTTCACATCCGATTTACCATCAGTACGCAACTGTGAAGTAGCTCTATTTGCTGACGCTCTCGACATTGAGAGGAATCTTAGCTATGGGTTGAGTATATTCCAGACATATCTGAAGAAATCGAAAATCAAACTTAATGAAGATAAGATTAAAGCAAAAAAAGAAAAGCCTGCTTTCTTCCTAGTGGACAGCTCCAGGTAAATGGGGCAAGTATTAGTTGGGAGCCTTCCGTAAAATATCTTGGAATTTATCTGGATACCAAACTAGCTTTTAATGCTCATATAACGAACATATAACGAATATCCATATATAAATCGTACATCAAAGCTGTCAAATGATAACAAAATAATCATACACAAGGTAATTTTCCAAGCAATTCTACTCTATGGTTGCCAAGTGTGGGGTAACTGCGCAAAAAGCCATATTAAGAAATTGCAGGTTTCCCAGAATAAGTTATTGAAAATGATGCTAAATTTACCGTGGTATCATTCAACACGCGCTATTCACCAAAGGGAGAATGTTGAATTGATCTTCGATAGAATACAGAAATTAAGTCAACGCTTTTTAGATCGCTGTAATTTTGCTGAAAATCCTCTAGTGAACAACCTGAATGATAATCATGTTCAACATGGTAGCTGATACCATATTATCTTTATGTTTTCCTTCTTTTTTCTCTGTTCTTGATTGTTTCTATGTTTACTTATTCATCTATTTATTTATATATTTATTTATTTACTTATTTATATATTTATTTATTTACAGTAGTAATCGTTTATAGCGAACCCGCCTAAAGCGAACTTTCGCATATAACGAACGCATTTTGCGCGTCAAATAAAGAAAATGTCCGATTATAACGAACCAAAAATTTGTCATTCGGATTTTCCCAACTTTTCGGGACTTCCCCGAAAACTGTATAGCTGCATATGTACCAACATTCTCAAACGTCAACATTCTGTCCTTCAATATAACTTTTTCGGTACTTCCCCGAGTGTTTATATATGTTTACAAACGAAAGACAGCACAAATTAGTTGAGTTACATTCTGGACAGAGAAAGGACATTTAAGTAAAATGGGAGATCTAGTATCAAATAAAAAAAGAAAATGTTTCACATTAAAAGACAAATACGATTTAATAAAGCGTTTACAACAAGGTGTAAAGCAAAGCGATATATGCAAGGAAATGAGTCTATGAGGAGATCCTGGACCACTTCAATCAAACAAATTCAAAGGTAAAAAAAGCAAGAAAACCTACAAACGAGAAGGTGGATAGTGGATTGCTGAAATGGTTTAGCCAACAAAGGGCTAACAATGTGACCGTGAGTAGTGCGATTCTACAAAAAAAAAGCCGAAGATTTTGGTAGGAAATTTACGAATCAGGAATGCAGTTTTAGCAAGAGTTGGTTAAATAGATTTAAAAAACGGCATGATATTAGCACCGGAAAAATTGTTGGGGAAGCGGCAGCAGTTGACATGGGTATTGTCGATGATTGGTTGCAAAACAAATGGCCAAGTATTAAGGGAAACACTAAGGATGAGGACATTTTCAACGGCGGCGATACTGGCTTATTCTATAGACTGACTCCTAATAGAACATTGCATTTTAAAGGAGAGACATGCGTTGGTGGAAAACTATCAAAAGAACGTATAACCGTATTGGTGGTGGCAAATTTGTTGGGTACAGAAAAAAGAAGACTGCTGGTCATAGGGAAACCAAAAAATCCCAGGTGCTTTAAGAACATCAAACAATTGCCGGTGAACCACAAAAATAATCAGAGGGCTTGGATGACTCCCGAAATTTTTTTAAATGAGTTAAGGCAGTGGGACAATGAATTACGTCGTAAAGTTAGGAAAATTCTATTACTAGTGGATAACTGCCCGGCACATCCAGAGGTAAAGGATTTGACGTCAATTAAGTTAGTTTTCATGCCTCCAAGCATGAGGCTGCAACCTATGGACCAAGGCGTCATTCACAGTTTAAAGAGCAATTATCGGCATTTGCTTCTCATGAAAATGATAAATTCAATTGAAAAAAAAGAAGAAAACTTTACACCAAACCTACTAGATGCAATAAATTTAATTCATATGGCATGACAAAAAGTTACACAAAAAACCATTTTTAATAGTTTTCGACATGGCGGATTCATAAGAAGTGAGGACAATTTCGATTTACAGGATGACATACCCTTAGTTGACTGGCTGAGACTTAACCACGATGAAGACATAGGTTCTCAAAACGCATTAACAACTGTTATCGAAAGCGATGCTTTTGAAGAATATGTGCACATTGATGACAACATTATAAGTGTAGAACTTCTGGATGATGATGCAATTGTGGATTCTGTAAGCGGTAGTGCAGATGTTAACGAGAATGAGGACGTCGAAGCAAGTGAGAATGATGAATTTGTAGCAGCTCCAGCACCTATATCTGACGCGTTACGCTTTGCTGAGGGCCTTCGTGCTTTTCTTCAATCACAAAACACTCCCCAAAGAATTTTCAATAGATTTGCAGATGTCGAATTGTTTTTAAACCAATTGAAATCTTCTCAAACAAAACAAACTAAAATTCTTGACTTTTTCAAATAAAAAATTAATAAAAATATAATGCTCTATACTGAACACTTTTTCTTTTTTTTTTTGATTTTCGAAACAAAAGTTGATGATTTTTTTTAGCATATCACTTATAACGAACTTCGGTTATAACGAACCAATTTGGTCGGTCCTTTCGAGTTCGTTATAAGCGGACACTACTGTATTTATTTACTTATTTATTTATATATTTATAAAGAAATAAAGATCTATCTATCTATCTATCTATCTATCTAATATTAGACCCGAGTTTGTCGTTTAAACATGAGTTTAAATTGTTTATCAAACATCTACATATGTATGATTTGCATGAAAGTCGATACCAGATTGGCAAAAGTGTCTTGAGTCTTCCTAAAATCAGCAAGCGCTTTCATGATTGCGTTTTTGTCGTGAATGGAAAAAAATGTCACTATGATGACGGCATCAGCTGTCTGCTTGATACGAAATATACTGCTGATGGTGGGTGGTTGTTTACAATTTAATGTGACATATAGTCTATTAAAAGTGCATTTAAGATTTTCATCTTCAGAAATTGGAACACCGACAAGTACAATATCGATTTCAATATTTTTCATGTGCAGTCATGTCACTTGTGCTTTCAGTTGTGACAGTTCATAGATCGAATTACGCTCTGGGTGGGTCAGCTGCTCTAGTTTTTGTTGTAAAGGGTGTTCTAAAATTCACGAAAGATTTGAATTTTGCGTCATTTGTGCGGTAAAGTGTTGCCAACAGAATAAAAAGACAGCATGACAGCTGACAGTTCAGAGTTAACAATATTTTAAAAATAATGAAGGTTTGGCAGCTATAGTTTGCAATTTTCGTACAAAATATGGTCGGAATAGTGATTTAACTTCATCAACTGTGAAGAGATTAATTCAAAAATTCAGGGAGACTGGATCAATTCTTCGATCGTAGACACTCTGGCCATCCTTCACCAAGTCGTCCAACACAAAATATCGAAGCAGTTCGTGAAAGTTTTGTTGCGAGCCCAGAAACATCAGTTCAGCACCCTGGAAAGATTCGCATCTTTATGCATACAAAGTGCAACTGACTCAAGAACTGAAGCCTACTGAACACGCACAGCGTAGAGAGTTCGTTGAATGAATTATTGAACAACAAGAAGTGTATACTGATTTTTAAAACAATATTATGTTTATTAATGAGGCTTATTTTGATCTTTTTGTTAATCGTCAAAATTGTCGAATTTGGGGTTCAGAAAATCCAGGAGTGATTGTTGAGAAACAAATGAATCCACAGCGTGTCACTGTTTGGTGCGGATTTTGGGCTGGATGCATCATCGGACCATTCATCTTTAAAAATTCGGTTGATCAGACAATTACAGTTAATGGTGCTTGCTATCGCGATATGGTAATCCAGTTTTTTGTGCCTAAATTGCAAGATATGGATGTGGATGAGTCAATTTCTGGTTGTGTAGTTTCCCGTTTTGGTGACCAGAATTAGCCGCCCACATCATGCGATTTAACGCCGTTGGACATTTTTCTTTTGGATTTTTTGAAGTCTGAGGATTATGCCGACAGGCCCGCGACCACTCACGCCTTGAAGGACCAAATTGAGCGCTGAAATTCAGCCACATTTATGCAAAATGGTCACGAAAAATTTCGACGAAAGAGTGGGTATGTGCCAGCAAAGGTGTAGAGGCTATTTACCGGATATTCTATTCCATAGTATTATAGTATACTTTACGAATCAATAAAACATTTACAATTTTTAATTAAAAATCTGTGTTTTCTATCAAAATTACTTTTTGAGGTGCAGAATTGGTCAAAACTTTTATTGTAAGGCCAAGAATTTCACATATTTTTCTGAAAATAAATGAAAATTATAACTGAACGAGTCTCGGAAATATTATTCTGATCTCAGATTGGCAAGCCTTCTCAATCAGCACATCCCTTTAAAGTCCTCATGTTTTTGAATTAATATGTACAATTGCTCGTTAACCGAATTCAGATTACTTAAGTCCATGTTAATGCCTTTTCCACATGCATTACCTAGAACTAGCCACTTCGTCATCCACCAGTCGTTGGTTCTTATTTCACATAAGAAAGTCTTTTCTTACAAAAACTTGTATCCTGACAGGTAAATATTTTAGTAGTAAAGCTTTGCTACGTCCGTTTCCAGGTATATCGCATAATTTTGTATATTCATGGGTAAATTAAACACCTTCTTCCTTTGGATCTTTTCAATTTCTACAAAGCAATCGATACCCCAAACCTGAGGAGCATAGCAAAGTGTTGATTTCATGGCTGCATCGAAAATTGTATAATTCGCTGAAAGAAGGATGCGCTCGTTTAGAAAATTGTATCTCCATGTTAAATTTAACAGACGTTGACAGGAAGTGGCTTTCTGAGAAAAATGTTTCTTAAAATCCAGTGCTGAATTGAGTTGTATTCCTAAATATTTGTGGTTATCTAGCACCTCCAGAAGATTTCCACTCAAAAACCACTGATGCAAAAAAAACTTTCCTCCTCTACCGCATACAGCGCCATATATGGCTTTTCATTTTTAATGAATTTTATTTTAGTTAAAACGGTACTTAAGCAAAGTCGATTGTTATCGGTCATTCTTTTTGCACTATTTTCTATTGGAGTGCCATGTGAAGAATTTTTTTGTGTTGCTTTATTTCGTGTTTCTATGAGTTTTGTTCAAGTGTCTCACGTGGGTGAACGAAAGTGAATTTTGCTGAATTTCGAATTAAATTTGCACCACAAAAAAACATTTTTTTTGTTGAAGAATAATTTTTTTACAAAAAAAATAAAGTTTTCTTTCATAAAAACATATAATTAGACTGTAAGGTAAGCATTATATATACTATTTCTTGCAAAAATTGCCGAAGCCATATATGGCTCTCCATGCAGTACTGCATGTTCTATATACATATACAATTTAATTTTCTAGAAATGAATGTACAATCATTTTACGGTAATTTACAATACGTCAACGAAATCGATGATCCGCTTCAAAGTGATGACGACTACGCATCCGATACCGATGAAGAAGTTGTTGGAAATCAAAAGGTCGAACAGGAAGATGTGTATATACCGCAGACCGATGAGAGTGGTTCAGATGACCACTGTGACAGGCCCCATTTTTAGAAACAAAGCCGAGAAAAAAGTCAGTAGCACCGATTTGGAAAGTAAGTCACTTGCCCCCGTATTCGAATGAGAGCTTTCCATTTCAAGGAAATACCAATCTTCCAAGTTTTATCGATAAACTGGAGACGCCAGCAGACTTTTTTAAATTTGTATTTACCGACGATCTGATAACCTTCATAGTTGAACAGTCAAATCTAGTTGCACTCCAAGTTGACATAAATAGGCCCGCTAATTTATTATTCGAAACGAAATAGAGCAATTTATAGGTAAGTTCAATTTAAGCACGTTAGTGAGAAGCTCTATTAAGTTATACTTTTAGGCATGGTCATATACATGTCGTTGGTAAGATTACCATCTTCAAGACACTATTGGAATACGACTGTTGGTCAAGAATTTGTACGTGGCACCATGACTTGCAAAATAGATGGGGAATTATAAAACGTTTTTTGCACTTCAACAATAACGAGGATATGAAGTGGCCAGGTGAAGCCGGGTTTGACAAGCTATTCAAGATTCGACCGCTGCTAAGCAAAATCCGTGATCAATTATTGCTCGTACCTAAAGAAAAATATTTGGTGGTTGATGAGCAAATTATTCCCACGAAGTGCCGGCACCACTTAAAACAATATAATCCGGCTAAGCCTTACAAATGGGGTTTGAAAAATGTTGTTTTGAGTGTAGTATCAAATTTTAGCTACCATTTCGATATTTTTGCTGGAGCCCAAAGTGATACGTATCCGGAAGGAGCACCTAATTTGGGAGTAAGCGGAAATGTTGTAACAAGACTAGCGGCTACTGTACCAAAGGGAAAAAACTACAAAGTATTTTTCGACAATTGGTTCAACAGCCCCAATCTTGAAGTCCACCTTATGAAAAATGGTTTATTGCCTTTGGGTACGATAAGGATTAAATCGAGTCCCTAATTCAAAGATGCCACCTAAAAAATGATTGAAAAAGCTGGGACGTGGAAGCATGGTCGAAAAAGTAGCTAATATCGATGGAGTTGAAGTTGGCCTCGACTCTTGGTTTGACAGTAAAGCTGTCAATATTCTTTCCACTTACGTTGGAAGCGATCCTGTTTCAACAAAAACACGTTTTAGTAAGAAGGACAAAAAGTACATTGAAATCAAGTCGCCGAAGACAGTTGATGTCTATAATTATTATATGGGTGGCGTTGATTTACTCGATTCATTACTTGGACTTTATAGAATTCAATTGCGTACAAAAAAATGGTATAAAAAATTGTTCTTTCCACATGATTGATATGTGTGTTGTTAACTCATGGATTTTATGGCGTCGTAAGTTAGAGGAATATATGCCGCTGTTTGACTTCAATAGCCAAGCACTCCGACTTCATCTCCGACTACAAGCAAAGAAGGTACTCCTACTAGCAGTAAAAGAATGAAGCGCCAAGATTTTCAACT
The DNA here is from genome assembly GCA_963082735.1 of Pocota personata. Classification (NCBI taxonomy): domain Eukaryota; kingdom Metazoa; phylum Arthropoda; class Insecta; order Diptera; family Syrphidae; genus Pocota; species Pocota personata. Next base: position 242,678,665 of record OY720429.1, on the reverse strand, counting down.
GAATTCTGTTCGAGCTGACAGTATTGAACATTTTCTCAAATGGATGAAGAATAGACAACTTTGTCAAAACGATTGTTCATTCCGTTCCTACACTTTTTGTGAGAAATGTAATGTATTTTTGTGCTACAATGACAAAAGAAACTGTTTCACAAGCTTTCACACAGAGTAAGCTATATGCATAGAGAGCCATATGTATATGGCATACAATTTTTTCCCCTGAAATGTACTTAATGCATAGAGAGCCATATATGGCTTAATTTTTGTTTTCCTAAACTATATACCCAAAAATAAAAATTGTGTCCAACTATATAAAGGGTGGTTAAATTTTAAGGGCCAATGTTGAATGTGAACCACACCTAAACGTCAAGTTTTTTTCGGCATTTCATTTGACATTTCTCAATTTCAGACTAACTCAATTTGAACCATGGAAAGATACACAATCGAGCAACGCGTTAAAGTTATTCAGGCTTATTATGAAAATGGGCGTTCAAATCAAAATGCATATCGTGCATTTAGTGATTTTTCTTCTTCAGTGATGAGGCACATTTTCACCTCAGTGGATTCGTCAATAAGCAGAATTGCCGCATTTGGGCGAATGATAATCCAAGAGTGATTGTCGAAAAACCAATGCACCCACAAAGAGTGACTGTTTGGTGCGGTTTATGGGCTGGCGGCATCATCGGGCCGTATTTTTTCCAAAATGAGGCCGGTCAGGCAGTTACTGTGAATGGTGTTCGCTATCGTGAGATGATAACGAACTTTTTATGGCCCGAATTGGCAGATATGGATGTGGACGATATGTGGTTTCAACAGGATGGTGCCACTTGCCACACAGCTAACGAAACAATGGCTCTTTTGCGCTACAAATTCAATGGCCGTGTTATCTCACGTGGTGGCGATGTCAATTGGCCGCCAAGATCATGTGATTTGACAGCATTGGACTTCTTTTTTTGGGGTTATTTGAAAGAAAAGGTGTACGTCGATAAGCCAGCAACAATTCAAGAGCTAAAGGATGAGATAATTCGGCACATTAACGGCATAGAACCTCAATTATGCCTCAGCGTCATCGAAAATTTGGACCATCGGATGGAGGTGTGACGCCGAGGTCGCGGCGGCCATTTGGCCGATATTTTGTTCCATACATAATTGAACCATACCAATATTATCATAATAAAAAGAAATGACAGTAATTTCCTAAATAATTTGTGTTTTATTCAAAATCAACATCGGCTCTTAAAACTTAACCACCCTTTATTATAATATCCCAAATAAACACATATTTGCTTACAAAAAATTGTTTTCTTTATTGGAAAGATGTTCATGCAGTAGAGGGTTAAAAATATAGTTCCTTCCATATATGTAGTTCCTTGATTTGAGACCTTGTAACTAAACTTTTCGTTTATCTTGATGAAGGGTACATCTCTGCAGGAGCAACATATTTGAAGCACTTTGTACCCAAAAAATTAGATAAACCAACTTCACCCACCTTTATAATTTTTTCTCCCGAGGTAGACCGCATTAAAATATTTTTTTAGTATTATGAGCTCTACATAGCATGCTTAGCAGAGTCAGGCCCAAATTTGCCCACTCTCCTTTGTAATATTAGTGACTGGCAAGATCAAGGGATTGATCGAATTGTAAATTGACTTTGTCAAAATCTTTCTCTGATGTATTGAAATGAACAGGTAGGTATATAGGATTCATTAATCAGAGGCCTTTTATCGATGACTTCACATATCTTTTGCTCCATTAATGTTACCATGATAATTGTGCTTATTCAATGAAATTTCAATGTGATCCGTGAATCTTTTTTCAAATCCATTAAAAAAAAATCCCATTCAAGAGCTGTGTCTCATTTCTTAAGATGTTTTACCCCAGCTTATTTCTCAGGTAAAAGCACTTGTCAGAATCTTAGTACATTCAAGATGCCCTTGAAGTGCTTTTAACTCACACACACGTGTTTGTTTTACCCTCGAATTCGCTTACCAAACCACGCACTTCCATGTCAAAACATTAAAAAGTTGAATGCCAAATCAGCACACGAAATCGTTTTCGAATATTTTCCATGGCATTACAATACGAAACGTTACCGAGCATTATTTTTAACCCACCACCAATCCCCCTTTCTCATTTAAAAGAATAAACTAACACGGTACATCGCATTGCTAAATCCTATGCAAACTCACCCTCTCATCCTCGCGACCCTATGCATCCACGTATTACTTCTTAACTGACTCAAGTATCTTTTCTTGGGAATGATATGAGAAGAAAATCCTTAGTACCAAACAAAACCAGGTTGTCACAGGATTTCTCGGAGAGTAAGGGTGCGGGTGATACATCGTATTTACCTAACCTATTCGACCCCCAGACACCACCAATACCACCGCAGTGATTTATATCGCTTGAAGTAAATTATTTCCTGATAATTCCACTGACAAGAAATTCTATCGAATTTTATGGTCACCATGGGAAATGAATAAATAAAATTGAAAGACATACTGAAACTGATAGGTGAAAAGGAGCGAACCAACCGTCGTTGTTTTTGTCCTGTCCGCCGTAGTCGTCCGCTGCCGAAACCAGGTGATATCCTGCCAGGATAAATGATTTTTTTTTCTCGTTTTTTTTCCTTTTCACTTGGAATTTAAAAGGTTCCTTCTTCAGCCTTATGGAAGTATACCTGAGGCTTTCTGGACTTTGTGTAATAATAGTCCTTGCGGTTGATTTCAAGAGTTGGTAGAGAGTGAAATTTGAATTTATTGCAGGGATTAAAGGCATTTTTATCAGTAGAAATGAATTGTCCTTATGAAATATTCAAGTGAATGAGAAGTGGATTTCTACTTGAACCACGGTAGCGGGGGTCACGAGCAAGCCTGATTATAGGTTGTATTAAAATAGAAGACTATTTCGAATAAATTATAGATTTAATTTGTATGCGTTTGCATAATGAATACGTTTGGGAAAACGTGGCTTAGAAGTACACAATGATTACTTAGGGGTCAAGATGCTTACTTTTGTGTGCGACATTAAATTTAATCACAAAGAGATGTGTTGGTCTGGTAGACGTCGCCTTGTTTGATGTCGGCGCTTGACATACGTATGTAATTGTCAGGATTTATATTACGTCTGCTACATTTTTTCCATGACTAGACATTTACGACAGGACTTATGGCCTGTCACATTTGAAGACGTAAATACGGCATATCACTGACCGAACTAAGTCATTAGATTAATTAATTTATACATTGTGTTTGGGGAATACGGAGAAAAATTTTAACTAGGTGAAACTAAGGCGATATGATACCGCTTTGAGATGCCTGTAGTACCGGCCCCTAAAGGAGCAGATAGCAAGATCTGATGATATCTCAAAAGGAGACAAGGGGTGGGTAACTGTGTACCATCTGTGTGTGTAACAGCCACCCCTTAGTGTGACGCTCATTATTTGATAGACGCATCTGGATTTTACCCTCAGATTTGCCTTTCAGATTGTCCTGCAAGACGGGGACTGGTGTCTCAGACAGCATTGCTCATAGCATCATTGCGGTTACATCCTCTGGATAGATTTTACTCGCCCCGTAGGACAGGCATTCATAACTGAAGGGTTAAAACTTATCTGAGGAACAGAAAATTGAAAGTAAAAGTCTCAAGTAATTACAGCCAGCAAGAAGCAGTAGCGTATGGAATTCCACAAGGCTCTATTTTAGGACCATTATTGTTCATTATATACGTGAACCTGTTGACAGTTTTGCTAATCAACGTGGGATTTGCTTATGGCTGACACCGCAATTGTCGTCAGGCACAGAGATTCGACAACAGCAGTAGACACTACGCAATCAGATTTTGATTTATTAGTCCGCTGGTGTCACGACTTTGGACTTGTCATTAATTCGATGACGAAATTAATGCACATCAAACCTTTCCATGTATTGAAAACAAAAGTACAAGTCAAGTTTTATCAAGCACACCGCTTACACTACAACGCTCTACAAGAAAGCATTGACTTGAATGATAGTTGGGCAGACATCATAGAAAACGTAATAAGCTATAAATAAAGGCTCTTACATTAAGCGCTTCCTATCTTTAAATTTAAATAGAACAAAGTGTGTGTGTGAGATATTATCGAAATTTTTTCTTCATTTGAAAGGCCTATCGATGCCATTATGTATGGAATACAACATCGTTCAAATGTCCACCATGGCTTCGCTGGGTGGCGCGAGTTACATACCCATAGTAACCACCCATAACCATCCATCCTGCAACATCAATAACAGAAGTCATCTAGTGCAAACAACGGAGTCACATTTGTAACCATCAACAACAAATCTAAGTGCAAGCAACGGTCCAACAAATGCAAAACCTATTAGATGACCTACTTACGGACGAACGAGCGTTAGTGCAAGAAACGGGCCAACATCTGCAGTGACAACACAACCATGATAACGGACGAACATTTTCAGCATCAACAACAAGTCCAAGTGCAAACAACGGGCCAACCAATGCAACGCCTAGGAGATGACCTACTTACAACGAACAGCGGCAGCTTGCTATCACCAGCTAGTAACGGCTTTTGCTCTGGCATAAATTTATTTACCGTCTAATATAAATAGACGAATAGACAAATAATCAGGCAGTCTTAATTTCAATTGACAATAAACCGCATCAGTGGAACAAAGATATTAATAAGTGTTTTTTTATTTTTAAGTGTTAAATAATCTTTAACTCGCGCAACCGAAATGTCAAATTTTCCATGACTCTGGCGCATAAATCAAGCTGAATTTGACCGATGGCATGGGTTATGTTGGCTTTGAGGGCCGCTGTGGTTTGTGGCTTATTCGCATAGACCTGCGACTTCAGAAAACCGCAAAACAAAAAGTCAAACGGGGTCGAATCGCACGATCTCGGTGGCTAGTTCACATCACCTCCACGTGAGATGATCATGTTCTCGAATCGCTCGTGCAGAATTTCCAATGTGGCGTGAGCCGTGTGGAACGTAGCGCCGTCCTATTGAAACAACATGTCGTTAGTGTCCATATGCGCCAATTCAGGCCAAAAGAAGTTGGTAATCATCGACCTATAGCACTCGCCGTTGACGGTGATGGCCTGGCCAACGTCGTTCTCAAATAAATATGGACCGATGACGCCGCCAGCCCAAAATCCACACCAAACAGTGACTTTTTCGGGATACATTGGACGCTCTTGGATCTCAAGTGGATTGGTATCGTCCCAAATTCAACAATTTTGTTTTTTGACGTACCCATCATCCAGAAATGGGCCTCATCGCTGAATATGATTTTTCGATGAAAATTAGGGTCAGTTTCCAACTGCTCCAGAGCCCATTCAGCGAACACACGTCGTTGTCTATGGTCGTTTACCTTCAGCTCTTGGGTCAGTTGAATTTTGTACGGGTGCAGGCCTAAGTCGCGATGCAAATTTCGCCAAGTTGTGGTCTGCGAAAGGCCGAGTTCTTGTGAGCGACGCGAAATCGACTGCCTCGGATTCTCCTGGACCCTCTCACGGACAGCGGCGATGTTTTCGGCATATCTTGCGTTTCGTCGACATACGGATGTTGGTTGATTGTTTTCTGAACCAGTGGACTCAAATTTATCCACCACACTGCGAATAGTCCTCTCGGAAGGACGGTTATGGCGACCGTAAAATGGGCGAAACGCGGGGAACGTTGCCCGAACAGAACACCCATTTTGATAAAACAATTTTATTATTCGGTGATTTGGCAAAACAGACCGAATAAATGACAGCCAATTTGATAGATGTAGCTTCAACAATATGGTCGCTAGCAACTGTCAATGTTCGGAAGTCCCTATTGGAAGACCCTGTACCTTGCAATACAACTGGACTGCTTCTTAGAATACAACTTGTTTACTTCTTTTTTGCCGAGATCAGGTAAAAATTTTCTAAAACCATAAAACCACCGACCACGCGTGCTTATGGTAGTGTTAGATTTTTACTCACTAAAAACACCTCTCTTCAAGATTAATACTACAACTAAGCCGACGCTTACGAGACTCATGATTCTTGGAAAAAGATGTTCGTACGTAATTTAAAAAGAATGTTCCACTTTAAGCAGGTTAAATTCCAATGAAAATTCCTGCGGTTTTCACGACTCAAATATATTATAACATCAACAGGATGGAAAAAAATACTGTGAATCATAAGCAATGACAATAACAGCAATACAAAAATACTCCCCAGTTATCTGGACGACACCCTTGGAGTTTACTGAAACTTACTAGTAATACCACCTGAGTTTCAAACCAACTACACCAATCTGCCTTTCTCTCTGTCCCTTTCCACAAAAAACACCCGTGTCCCAAAAAAAAAAAATATGTAGAGAAGAGAAGAGATAGGCTTGCCAGGTTCGAAAGTTTTCGTCTTAAACATCGCAGCGATTCGATTTTTTAATTAAGCCAATATAAAGAAAATATCGATATGGAAAACTATACGCAATGGAGTTTATAGAATAATGCCTTCTGTGCTCTCCGAGATTGTCATGATCGTGACATAACTTATATCAGTGGTGGCTTAATTTATTTTAGTATTGACATTTATTTTTATTAATGATCTCCACTACTTAGACGTTACGGAGTGAAAAGAAAAGGTGTAGAAAAGTGTTAAGCAGATAAGGCAAAATGATGATACGCGTTAATTGAAAATTTTTACAGACAATAGATTTCAAGAAATCCTGAGGAAGACATGTTATTCCACATTTGAGGTGAGTGGCTAAAAAAACGATCTCCTATTACATGTGATCGGTGCGCGCAAACAGGCTCTAAGGTAAGTTACACGTTACAAGTAAATTACTAGATAGTTTTTCCATTTGTTATGTTTCAGCACCTGTCAAAGTTACCAATGACATCCAGCTGTCAACATTTTCGATAAGTTTTGCCATTTCACCGTGCATTGCTTGACGCTTCCCAAACGTCTGGAAATTATTAAAAAATATTATCGAAATTCCGGCTCAGTTGTAAATACGCAACGTGAATTTCGTCATAAGGTCCGTCGTCATCATGGCTTCAGTGCGCAGGCAATTCGTCGCACCGTGGAAAAGTTTGAGCGTGAGTCTTTTGGATCTTAAGCCACCAACCAGACAGAGATCAGTGCGAAGTGAAGAAAATATAACCGCCGTAGCGGCCAGTATCGAAGAAGACTGCTGAATTGGGCATCGCCAGAGAGTCAACCAGGCTTATTTTGCGGTTAGATTTTTGAGCCTACATCCGTATAAGATTGTGCTGACGCAAAAATTGAAGCCTGACTACCATAGACAACACCGTGAGTTCGCTAATTGGGCGCTGGAAATGTTGGCCGGAGATCCGGATTTTGGCAAAAAAAATCATCTTCTCAGACGAGGCCCATTTTTGGCTCAGCGTCTATGTCAACAAGCAAAATTGTTTTTATTAGAGCAACTACAAACCACAAGTGTTCGACCAAGCATCAATCAACAAGGGTTGACTGTTTTGTACGGTTTATGGCACGGCGGCTTCATCGGACCTTATTTCTTTCGAAATGAGGAACTAGACACCATTACCGTCAATGGTCCTCGGTGTGTTTGAGAGCAAAGTCCGAGAACTTTACACAGATGAGGGTTTTGTTTGCCAAAGAGCGAGAGCGATCATTTTCATCATTTTTTGATGCTTCGAGCTTTCTTAACGTAGCACTTGTTAAAGTCATCTTGGGTAACCTCTACATCTAATGCATCACGAAAGATTTTCAGTGCGACACTCTGAGAGTTTGAGTCATCTACGTCAGTCAAACCAGCAATTTCAATGCAGTTCTTCAGAGAGCCTTGTTGCTGCCAATTGAGCTTGCTTTCAAGAATTTCAAGAACTTAAGCGCAGTATTCTCATCTTGAAACGCCTTTATGGATTGAAGAAATTGTTTATTTACTTCTTCCAGGTTTTAGATAAACCATCTGCAGTGTAAATTCTTCCTCATGTGAAATAGAATCAGCTGCTGTGGTGTTGGTGTCAGTTGTATGATGAGTGCCAGTGCTATTATATGCAGTGATCGGCTACGAAGCACTGAGCATTTATCACAACGAAATAGTGTTCCACTAGCTTTCTTGTAATCTGCATCTTAGTTTAGGAGATTAACACATTTGTAGTGAAACAGACCCTTGCAATCCTCACAGAGAATTTTGAAATTTCTCTCGATTTTTTCAAAACAGTTTGAGTAACTCATTTTGATAGGAAAGAGCTTTCAAATGAGTTACGCACCCCACGACTGTGCGCGTACTACGAACATTATTTTCAGGTTTAACTAATCTCTCGTTTGTTGGCTCTAGCTTGCTCTTCAAGTACCTGAAATTCCCCCCTTCTACAGTCAGAGAATAATGTTGTGGTGCTGTATTTAAAGAACACCGTTTGAACCGTGAACCGACCAGAGCAAGGGTACCTACGACGAAAATTTAACTTCGACCATTTCTTCAATAAGATATCGCCTGACGAACTTATTATTATTAGAAACTATTCATCCCCTCTTGGTATCTTAAGAAATATATCAATAATATTTCAATATAAGTAATGGATCTGCCACTCTAATTTTATGACCAAGTCTAATAAATAACTTTTTACTACCATCAGATATGATAATTTCATCATATTCAAAATTACGACCAAACAAACGCACATCCTTCGTGTCCTTCTTCAAAGCGCCAAACCTATTGACAGAAAAAAAAAAAAAAAATCTATAAAAACATCCCCTATTGATCGCCAATCGAATTTTAAAACCCAAACATAATAGCTTTGTAACGACTACAATCTCCATTTTCATCAATAATTTCGTTTCACTTAAATTAATTAAGGGATTACGAATAGAACGTCAAGTCCAGGGCCAGAGTTCATCGCGCTTCGTGATACTCTTAATTGATATGTCCGTGTCCTTGCTGCCTTGGTCATTTGCAGAGCAAAAAAGGACACAGGCGTAACGTACACCCACTCTTTTGGCAGAAAGAGGAATTGACTTCAGGCACTGTAGGTGGGATAGTAATTTATTTAACCAAATACGTTAAGATGAGGTGACAATTTTGTTGGCCCAGAGCATTTTGTAAACTGCAAATGTACCTTCGTGTCAAGTTCTGTCTGGGAGGACAGGGAGCGTACGAGTATGATGGACGTAGACAAGAGAAAATAGACAAAAAATTTACTTTGAATGGACAATGGACTTTGTTTTAATGACGTTTATATGTCGTGCGGAAAGCTTACCAAAAGAATAGAATTCGTCTGGGTTTGCTCCCTATAAGCTGGATGATGTATTATTATTTTACGTGCGAAGTTTATTTGAGGATGAAATATTTTTGCCAAATGCAGACGCTCTGGAGGACGAATGAATGAAGCAAATACAGTTGAAAAGGTGACGTAAAGACTTGGAGTCTTATATTTGTTGTGGACAGTTGTATAGCTAGGAGGAGTACGAGGAGGATATCTCTTAATGGTAACCATTGTCACAAACATGAATATTAATTCGAGATTTATTTAAATCCATTGTCAATTGTCTCAATAATTTCTTTCTATGTACTCGTATATAATCAATTTAAAAGTCAATTGAAATATGTTCGTCTTTTACATCGAAGGGGCTTTCAACAATTTAAACACTGACGCGATCCTGGACAGCCTACACAGAGCTCATGGGTCTCTGCAATTGGTTTGCACAGATGCTTCAATCGATTGTTATATTTTCTACCATCCGGTGAAGGGTCTTGCAGAGGAACTCCCCAAGGCGGAGTTCTGTCTCCTTTATTATGGCTCCTCGTAGTGGATGAGATCTTAGTAATACTGACGGAAAACGGCTTCAACCCGACGGCCTATGCCGACGATGTGGTCATCCTGGTTTCGGGAAAATTCCCTCCAGTCTTAAGCGATAGACTCAATTTCGCACTACAACTAGTGAATAATTGGGTCAGCAGCAAAGGGTTGGGAGTGTAACCCTCAAAGACGGAGGTAGTTCTTTTCACTAAGAAGAAATCAATTCCTACCTTCAGACCCCCAAATATCGGTGGTATCTCAAGTTCAGCTCTATACCTGGGAGTAATTCTAGATTCCAAACTGAACTGGATAACACTGCCGAATGCATCAAAAAAGCTTCTATTCTTAGGAGCGTCAAACCAGCTGTGGTGTACTGGATATACACAGCGGCCGTAAGACCCATTCTCACATATGTTTCACTAGTATGGTGGATGGTTCTTGAGAAGCAATACCAGCTTTCAAACCTCACCAAAATCCAGAGGGCAGCATGTATCAGAGTCATGGGATCAATAAGAACAACACCAAAAACGGCAATGGAAACCATGCTCAGTTTTATTCCGCTTAATATATACTGTAGCAGTTTGGCGGCTAAAACCACTGTAAGACTGAGAGAAGGCAAATTGTTGTCATCGGCCCTTTACGGCCATGCATCCATTTTATCGGGAGAATATGGGAGACTACCAGTAGATCGACGGAAACTGATTACGTGACCCCTACGCTAGCATTTGAAACATTTGAAAGGGGATTCACTATAAGACAGAACGTACTGGAGGAACCGGAGAGCCATGAATAGAAAGGAACTGGCGTTCATACCGACGGTTCTAAGATGGACGTTGGCACGGGACCTGGAGTTTATTGTGAGGCCCAAGGAATAGACAACTCCTTTTAGAATCAGCGACGACTGCAGAGTCGTTCGGGCCGAAATCACAACCATCATACAGGCTGCGGAAATTATACGCGAGAGTAATATCATTGGCAAAACGATAACTGTCTATATAGACAGTCAGGCAGATATAAAGGCTCTGGACTCAGCTGTAATTAGATCAAGGCTTGTGAGGACCTGCAAACCAGTCTTAAATGGAATATCCAGAGTCAATGCGGTGACCCTTTGCTGGGTTCCAGGGCATATGGATATCGAAGGAAATGAAAGGGCTGATGAGCTTGTCAGGAAGGGGTCGGCGCTGCACTTATCGCAGGCTCTCCCTTTTGTAGTAACCCCAATCAGTTCCCTACGGAAGAAAATAGAAGATGATGGGTTCATCTGGAAACATGCGCAACGGCCAATGGGATATGGCCGGCCTTCAGCAAGAAGAGATCAACTTCTCTGGTGAAACTTAGTCGCTATAACGCACAGGTCGTTTCTGGAATAATTACTGGTCATTGTGCTATTGGCATTCACGCGGAGCGACTCGGTGTGCTACATAACGACTATTGTAGAAGCTACAAGGACGAAGTAGAAATCGAATCAGATCGTCACCTGCTATGTGATTGTCTTGCCCTATCCGTTACAAGAATGAGGATTGTCGGAAGTTACTTTTTCTCGGAAATGGAGGACTTAGGTAATATAGAGCTTACGGACCTGCTGAGATTTATGTCAATATCTGGGTGGTTCTAACAGCTGACTTTTAACGTTTCCAGAGTTAAATGATTGGGCGCAATGGACCTGAACTGTTGAGCAGTGGCTCTATTTGTCACAAGGCACCCATCTACCTAATCTAACCTATTTCGTCTTTTAGCTTAATCTGAGTTGCTTTTACTCACATGCAAATAATTTTATAGTTTTTTTTTTACGCACTAATGCAAGTAAACAATAAACCCTCCCGTGCATGGAATCCGATCTGGCTGCAATCACTTTTTTTTGTTGTAGTCCTTAAGACATGTATTCAATGCACCAAATCATTTCATTGAATGAGTTCATATTCCGTGTGCCTACAAGATCAATTCTGGGTCATTTCAAGTGGCATCGATCTTTGAATGAAATTGGAGTGCAAGGCCATTTCAAGGTCACTCCATGCTCATTTGAAGGTCATTTCATGTGACGCAGAAGTGAAAGGAAATTATTTTTGAATGGAAATATCTCCAAAAATATAGGACTATCAAATTCTCTAAAAAGTATGTGCCAAAGAAACCTGTCGAATGCCTAAATTTAATCCGAAGTTGATGGCATTTATTTAGAAAACGATGAGTCCTGCGAAAAAATTTAAATTTCTGTTTTTGAAATTCTCTACAAGGTGGGTGATGAATTTTTAAAAATTCACCAAAATTTTACGGAATCTTCCCAAACCTTATCCCGAAGTTAATGGAAATTATTTTTGAATGCTTTGAAAATGGTAATGGTTTTTACGTTCGACTATCTCGGAAACCATTAGACCTACAAACAAATTATTTCGATTAAAATTTTAGGCTTTGAAATTTTGTACAAGACGGAAGCCTAATTTTTTAGAATTTTCTATCAGTGAAAGAAATCTATCAAAACTTTAGACCGAAGCTAATTGAAATCGTGTGTGAGTGCAAATATCTGAAAAACAGTGAATTCTACTATCAAAATTGAATAATAGGTTTTGAAATCTTCTACAAAGTGGATGCTGAATTTTCCAAATATCGAAGTTCACTCAGAAATATCTAAAGAACGGTGCAAGTTATTAAAATTTAAATGTTCAGTTTTGAAATATGAATGCTGAATTTTATACAATTTTTGAATATTGTGTACAAAAATTTCTAAAGTGTCTAATCGTTTTTGACTGCGAATATCTCGAAAACTTCGCATGATTACTCGTATTGTAAAAGAAATAAAATTTTTTTTAAAACTTTTTGAAGACTGAAATAACTGGCTCTAATCCGAAGTAAAAGGAAATCCTTACAGTGAACTAGAAATGACTTTGAAGCATCAAGATCATTTCAAAGACACTTCAAAGCCGCTGCAATTTTTTTTTAGGGGGATTTTGGTGGAGTAATGTACCCCAACAAAATATATTTTTTCCTTAAAATCTGTTAAGCAGTTCTTGAGTTACGAGTAGATGTGTGAGAAAAATAATTAGAAGACTTTTAAAACTTCAACCCATATCTTACAACCACTTTATTTCCCTTATTTTATTTTCATGTGCGACAACTACCTGTTAGCCGGATTTCATCAAAACCTGTTCAGACATTCTTCAATTACGCGGTCAATAAATATGGTTTAAACTTAAAAATTAGATGCAAAGAATATTTTGGAACTGTGGTCTTTATACAAGGTGAGGCAAAAGTAATGTCATAATATGAATGTGCCATAATTTTTGCCAAAGGCGTCAAATGTCATTGTGCTTCTACATTTATGTTGTTAGACAGATAGAGAATTAATTGACAGTAAGCAATGGAGCGATACACACCTGAAGAGCGCGGAATTATTATTACTTGTTATTTGACCAATTTCCGGTCTGTTGTTTTAAACTAGCGTGAATTTCGTCATCCTTCACCATGTGCGCGAACAATTATGCGTTTGGCTGAGCGTCTCGTACAAATTGGGTCCACAACATGTGGCCGTCCCCGTATTGCCCGTTCGGCCGAGAATATCACTGCTATGGCCGAGGACGTCCGAGAGAGTCCACAAACATCGACGAGACAACGATGCACACAATTTGGCATCAGCAGACGTTCGTTGCGTCGAATTTTGGTGAAAGATCTGAAGATGTTACTTATAAAGTTCGGTTCATCAATTGCTGCCTGATGACCGTCAAATGAGGTAAACTTACGCCCATGCTCTGTTAAACCTGGTGCAAGATGAGGATGATTTCGTATCCAGAATCATAATGAGCGACGAAGCCCATTTCCACTTAAGTGGTTATATGAATAAACAAAATTTTCGTTTCTGGGGCACGGAGAATCCACCTGAAATGCACGAAGAGCCATTGCGTTCCCTCAGTGACTGTTTGGTGTGGCATTTGCAGTGAAAAAGTGATTGGCCCTTATTTTTTGAGGACGCCGATGGTGCCACCGTAACCGTAACTAGTGAGCACTGCAGAGAGATGTTAAACGAGTTTTTTTTGCCGCAAGTTGCTGAATTGAGTCTCGAGCATTGTTGGTTCCAGCACGTAGGACGGAGCAATAGCTCGCATAGCTCGGCAGTGATGGAGATTTTGAATCACTAATTTCTGGGCCGTGTGATCTCCCGTTTTGCCGATTTGAACTAAATCTAACGGCGCCCTACTTCTTACTTTGGGGCTATTTAAAATCCCGCGTTTACCACAACAAACCACAAACGTTGCAAGTCTTGCAAGCTAACATTGAAGAAAAACTCACCATGTTTTGCGAGCAACAATTCAAATTGCCGCAAAATGAGCACAAATGTGCATCTCCTCAAGAGGTGGTAATTTGACCAATATCATTTTTTCAACCTAATGTCATCAATTTTAACCTTAAAGTAAACTTTTCGTGAAAACAGAGCCCAATTTTGTTCATTTCTAGCCAAAAGGCAGCCAATTCACATAATGACATTACTTTCTCCCCACCTTGTATGTGGTCTTGCCATGTCACACCAAAGTTGACTGTGATGTTCGGATTGGAGAGTTTAGTCATTTAAAACTGTGAGACAGTAGACATGGTCTCTGTGGAAAATACCGTAAATACAGACTAAGTTTGCTTTTATCACTACAGGTCTTCATTTAATGGGTTGATGTGGCCGCATCTCTGATGATTGCATTTCTTGACTCGATATAGAGTAGAAATATAGTTGGTGAAAGTACAGAGCCCTGAGGCACTGCTGCTTTTACAGCGTTGATATAAATTGGTCAAAGTCCACCGGAATTGGTACCGCAGTTTTATGCCCATCAAATTCAAATCGTAAAGCAATTCAACCCAACCATTGAGTTTAACTGGGACACACACAAATACGGAACAGCAAAGCTACTCGTATATGCCAGCAAAAGCAGAACAAGTGAAATTCGTTTGCTCTCAGCGAATATTAATGTAACCGCATACCTATTGACTGATGTTAAGGGATCTAGAACATAGGCAAACATTCTTTCAATTTCAACCCGCACCCCTATCATATTTAAATTATCGTCCATCTGCCTACTATAAGAAGACGACACATCGTTCAGTCTCAAGACCGCCAAATTTACATTCAACATGTGCGAGCAGGGGTTATCACCACATTGAATACACAAACAGTATTTGCTGTTGAAATGTTGTTAATGAAATTAATTTAAATTACAACCCTTCAAGGAAGCTTCCGAACACGGGACATGTGTGTCTATGTGTGTCCTTCGTTGTTCGGATGCTTTGTATCTCTATTGGAGTCGAGTATGAAGAAAATTTTCAAAATTAACATCAATTGCCAGGATAATAGGAATCATTTTGGCGGTGAATTGGTGCTCTCGCGGGAAGGATATGCCATGAGATGTTTACATTAAGCCAATGTGCGTTGTTGCTTTATTTATTTTATAAATTATGCGAACAAAATTATTCCAGAAACGAAACCACACGCCCACTCTGATAGTCTGTGAACATTCCGAAAGCAGTTTGACTTTAATATTTTCATTTTCATCACTAAAATATTTGCATATGACTTGGTTTTAAAATTAATTTACGACATTCCACAGGCAGCTTGTCCTTCTGTATGAGTGAAATACGAGTACGAATACCTCTGTCTGTATGGTCTGTATATGAGCTCTGTTGCTGATGGTTTTAAGTCATTTCATGTCAGACAGCTATGTGACTTAAATTTTTTTTTTTTTCAGACGAAGAGTTGGAGGACCTACCTCGCAATGCATGCAACAGTCCTTGTGGCTTTTAATTTACATGTCAGAGAAGTTCGCATTAAAGTTTTATTTAAATTATTTTGTTAATTCCTACCATACACTGAATTGACGGGTTCCACTTGCACTCCTATGTGGGGGGGCATTGTCCATGCGTAAAGATGAATTAAATTTGTTGAATATGTAAAAGTTTTAAACAAATTTTCACTCTGACCCCATTTAAGCGATTTAATTTGGAAAAAAAAAATGTCAAGTGTGATATTTTGGGAGGAGAATCTTTTGCTTATGTCGTAGAACCATTAAAATGAGTTGAGAAAGGAGGAAATAACCAGCATTACCGAACACAGTTAGACAGTATTTTTGTGGTCATCACAGGTGTAATGAAGGGGACAAGGGCACCCCCAAATCCCGAAATTAAAAACCGCTTGGCACATAAACCCATTAAAGTGAAAATGGTAGGAAAATACCACTTGAAAGGGAGGGGGTTAAGTTGGTTGCGTACGCGGATGATGTGGTTTTACTAGTGTCAGGAAAGTTCCTCTCCACGATAAGCTCTGGATAAGATACACTCTTGGTCTACGATATGTGGCCTTGAAGTAAATCCAGACAAAACTGAAATGATGCTATCCACCACTAAAACCAAGCTACAGGAATTCACTCCCCCAAAACTAGACGATCAACCACTCTCACTATGTTCCAGTGCAAAATACCTAGGCACGATTCTAGATCCGAAATTTAGTTGGAAACTTAACATAGAGCAGCGGGTTAGGAAAGCAAGTGTGGCTTTCTATGCTTGCAGCAGAACGTTCGGTAAAAAATGGGGTCTCCAGCCAAAGATAACCCTATGGATGTACACAGTCGTTGTGCGTCCAATTCTTACCTATGGCGCCATAGTATGATGGCCCACCTTACATAAGAAATATAACATCAACAGAATCAAAAAAGTACAAAGATCGTTGTGTGTAGGCTGCACAGGAGCATTGAGATCTTGCCCAACAGATGCACTAAGTGTGATCCTGCATCTGATCCCCCTTGAACTCCATATTAAATTTTCAACTATATGCAGCGCTATCCGACTCAGGGAAACTGGGTGCTGGACAGCATAGCTATATGGCCACTGTAAGGTCCTGGAGACGATACCAAGTGAACTGATGACATCTTCGACCGATTACAGGACTCCCAAGTTCGACTTCAGCAAACCTTTTTCAGTAAAGTTCCCTACCAGAGCAGAATGGAGGAACGGAATGGTAATCAATGACTTTGATATCTGTATATGTACGGATCGGTCGCAAGTATTATCTAGGACCAACTGAATATATCGCAAACCTTCCGTCTCCCATACTCCTGTAGTATCCTTCAAGCGGACTTTCTCGCTATTCGGGAGGCTTGCCGCATGCTAAAATATCTCCCAACGTCCAACCTATATATAAGTATATTTTCTGGTAGCCAAGCGGAAATCAAGGCCATTGATTCGGTTACTATACGAGTATCCTCAAAACTGGTAGAGCAATGCCAGTTTAAAATAAATGAATGAAGTATCCATTCTGGAATTACTCTCATTTGGGTCCCAGGACACAGTAATTATGAGGGTAACGAGCGAGGGCCAGCCCTTAATGGCTCGCTAGTGGAAAGTGTCAATATTCCGAGTCATTAAGTTCAATTTACATCTTCACTTCCTCCAGCTAGCCAATCTCGGGTGGAACAACCTTACCAGTTGTGCCATATCAAGAAATGCATGGCCCAATTTCAACAGACCTAAATCAAACGAGCTACTAGGCAGATCAAGGCCTGATATTGCCAAAATTGTACCCATTATTACAGGCCACTGGCCTATAGGGAACCATGGGGCCAGGCTTGGCATTCCTCACAACACTTTCTGTTGTGAGAGAGGGAAATTCTTTTCCACTTTCTTTGCCCTAGCAAGGACCAGACAACGCACGTTAGGTAAACCTTTCTTTGACGATTTCAGAGATATAGCATCTAAACGGATTGGAGAAATAATCCTGGGTCCACGGGCTGGGTTTAATTGTATCCTCCTGTCTCCAATAAAATACTCAAACAAAAAGGGGGAACACGAGTTTTATGTGGTATCAAAACGGCACACTTAGCACTAATTGGGGTCTTTTTGAACCACCACTTTACTTACCTACCTACCTTAGTGTAATGTGTCCATCTAATTAGTGTATGAGTAGTCTGGTTGAGGTATTGTTAAGGCGCCTGTTGCCAGACTTGGCATTTTTGTTGCTCTTGAAGAGATCGCTACTTTCAAACTCAGGTGTAAGTTCAGAGGTGTATTATGAGCTCCTGGGCCTTTAAGCGATCTTTATTTTCATGTAACCCCGGCTTAATAAAAGCATGTAGCCCGGCTTATTAAAAGCTAAAGCTTAAAAATCGAAACTTAAAAACTAACATGGATGGAGGAGATCAAGTTTTAAGCGGGGAGTGCTGCCGAGGTTGTGGTTAGAGTTATATAAAGACGTGCAATTGACAGAACCTGAGAGGAGTCGATGAATGAAGAGAATATCTGCTACGTCTATCTTTAAGGGTATTCAAGTTAATGAGGTTGAGGCGGTCTTCATAGGAAGGCAAGGCAACAGTCGTTCCAAGGCGGACTTCGAAGACTAAATCGAAGAAAACAACGTTGAAATTTTCTATTCTGGATAACTCGCAGAAAGGGGGACTACGCTCGACTGGCATTAGCGAGGAGGAGGCGTAGAAAGATAACGTAAACGGATCTGGTTACGGAAGAATTGGAGAATTCTTTAGACTACCGTTTGACAAAATCAAGTGATGAGTTAGTTTTAAGGATTATCTCATCGATATTCAAACAGAAATTTAGCTCCCTATTGTAAAATATGCCAAGGTCACGATGAGATTGAACAAGGGATATAGGGTAGGTAAAGTGGAGGAGGGGGAGAATTGGCATTTGACGACGTTGAGCTCTAAGCAATTTTGAAGGCACCAAGTCGAAAAATTTTCGAGGTCATGTTGAAGGGGACTAGAGTCTTAGGTTGAAGAAACAGCTTTGACAAATTTGGTATCGTCAGCGTAGATGGAGAGGAGGAATATTTAATGACCCTCCTAAGATTGTTTATATTTAGGATGAAGAGAAGGGGACTTAGACGGCTGCCTTGTGGAATACCAGAGGTAGCCAAGAGAGAACGGACCTGAAGCGAACAGTATAAGAACGATTTTCCATGCGCCTGAAGATTTTCATGTCATCAGTGTAGACAGATAAATAAAAGTTTTTTATTCGACAAAATAAAAATCAGAGGATCAAGATGGTTACCTTGACGTACTCCAGAAGTAGCTATAAAGGGGTATGATACGCAATTAAACCGGGTTGAAAGCCAAGAGCTTTAAGATTAAAAAAGGATGGGTCCGTGCGACATTTTATCGAAGGCTTTACTATAGTCATCGACTTCTTTACCATCGTCTAATGCACACAGAGTGTTAGAAACGATTTCAGTTAAATTTGTGGTTGTTCATCTTCCCTTAAGAAATCCATGTTGCTTTGGGGAAAAGATAGATTTGCAATGGAAGAATGCTTTCAAAGAGCTTCGGTTTGCAGGAGAGTTTAGCAATTGGTCGGTAGTTGGGAATTTCATTCTTGGGACCTTATGTAAGAGCTGTTTTAAAGCAAAGGAAGACTCCCGCGATATTGAAATTTGGAAGAGAGCTGTGAGGAGTTGGGCCAAATAGTTCACACAATTTTGCAGAACTATAGAGGTGAGGCCATCGGGACCGGGAGAATGGTCACACTTGGGTTTCTTTTTATCTTTTCTTCTACGAGAGCCACGGATACACCAATAAAGTTTAATGGAGTTTGGGCATAGCTTTTCATGGGAGAAGTAATCAAGATCAACGTGGTTGTTAAACGATTAGTGGGCAAATAAATTTGCAATAATTTTAGGATCACTCAAGGAAGTATAAGATAATTTCAAAGTATGATGGATGGAAAGTTGACTGTTTATCGCCGTTGTCGGTTTAAACTTGAAATTGGGAGGGAAGCAGGTGAAGTCAAAGATACAATCGCATGAGATATCTTATCAAAAGCTTTACCGAAATCAGTAGCAATAACATCGACTTCGTTGCTATTCTCTAAGGCAGAGATTGCATAGGATAGTAGTAGTTGATCTACCTTTCAGGAAGCCATGTTGTCAAGAGGAGAGTCTTGCACTGAAAGCTTAAGGCTTCGTATAAAGTGCTTTCGAAGATTTTGGGTATGTGAGAAAGTTTTAATCCTACTTTCATTAGAATCAATATAAGAATGGACACTACCGCTAGGGTGAGCTTATTTTTGTGGGCTCAATCTGGGACAATTTATTAAATTTATTTTACTAAACAGAACTTTTGCTACAGCACTAACCACTATATTAATTTTGATAAGAAATGACCTAATTAATTGTGTCTTTCCGAGCCCTACAGCCCTTGGATGATCTAGAAACCGGAAATTAAGAGTGTTAGAAGAACAAAAGGGGAAAGTAGACTGATAGACAGCCAGATAGACAGACAGAGAGAACTTGCAGACACACTTTTAGAATTAATTGAAATCTCGAGTTCGAATGGTGGAATTTGAGGAGAGGGTTTTTTTTAAACTATTTTTTTTTAAATGCTTACTAATGCAATGTGAATTCGATGACTTTGGTTAATCTACCTACTGTAAGAAAATTTAGAGTAATGTTTGTGTGATTAATATAGCCTTCCTTCCTTTAACTGCCTTTGCAGGGCGGAAAGGCTTAAGAGTCAAAGATCCTAAAGGACTACAAAGATCAGAATTGACGGATCGAACTAAAGACTGAAGGCGTCTTCACTCTGGTGGTAAAAAAGTTAAAAAAAAAGAGTAGTAGGACAGAAATAACCTGTGGAATGTACTACCCAAGGTGGTAATTGTGTGAACGAAAACCCGAGGCCTTTTCGACTGCGGCTGAGGTAAGGATTTTAGAAGCTCCAACCAATATACATGAACCCCCGCCTTTTTAGGCGTAGACACTTGATTCTGAGAACTCCTGCAATTTTCTCTTCGACATGTTTGGTAGATTGAGGCGGAGAGATGGAGAATCTAGGCAGAATTGAATGCGCTCTTAATTGAAATGAGTACGCGATGTGCGATTCTGCCAGACAACATGGCGTGGACGAATTATTAGAATCACGGATTAAAGCAATGCTAATGAATAGAAGATTAGTTTGGCATGCGGACTATGGCCGATATAAAATGACAAAGGCTCTGCTAAAGACTCCCAACAGCCCTGACGTTTACGCTCAGGCATATGCTAATGATTTTGCCATTCATTCTTTTGGATCAGGTCTACAAACTGTCTGCAGGAAGGCGCGGATAACCCTTGCGGTTAGTTTCCTAGAACCTGAGGTTATTCTCTTTATGAGAAGTAGTTTATCGGTTTGACTCAGCCTGTGGTGGAAGCAGTCACTATCCGAAGCTCAAATAAAGCTTGGTTGGTTGGTTGGTTTGAGAGGATGAGCTTATGCTCTTCACTTAGGCCTCCATTGGGCCCGTTGTGTTCCCCTCATCTGCGTAACTGTAAGGAATAGTGATGTGTTTTGGGAATTATGTATTGAGAGGATTTAGGTCTAGGGATCATGGGTAGTATCAACTATATCGTATAGTGATCGGGGAATCGTAGTGTTCGTCTGGCGAACTCCAGTATATCCCCGATTCCTTTCTTATTGAGGCGTGTAATATCCGGAATCCTTGGAGATCCCAGAATTTTCAGCCTTAGCCTCGCTGTAGCAGGGCAGTGGCAGAGGAAGTGTTCTATACCTTCCTCCTCCTCCTCACAGTTGGCATAGATTGTTGTATCAGCTATCCCGAGTCTGAACGAATGTTTGTTGAAATTGATGTGCCCTGTTAAAAGTCCTACAATCAATCTCAATTGTGTTATGCTTGAGTTAAGAGCTCTTTTTGCTTTGTTGTTACTCGGTTTAGTTGTTACAGATCTAGCCACTTTGAACGTGTCTAGATTCGTCCAGTAGTTATTGAACTCCTGTCGTATCTTTTCATTGATTATTGTTTTAATAGTTGTCAGAGAGACCCCTATTGTATTATCCGGCTTCAGTTCTGTGTTGCCTGCTACTTTCCTTGCTAGTTCGTCTGCCTTTTCGTTACCCGGTACACCCTCGTGCCCCGGTACCCATGTGAGACGGACTCTATTGCGTCTGGCAAATAAGTTCAATTTAGTTTTGCACTCCCTTACTAGTCGTGATTTCGACATGGGGTTTGTGATCGCGCTAATTGCTGCTTTGCTATCCGCGCAGATTTCAATTTGCCTTTCTTCGCTGGTGTCTTCTGCGAGTATTTCGGTTGCCTTCATAATTGCATAGACTTCTGCTTGGAACACCGATACAAATGGTTCTAGGTGAATAGCAAGTTCAATCGGTGGGTTAGCACTAAAGATGCCAGCCCCTGATTCCCCTGATATGTTAGAGCCATCTGTATAAACCGATATCCCATTGGAGTTTCTTTTCGTTCTTTCATACGTCCAATATTCTCTTGCGGGAAAAATTGTTTCGAAGTTGTTGGAGAATGTGTACGATTTCCCAACAATATCACTGGGGCAATCGATGAGTGGTGTCATTACTCTTATCATTTCGGTGATTTTTCGATGTCCCGTATTTGCAGAATCGATGAAATGGCCGATAGTTTTAAGCCGTGAGGCTGAAATACTGGCAATCTTCTTCGCTTCGAGGTGCACTGGTAGAATGTTAAGTATCGCTTCCATGGCCGCGGTTGGTGTTGAGGATTGTGCTCCCGTAATACCCAGGCAGACCATACGCTGCACCTTAGTTAGCAAGTCTCTTGCATACTTTTTGCTCATCACTGGCCACCATACAACTACTCCGTATAAGATGATGGGTTTTATTACGCATTCGTATATCCAGTGGACCTGTTTCGGTTTCAAGCCCCATGACTTCCCGATGGCCCTCCTGCATATCCAATATGCTCTCTTTGCTTTGGTGACTCTTTCTTCCAGGTTCTTTCTCCAGGTCAGTTTCCTGTCCAATATAATGCCCAGATACTTGACGCTATCGCGGAGTTGTAGTGATACTCCTCCGAGTTGTGGAATGTGAAAGTCACTAGTTTTGGTTTTCTTTGTAAAGAGAACCATTTCCGTTTTATTTGGATTTATTTCTAATCCACTCTCCTCCGCCCATTCTTTAATGATTCGAAGGGTGTTTTGCATAAGCTCTCCTATGATGTTCAGGTGCTTACCTCTTATCAGAACGGCTAGGTCATCTGAGTACGCTACACATTTCGCACAGGTTCCATCCAGTGCTTTTAAAAGGTTGTCCATTGTGAGCACCCACAGAAAAGGAGATATTATCCCCCCCCTGTGGTGTTCCCGTACGGAATGTTCCCCTTCTTGTGTCGTCTCCCAGTGAAGCTGTGATAATGCGGTTTGTAAGCATGTGTTCTAGCCAATTGTTTATTATTTGGTTATTACAGTATATCGAGAGTGCCTCCACAATTTTTTGAGTTTTCACATTGTTAAATGCCCCCTCGATATCTAGAAAAACGCCTGCGACTGATTCCTTGGTTTCAAAAGCATCTTCTATTGTGGATACAACCTGGTGTAGTGCCGTCTCAACTGATTTTCCTTTGAGATATGCATGTTGATTAAGACACAGCCGCGGAATTGTAATCTGTGTTCTGATGTAGTTATCACAGACCCCACGCTTGGAAGGTGTAGCTGCCTCGCTGAAACAGTTTGGGAAGTGTACACACATCAGCATCTCCAATGTATCAGCTGCCGTTTCCAAGGTATTGCCCGCCTGTAGAAGTTGATAACTTGGTGGTTCTTTGGACAGGATCTTCTTTAATCGCGCTGCTCCATTATTATTGCATATGTTGGTGCAGAAAGTTTTCCATGATTCCCTTTTAGCAGCCCTGGTGAGCTTCAAATAAAGCTTAGTATTTAGGTGTTATCTTCGATAGTAAAGTTCTATTTTCAAAATGAAATAACGAGAAGGTGCGCCAGTTACTCAAAAAAATGGGTCTCACAATTCTGTCTATATCTTGGGCTGCAGTCCAAACGGCTGAACATTTTTTTTTTTCAAACTTCATATATGGGGTCTGTGAGGTAATGCCCAGAGGATTTTTATTTTAAGGATAATTTTGAAAAAGTGCAATTTTTTCGAAAAATGCTCTAATGATGTTGATCGAAACACGTATCTTACTAAGATAATGCGAAAGTTTGCAACAGACTGTTTTTCACTAAAAAATCGAATAACGGTACTTTACTTATTAGTCGTCTTTTACTATTTTTTATTCAGAATTGATATCTAAGTCACTTTCGACATATGAAGGGTCACAGCATTGCCATAATGTGGAGAACAGAAAATCAATCGATACTGCACAACGCCCGGATTGAATAGCTGTCTCGCTATAAATTGGAAAATTCCATAAAATTATATCGCGCTTGTCTGTCCACAAAGTTCCTCACAAAATGAGTCATCACACGAACGGAGGACCATGCAGTTCCTTAAATCCATCTATAGCCACTGCTTTCCGATTTGCTTTCATTATCTAGCACGCGATGCGAGTTTATACTCTTGTTCAGGATGGTGGATAGTTTCAAAGGCGTTTTCGACGTCCGTAGGGGTGTAGCGCAGTTGCGCCATACAACATTTGCGCAAGTATGGGACCAAATTGGGGGACTCGCAAGCGAATGCTAACATCGGTGGTGGTGGCTGTTGCCGACGCAACAAGCAAGTTCCTTTGGTGGGATTTCATTGCAGGAGGAGCATCTCATAAGGCCTGATTTGAGTTTGCCGTGTCCACAGCGGAGATGGTGGAGACAAGTTATTGGAATTAGTCTTGCAATGTGTTTAACAAGTTAGTCTGATTGATGATTACAATTAACAGCTAGCAGCTTTTATTACTAAATAACTGTTCTTAATTAGTGCAGAATTAAAGACCTGCAATAAAGTAAATTTTATCTCACTGGCACTGCACAACCCCAGGGCACGTTTATTGCTAATGAGTTACTTTCAAATTGTCGCACAATTATCGCCCACCCAACACAACACCATGAATTGCTCCCCGAAAGCACGAACTGCACACATTTCTCCAAACAATTAAGTGCAGCGCCTTGAGCTATAAAAACTTTCCTTCCAAATTAACAAAAAGGATAGATATAAATAAAAAAAAAATTAACCAAAAAAACGCCTTGCACTGCTCATGCAATAAAATAACCGACGAACGTACATACTCGTAGTTGATCATAAATTTTATCGTCAATTAAGCAACATTAACCAATCCGCCATCCTCACACAGCTCCTTTTGTTTTGCAATTTCCGAAGCATTCCACCCCAAGCATTCTAGTTGTTAGTTGTTTCAAAAAATAAAATTAAAGTGAAGGTAAAGCCACAAAATAAAAAAAAAACAGGAAATCTGCGTTGCGTTGTTTTAAATGTTCCAACAAATCCCGTGAAAATTAATTTCCATCCTGAGATGCGGCAACTTATGTAAGCTTGGTGTCTGTCTTTTCGCTTTTTTGGTTTTTCAACCGAACGAAGGTGCTACGACGTCGCTTTTATTTCCGTGTGGCTACTGTTGCGCTGGATGCAAAATTCTAAATTAATTATGAATCTACGTCACGCCTTACGTCTGTAAAGGGGGTTTGATGAACCACATCGGATCCTAGTACATACACGATGTAGATACATACACTACACAGAAGGAGGTGTTCTTCTATGGTGAACGAAACGCTAAACTTTTCTGATAATTTATTACAGGAGTTTGTCTGGTTTTGGTGGAAAAGGCAGTTGTGCTGTACCACGTCTACTACTCGTACTCGGCTATTGGCCTGAGTTGTGGGAAGATGCCGGCTCCTTGTTAATTGCTTACCTAGGTAAAAAGTAATCCTACAGAGTTTTCCTCGAGGAAACTTTTCCCATTAATATTTACATTTGTGGAAGCATTGTGTACTTCAGAACAACAGAGGTAAGATATAGTTATCGGTTGGAAGGAAATTTTATTCGTCTTCTATTGTTTCGTTGTATATCGAATTGAAAGACTGATAAAAGTGCGATATCGAAATTCATAGACTACATTTGGCTACCAGATAATAGGTTAGGTACACTAGATAAACAACCTACAAGTATTGGATAAGGATAATACTATCTACTGTTGACAGGCCACGTGCAGCCGAACAATTAGCGGAGATCCTTGACATACAGAAGAATAAAAATAAAACTGTTGCATCTACAACGATGACTGCTACAAACAATAGAAACAGGGTGTACCTAGTTTGATCCGAATCTTTCATCAGAAGACTTGGCAAGATGGTTGAAATATGTAGTTATGGAAACAAAATCCTGATGACTATTCTCCAACGGCTGGACATTATCCGGCTGTCACACCGACTTCTTTTTCTACTCCGTTTTACACTTGTGGGTGCACGTGCAGATTGTCTGCCAGTAAACTAGCCGCGCTATAAATCCTTTGTTAAGTAATAAAGCATATGAATTATATATCCTTAACAGCTACTACAATGTACATCATCGTAGGCACCGTAGCTAGTGCTTTAGGTTCAGGTTTGAAACTATAGTCCCAAGCTTTTGTGGTATTCTTTCCCTGTAGTCAATCTTTTAGAACACAAGCGTTCTAATCTTTAGAACACAAGCGGATCTGCATTGCGATTAATCGGGAAACTACTGACTGCTCAAAACTTCACTTGGGCCAGTAGCGCAACAATCAAGTTCGTGATGAAGTGCTTGCTTTACTTCCTAGTGGTGGTCTCCGGGTAACTATACGTATAATCCCTTGCTAAAATTTCAAGTGCGGGTTGTCTAGGGCCTTGATTCGAGATTAGGTAACGTGGGCCAACAACCTGCCTTACCGAACCCTGCTCGCTACAGAAACCGACACTATGCTTCGGATAAGGAATGATCACATGTTGACGACTTTTGGCTATTGTACTCGGACAAAGATAGGTTTCTGGAATGTGAAGACGCTCCTCGGCTCGGGAAGCGAAGGACCTCACAATGCCAGATTCCTTCAATTCGAAAAAGAATGCATGCATGCATTTTGGGGGTAAGTGAAATCAGATGGTTAGAAGCGGGTGAGTACCAGTTCCCAACGCATAACACTGTACTACTCTATTCTGGAAGACCATTTGGAAGTCAGCGGGAATATGGAGTCGGATTGCTGCTAACACCAACAGTACGCAAAGGCCTAATTTCCTGGCAACCGTATGGTGATAGGATTATGTCGGTCAGATTCCGGACGCGTCACCATCATACAGTGTTATGCCCCAACAGAGGGCTCGTCTGAGGACGAGAAGGAGAGCTTCTACAATCTCTTAAGCGCCGTCTTCAATACAACATCAAATGGAGACATTGTCATAGTGATGGGGGATTTGAATGCCAAGGTAGGCAACGACAAAGGACTCAAACATGTAATCGGGAAGCATGGACTAGGCAACCGTAATGACAACGGCGAAAGGTTTGAGGATTTCTGCAATGCCAACCGTCTTGTGATAGGTGGCACCATGTTTGAGCACAACAATTGCCGCAAAGTCAGCTGGGTTTCCAACGACAGGCAAGCAACCTCCAATCAAATCGACCAGACTACGCCTTAGAAGTAGTCTCCTAGATGTCCGAAACAGGTGAGGGGCAGATGTGGGGATAGTACGAGATCACCATCTTATAATAGCTACTCTTCAACTACGCACTTCTGCCGTTCGAAGATCCCTCGACAATACAAGAATGCCCAGGTTCAACATCGATAGACTTAGTGATCCCTCAGTGCGCCAACAATTAAGGGAGCACATTTCGCAAGGTGTGGAAGCAATCAGCAGCTCACTGCACACAACCATTTAAGACCATTGGTGTGCTGTGCAAAATGTTTTTACATCTGGTGCTGAAAGAATTGTCGGTCGATCACAGGAAAGGCATAGGGCGTGACTTTCCGAGGAAACCTGGAGACGGATTGACGAACGGAAACAGCTGAAAGCTCGCATTGCAGCCGCTCCAGCAGCAGGGAGTAATGAGCTAGAGTCCCTGTACCGCATGAGGATGAGAAAAGTTCAGCGTAGCGTGCGACGTGACAGGCGCAACTACATCAACGCGCTGGCTACAGAGGTCTTGTCTGAGGAATTTGAGATCCAAAGTGGGATAAGACAAGGCTGCATTCTTTCACCAATACTATTCCTATTGGTGATTAGCGATGTGCTTCGTGCAGCTTTGTCGACGGGAAACGGAGGAATTCGATGGACTCTTACATCCCAACTTAAACATCTTGACTACGCTGACGACGTATGCTTACTCTCTCATAGAATTATGGACCTCCACCAAATAACAGCAGATGTGGAGAGGGAGGCTGGCGTCGTCGGGCTGAAAATTAATACCGCAAAAACTAAAATTATCAGTCTTGGAACGAACTCATCGGCTCAAATATGCATTTCTGGACAACCGGTAGAGAGAGTAGAGGATTTCCAGTATCTTGGGAGTATTGTCTCGACCGATGGTGGAACCGAACTGGATACAGCCAACCGAATCGCCAAAGCAAAGTCCGCGTTCGGGATGTTGTCCAAAATATGGCGAAGCAATGCAATCAGTTTGAACACCAAGCTAAAACTGTTCCGCTCCAACGTTGAAACCGTGCTATTATATGGATGTAGCACGTGGAGAGTGACCACTGCTATAACCAGAAAGCTGCAAACGTTCGTTAATAGGTGCCTGTGCAACATCTTAAGGATTTTCTGGCCCAATTGTATCTCTAACGAACACCTTTACGAGAGTACGGGTCAGGAACCAATAGGCACAACCATCCAACGACGGAAGTGGCAGTGGATTGGTCACATGCTCCGAAAGGGTGACAACTCCATAGCGAACCATGCTATGCAATGGAACCCCTTAACTCAGGAAGGCAGAAGACTTGGTGGTCTAAGGAGAACATGGCGCAGAACAGTCGAGAAGGAAGCACGGCAGTTGGGGAAAAGTTGGGAAGAGCTGAGACACATTGCCAGAAACCGTACACGATGGCGCGTAAGCGTAGTCGAGGCCCTAGGACCCATAAGTGGATATAGGACATAAGGTAAGGAAAGGAAAAAAAACTGGAATTTGATACTAACTTTCGGGTATCAATTTTCACCCTTAGTGAATGGGAACACGTTGCCGATAACGAGGACAGTTCAGTTCACTTTTACACACACGGGTCTAAAACCGGAAATGGGGTGGGTGTAGATGTTTTCTCCGAAAAGCACAATTTGAATTTCTCTTTCCTTCTCCCAGATCACTGTGGCATATATCAGGTGGAAATAATGACAACTAAGGAAGCCCTGTCCTAGCTAAAGTATTTGTTGGGTACACATAGCATTTTCACGAATAGCCAAGCAGTAATAGAGTCCCTCGTATCATGCTCATTCACTTCAAATGATGCATCCACCTATGCTGGGTACCAGGCCACAGAGACATATCGGGTAACTGCAAGGCTAACGAGATCGCTAGAAAAGGAACAACTCTCACAATTTTGCCGGAAAAGCAAAATTTAGGTATGCCTCTCGCTACAAATCTGGCTCAAGCTAGAAAACGCTCTCATAGATTGGTTTTGCTAAATTATTCGCAGATAAGCACCATCGTCGGTGTCCTCACTGGGCACTGTCCTATCGGTCTACACACTAAAAGCCTGGGCCTCTTTTCAAATGATTACTGCAGAAGCTGCAGTGATGAGGAGGAGGAGGTAACGATCCTCGATGAACGCGACAGACAGACAGTTACATGTTATCAAAGCTTCCCTTTACTCTCCGAATAACGACGATCTGATATTGAACACCGAAGTCGATGTTCTATGTAAATTGGCGAAATCAAAATAAAACTCAAAAATGAGCTCAACATTTTTTAAATGCAAACAGTATCTGCCGTCATAGTAACCAAATCAAACAAAAGTCCACAAAGGAAATGATTAAGTATTAAGCAAACATAATTCAATCAATCTCTCCTCATATCCCTTATGGGATGGCTAATGAAATCACCGCAATGTTTCTTTACTTACTGTTGAAAACTGTTTTCATTTAGAAACCATTTAATTAAATATATAACAACTAATTAAACGCATCCTTGGCATTTCAGTTACCACCACCACCACCACCATGCCAACCACATAGTTTCATTTCACTCCCAAAGGATACCTATGACTAAACTTTAATTTGACACTCAAAAACCACTTAAGGATTTTTGAATGATGGAATAATTCGACTAAAAAGTGTGCGCCAGATATGGCTGGTTGGTACATAGAAACTGGAGAAATAGAAGAACAGCGGCGCAGTAGTACCACTGGAAAACCATTTTCAGTATTATTTTCATTTCAATGAAATCCCTTTTCGTATTAGCTCCTGCATAACTCTCCCATTTGTGGATCACCGTTCGTTGCAAATGCAATTATCTTTGTAGAAATTTAATTAATTTTTCAAGTCTTGCCCGCAATGGCACCCGCAGTGGATACACAGGAAGATATGTGTTGCCAGGATGAATACTGCGATGGGGGATATCCCCTTCTACTCGTATCTTCATCATTTCCTTTGGACTTTTTCTTTTATTCGTGTTTTTTTTTTTTTTTTAATAATCATTTCTGAAGTACTCTTTCAAATGCTTTAATTCGTGCTGTGAAAAGTTTGAATGTGGAGACATAGGGACGGTGCAACGTAAATCATCCCAAGAT
Source organism: Pocota personata (assembly GCA_963082735.1). NCBI lineage: Eukaryota > Metazoa > Arthropoda > Insecta > Diptera > Syrphidae > Pocota > Pocota personata. Next base: position 242,648,495 of record OY720429.1, on the reverse strand, counting down.
ATGATTGTTGAAAGTGGTTTCAGAGGAGGATGTGTCTTCTTGAGGCCAGCCGACTGTGGCCAAATGAAGTTGCTAATTACTGTAATCTCAGTTTTATAAAAATCATCATTATTGTATAGCTTAACGGTGTGGTGCGTTCTTCGGTGTGATAGTGACTCGTATTCTTGAGCGAAAAAAGATTCTTATTCGAAAATTTAATTAAAAACCTTTCGAAACGCTAAAGCCAATTATACGAGTATGTAGTGGGAAGGAAGTGCGTGAGATTGGTACAGTAAGCAAATAAAAAGAGAACTACATGGAAATTCGTTAATTTATTTAATTTTATTCAGCGGAGGGTACAAACAAATTTCGAGTACTTACAGTCCTTCATTCAAATGTCAAGTACCTACCAGTGTTACCACAATGATGCTTTTGTATCAAAAGTACTTAACGAAGTATTGAAAAAGGAGTACTCGTGGAAATATGTACAATAAAAGAGATTTACAACCCGCTTGGAACGGACCTATCCCTAATGTTTCAACACAGCCCTTATAAAGTGATATTGTGAAATCTTTGACTCAAATGCAGTGATATCCAACAACTCGAAAGATATTTCATCGATTTTAACACAAATGTGATTTTGTAAAAACAAAAAATACTTATATTGACTTCTTCTTTGAAGAAAGTGGACGTTGCTGATGAGATTTTCGAAATAAGACCTTATTTATCACCGTAAATATAGTGCAGGGTTTTTCAATAAGGACATAACAAATTTGTATTTAAATAAAACACAGAATAATTAATATATCGGGCTGAAATTTATTCTATGTGTAGTACTCATGTTAACTTTAAACATGGAATTCGATCACGTCCATATGATTACTGCGAGCACGTTTGCAGAGATCAGTTCTTTAGAGCCAATTTTCCATCATTCTTCCACACATATCGGCCGGAACGTTGGCAATTTGGCGTTTGATATTGCTTCTGAGCTCCTCTAAAGTTTTTGGCTTGTTGGCATAAACCAACGACTTAATGTAACCTTAAATCGCATGAACGAACTGCCCACTCGACCGGGCCATTTTTCGAGATTACACGATTACCGAAGTTCCCCTTCAATAGATCAATTGTTTGACCAGTTGTGCGGCATAAAATGAGTTTCATCGCTGAAGATGATTTTTCGTTGAAATTCAGGGTTTTCGACAAACTTTTGCAGTGCCCAATCGGAGAAGTTTCGGCGCTTTAAATGATCAAGAGGCTTAAGTTCTTCAGTTAATTTGATCTTGTAAGGGTGTAAGCTAAGACCTTTACGCAAAATTCGCCACAATGTAGACTGAGAGATTCCCAAATCCAGTGAACGGCGTGGAATCGACTGATTTGGCACATTTTGAACTGAAGCACTTACGGCTGCGGTATTTTCGGCATTTCGACCGGTTCGTTGTCCCACTGGCACCGGAACATTCCATAGTGAATATGTTGACTCGAATTTATCCACTACAGCATGCACAGCCTGTCTGGTGGAACGATATTACAACCAAAATTTAGAGTAAGCATTCTTAAAGTTGCCACCACCGACTCAGAATTTCGGTAGTAATTTTTAATAATTTCCAAACGTTGCTCGTTTTTGAACTTCACCACGATAAAAACATAAACCTTGACTGGCATTTCTACATTAATAGATCATAAAAAAAGTTTAAGAGCGCTTTTGTATTAAAATACAAAATTGTTATGTCCCTATTGAAAAACCCTTTATATAGCTTTAGAAAGCGGAGCATTTGAAGAAAACACCCCAAAAAGTGGGCGCGGTCCTACACAATGTGTGGACATATCGTCAAAAATATCAATGGCTATATATTTTGTTGATCATGTTGCTATCGACGCAAAGCACTCCTCCAGTATTCTAGATGTCCGAACTTACCGAGCGCCCAACATTGTCTAGGACCACTACCTTGTTGTAGCCAAGGTACGGAAGCGGATATCCTGGACGCCAAAACAACGAGAAAATACTGTGAGGAGATTTAACGTTGGATGGCTACAAACGCAACAAACCGCCAGAACCTTTGCCGATCGCGTATCCTTAAACCTCTCGAGAAGTCCTATGCTGCCAGCATCAAATGTCGAAGACCAGTGGCATCGATGCCAAGAAGCCATCAAAAACGCCGCAACTGATGTGCTCGGTTTCACCAGTCCACCCCCACGAAACCCCTGGTTTGACGAAGAGTGTCGGCAAGCACATGCTTGTAGGCACAAAGTGCCTACGAAGCGTCACTGCATAGAAGGACGAGAGCAGCTCGTCAGCTCTACGAGCAAAAAAGGAGGAAAGAACATTGGCTCCTCCGGAGAAAAAAGAGAGAGCATGAGAGAGAGGTGCTACTCCAGGAATAATGTTCGGAAGTTTTACCAAAAGGTAAAAAGAACGTGTCGTGCCAAAAAGACCCGAACAGAGACCTGTAGAGACGAACAAGGAAACCTTGTAGTAGAGTCACAGTCGGTGTTGAGGACATGGAAAAACCATTTCTGCAGACTGCTAAACGGCGAAGAGGACACAAATTCCGCTGTCAGGCAGAATGAACCATTCAACCTGGACGATGAAAGCCAAGATTTCCGTCCACCTGACCAAAATGAAGTGAGGATAGCAATATCTAAGCTTAAATCCAACAAGGCTGCTGGACCGGACGGCTTAACTGCCGAGCTGTTTAAGGCGGCGGGAAATGACCTGGTGGAGAGCATACACCAACTCGTCTCCAAGATTTGGTCAGAAGAAAGTATGCCTGATGAATGGAACCTCAGCATCGTTTGCCCGATCCACAAGAAAGGAGACCCTCTAAACTGCGCCAACTATAGAGGCATCAGTCTCCTGAACATTGCGTATAAGATCATGTCTGCTGTACTGTGTGAGCGCCTGAAACCATTCGTCAACGATCTGATAGATCCCTATCAGTGCGGTTTTAGGCCCGGTAAGTCCACGACCGATGGCCGCATATGACAGCATTTATAGAGACGAGCTATACAGAGCCATGTCTAGTTTTGGCAACCCTGCCAAACTTGTCAGATTGTGCAGAATGACGATGGAGAAAGCTCGCTGCTCCATTTCATATCAACAAGAAGGGACACACAACATCGACGAATCGGACAGAACGTCACGATAGATAGCTACAATTTTGAGGTAATTTTTAAGTAGTTAGGGACTTTGTCTACCTCGGCTCCGCGGTAAACTCTGATAATGACACCTCAGCAGAAATCAAGCGAAGAATTACACTTGCCAACCGCTGTTTCTTTGGCCTAAGACGGCAATTGATTAGTAAGGCCTTGTCAAGAAACACTAAGGAGACTCTCTATAAGACCCTTATCATCCCTGTCCTGCTCTATGGCGCAGAAGCATGAACCCTAGCAAAATCGGATGAAGATCTTCTTGGTCGTTTCGGACGCAAAATTCTTCGAGTGATTTTTGGTCCCGTTTGCGTTGACGGGCTTTGGAGGAGAAGATTTAACAGCGAACTCTACGAGCTGTACAGCGACATCGACCTGATCAGAAAAGTGGGCATCAGTCGTCTAAGATGGCTAGGACATGTAGAGCGAATGGACACCAACGCTCCGGCCCGAAGAGTCTTCGATTCCAACCCGGAGGGACAACGCAGTAGAGGAAGACCTCGCCTTAGGTGGCGCGCACAAGTGGAAGGGGACCTCAACCTACTTGGAGTGCGCAACTGGAGGTAGTTAGTCAAAGATCGCGCTAACTGGAGAGGCGTATTGGTTGAGGCCCAGGTCCACCCCGGACTGTAGCGCCACCTAAAGCAAGCAAGCATATATTTTGTCTCACAATTTTTTGCAGTTTCCAATAAAATTATTGAAAAACGGTAATTTTTTTTTCGAAAAGTGGGCATGTCTATTGCCCGATTTCACACATTTTTACACTTGTACTGTTTTGGATTCCAGGAACCTTATATACAATATTTCACCTTCTTTGCACAAAATGTAAGGCTCAAAAACTGGTGACATATGGACAGACGGAGAGATGAACGCACATGGCTAGGACGACATAACTTTTGATGCTGATCATAAATATTCTACCTTGATCAAAAAGTTTCAGGAGTGACTCCCGTGTGGCACTTCCAGTCATCTGATTCGAGTTTTTTTTTTTTAGATTGACACATTAACATTTTCTCCAAATTTTAGCATCATAGCTTGACATTTGTAAAAGCTACGCTGTCGAGAGTACATCTGCATCCGTTTGTGTTTTCCATTTTTTACGATTTTAAAATTGGTAACAGCTTTGCAGCAACGAGTTTACACCAAATTTTGTGTTAAAAATGGATTCAACGGTGCGAAGTCTTTGGAAATGTTGGAGAAGTGTTTGGGCAGCGATACTCGAACGCTTCAAAAGTGGTCTTGAATTTGTCGAGGATGACGAACGCAGTGGTAGGCTGACGACATCGAAAACATCGAAATGTTGGCCGAAAACCGCAAATTGACCATCAGAGAACTGGCAGTGGACTTGAACATTGCTTATGGCATTTTCGTTAAAGAATTGGGCCTCAGACGTATCACTGCAAAGCTGGTGCCGAGAGACCTGAATTTCATGGAAAAAAGGGACATTAACATCGCGAAAGACATGACTTTAGCGGCTGAATCCGACCCAACATTCATCAAACGCATAATTACTGGAGACGAGGCGTGGGTTCGTTTTGAAAGAAATAATTATTTAAGAATAAGTAATAACGAAAGCACTCAAAAAATAAAGAAATAAATGCAAGAATTGGTGTCGTACTACGAGTATATACATGGATAAAAAAATAAAATCATATTCATACACTTATTTAATTAAGTAGATGGCCGACAGTGGGCGTCGTGGCGTAGTGGTTAGTGTGTCGGATCACTACGCAAGAGGTTCCAAGTTCGAATCCCAGAAAACACCAACAAGTTTTTTCACGATCCCACCTCTCGCGATCGTCTGACAAACATCCGAGAGTATTGTTGTCACGAGAAAGCTTCTCAAAACAAATTGCCTTTCGGATACGGCACTAAAACTGTAGGTCCCTTCCATTCGTGTGAAAAATATAACGAACACAACACGAGTGGTTGCGGAGAAGCTAGGCCCTGACACTTAAAGAGCTGTTGCGCCAAATATTTATTTATTTAGACGGCCGACATAATTCATCTTCTTCTCCTTTTGCTTACGCGAAGTTATGATCCGGAGTAGAAGGATAACAACCCTCCCACTTTACTGCATCCCTACTGGTCCACCTGTGGGGTTTGCCGGTTTGACCTCAGGAAAACTTCCCGGTTTCGAAACATTTCGTCACTGAAGCCAATCTAATGCTGGTGTTTTTGCATTTGTGTGATCCAGTTGTTTTTTGGTCTGCCTTTTTTGCGCGATTGTGTAGGAACGTTGATTGATATTGCCTTATTGACGGGGTTCGAAGGACCTCTCCTTTGAACATACCATTACCAACTGAGCCGGTCGTGCTCTATTGCTTGCTTCTGATGGATTCTTTTACATGAAGGCTTCCTCGAATCTTTGAACTTCTTATTCTATCAAGCTTTGTTACTCGTGCTGTTACGCGAAGCATCTTCATCTCATTTGCCCTCATACTTTTTGTACATTGTCCAGCATTGTGAACCGTATGTGAGAACCGGACGTACAATTGCGGTGCAGAGCCTTACTTTCAGCTTAGGGTACAATTTTCGGTCACAGAAGATTGCGGAGTTTTCCCGCCACTTCATCCACCCTACGCTTAAACGATGTTTGAACGGAAGTGATGTCTGAACTATTGTTCGCAAATCTTCCGGCCGCCCCCCGTTCCTGGGCGCTTGAACCAAAACTTTTTGAATCATTTTATTTTATTCCTTCAGCCGTAAGCCCTGGTAGCTAGAGCTGTCATTTTTTAAGAATTAGACTGTTACATTCACCCCTTCGGGTTAGGGGTTAGTACATACCCGAGGTAGGCATGCCTGTCGTAGGAGGTGACTAAAGTCAAAATTTTTTAAAACTTTTTTGAAAAAAAAAGTTAAGCTAATAATGCAATGAACAAAACAGATAATATAAATACCAGGTGGTGTGCCAGGTAACCTGGTAAATTCGGAGGTCGGTTCCATTGATTCTGTGGGGAACCTTTTATTGCTAGCACTTGAAGACCCTTTCATAAAGAGTCGTAAAATGGTAAGATCGCCACCATACCAACCAACAAAAGAAAATTCAGTATTGGAGGCTAAATACAAAAAAGCCTGTGAAGCAAGAGACGATTTTAAGCAACTCAGTGAAAAGCTGACAAGCGAAATGGATAAATTAAATCTTACATTGCAACTGCTAAAAATACAAGTGAATAATAAAAACGAGTAGGTTACCAAAGCTGTCGTATATTCTACGGATGAAGAAGAATTACGAAGAGAGACAGAGCCATCCACCAACATAGAGAAAAGAAACAAATAGAGGAAAATGAGCATGTCTCCGGAGCTTTCATCACCAGAAATGAACCTCAAAAGCGCAGAAAAGATTCAAAAAAATAAATAAAAACACCTAAGCCAATAAAGCCTCCTCCAATTAGAGTACTCTGTATAACTAAGTACGAAGGCTTACTGAATATTTTAGAGGAAAATAAAATTGAAGCTAATTAATGTGGAAGACGAAGATTCCTACAGGAACTACTAAACCAAAAAAAAGTGCAATGGTATTCGCTTGAAAATAAACAAACGAGACCGATAAAGGTTGTCGCAAAAAACTACATTTTTCATGCTCACCTGAAAGCATATCTAATGATCTCAAAAAGAAAAACTTCAAAATACTAGAAGTTGTTAACATGCAAAGAACCGCTGGTGATGTTCATGCTCACTTTTGAGATAGACGAGGACATAAGGTGAATTTATGAAATCAAAGATATATTAGGAATGAAAGTAAAATCCTCTGCGGAACACAAAGCTAGTTCCCCAATGTAAGAATTGTCAAAAGTATGGTCACACTCACAAATACTGCATTTCTAACCCAAAATGTGTTAAATGCGCAGGCGATCATCTTACAAAAGACTGCATAACTAAAAGAGTTACAGCAGGCAAAAGATAACAAACAAAAGATAATGCAAAAGCCATTACAAAAATACACGTCTAAAGACAAATCAAAAAGGACTTGACACCAATAAAGAAACCACAAATAAATAAAATCTCGAAAAAGTTTTAAAAAAAATCTGTACATGAACAAAAATTGAGAATTTAAGTTCAATAGCCGGGCCTGATAAAATATATGCGGAGGTTATTTCAAATCAAGTCGAAGACATGAAAACCAGCAATGTGATGAAAATATTATGCAAAAATTCTAACCAGAATGGAAAATATGGGAAAGAGCAATAGAAATTTCTGGAAAGAATATCTTTCCTTGAAAATCAAAACAGCAACAAACATACAAATCTTATTATGGAATGCCAATGGTCTCGAGAATCGTAAGGAAGAAATGCAAGTGACTCTCGACATCGAAAAAATATACGTGCGAGTATATCTTGTTACCGAGACACATTTCAAATTTAAAACAAACTATAAACTTCACGGTTACAAGATATACCACACCCCACATCCTCATAACACACCAAGAGCGGGTACTGCAGTTATAATTAAGGAAAGCATTAATCAACACAAAGACGAAAAATATCAGTCGTGTGAAATACATCCGTCAAAATAAAAACACACAGCGGCCTAGCTTTAGGCTGAAACAAAATGATTTCAAAATTATCTTCCGTATACTTGGAAATAAATTCATAATAGGTGGAGACTTCAACGCTAAGAACAAATTTTGGGGATCAAGTCTAACAAACACAAGAAAAAAATAAATTCTTAAATCCATAAAAGAAATTAATGCCAAATATCAGGCAACGGGAAAACCTACTTACTGGCCCACAGATAGGAACAAAATCCCAGATGTTGTCGACTTCTTTCTAACCACGAATACATCCTTAAATACTACCAAAGTAGAAGAAGGACCTGATCTTAACTCAGGTCACTCATATGTGCTTCTTGCACTTGGTAGTAAAGTTATATTGAAGGAAAACAACCCACGTCTATTGGACTAGCTTACAGATTTGAGTTTCTTCGGGAAATTGCTGGAAGAGTGTATCGAACTATCCACAACAATCGACACAATAGAAGAATTAGAAAGAGAAGTAAAGGCTGCTTGGGCTGCAACACCTGAATCAAACAGTAAAGTAAAAAGAAATATATATCCCAAACAAATATGGGACTTAATATCTGAAAAGAGAAAAGCTCGTAAACGTTGGCAACTATCAAGAGCGCCAAGTCGACGAAGGACTTAACTATAGATCAAGTCCATCGAATAACGAATAAAATAGAAAAAGCTCTGGAAGAGAAAAAAATATGCTCTACCATCTTCCTTGATATAACACAGGCTTTTGATAAGGTGTGACATAAAGGACTAGTCCATAAGCTTCAAAAATATCTACCAAAACAATAATCATTTTATTTAGAATAAAGCAAGAAGATGAGTACTCCACTCTAAAACATACAAAAGCTGGTGTACCCCAAGGTAGTATGTTAGGACCTATCTTGTTCCTATTATACACCAATGACCTACGAGTACCACAAAATGAGGAAACTTCTGTTGCCACAATTGCAGACAATACTGCAGTACATGCTGTCGGTAATACCGTGCAAGAAGTTACTGGAAAACTGCAAAGGGCAGTAAATGATATTTATGAATGGACCAAAAAATGGACCAAAAAATAAAATTAAATGAACTGAAGTCAGTTCATGTAAACTTTACGAATAAAAATGTACAACACATACCTGTATACATAAATAAAAATTGTTGTACTTAGGCATGACCCTTGACGCTTAATTGCGCTGGAAAGCTCATGTAATGAAAAAACATAACGAATTAAACATACAGTATAAAAAATGTATTGGCTCTTAGGGAGGTATTCCTGTCCCTCGATATATAATAAATTACTGCTCTACAAGCAAGTATTACAGCCAAGGGCATATGGTCTCCAGCTTTGGGGGTGCACACGTAAGACAAACCTACGAAGCATACAATGCTTCCAGAATAAAGTACTAAGCAATATAGTTACGAGTAATGCACCATGGTACATACGTAAAGTTGATCTACATAGACATCTAAAAATTGTAATGGTAGAGGACGAGGTCAGGAAGGTCTCATGAAGACATGAAGTTAGACTTCGCAAGAAGTAGTTGACTACTTAATAATAACAATTTAGTCCGAAGATTATGAAGAGTAAAACCCTTCCAACAAAAAAAAAAAAAGAATAGATAAAATCAAATGAAAATGTTTGAACATTTTTTTTTTTTTTTTTTGAGGAGAGGGTGAAAATGTTCTTAAGACACCATACGGCCCGACCGCGCGTGCTTATGGTAGTGTGAGATTTTTACTCACTAAAAACACCACTCTTCAAGATTAATACTACAAATAAGCCGACGCTTATCTAGCAGTTTTATTTTCGCTTACGAGACTCGTGATTTTTGGAAAAAGATGTTCGTATGTAATTTAAAAAGATTGTAGCGCTTTAGACAGGTTAAATTCCAATGAAAGTTCCTGCGGTTTTCACGACCGGCATATATTTACTATGACGCGAGGTCAAAAGGTTCTGTCCTTTGCAGACGACGAATTGAATTGTTCGCGTCAAGTAGTTGAATGACGGTACGGTTGCAATGGCCGTGAACACGATCTTTGAGTTTATGAGCAAATTTTGTTATCTCTTCGACGACGCTGGGAATTCCCAAATCCCGATATATTCGTTTTGTACGTACCACGGTGCGCTAACGATGGTTCTAAGAACCTTATTTTCAAAAGTTTGTAGGATGTTTCTATTGCTATTCCATACGTCCACACTGGCTTTAGCACTTGCTTATAGATAAGCAGTTTGTTATGTAAGCTCTACTTCGAATGTTTCCAGAGTAGCCGACACTGGTCGGTATTTGTTTTCAAACTCGCCGTGTTTCTTTTTTAAGTGCGATTTCTATTTTAGCTTGACATCTAGAGTCATTCCTAGATATTTTACTTCGTTCGCGTATGGTATTTGAGCCAAGTTCAAATATACGGCTAATCTGTCCACTTTTTGTAGGTAATTTTGATTTGCTTTCGTTCAGCACAATACGCCAAGAATTCGACCAAGCATGGACTTTTTTAATAGCATGATGCAGCTTTTCAGTTGCTGCTTCAATTGTATCGCCGTATCTTCCGCAAATGTGGCGACGACGCAATTTCCTTCCTGCGGGATATCACGCGTGTAGAGTACATATAGAAGTGGGCCAAGGGCACTTCCTTGTGGGACTCCGGCAGCAATCTCCTTGAAATCAGAGTAATCATTTCCGTGCTTAACACGAAAAAGTCTTTCGGTGAGGTACTATCGTAAGATTAGAAAGAGTTGCCGTGGCAGTAGTAGTTGCAAGCGGTCGGGCCAAACCTTATCGAAAGCTTGTGAGACATAAAGAAATACACACAACAAATCTTTTTTTCTTCGAGAGTTTTCTCAATCACGTCAGTTATTTTGTGGACTTGGTCGATTGTAGAATGTTTGACTCTAAATCCAAACTGATGGTCAGGAATGAGACGTCTTTCTTTGATTAAGGGTTGTAGTCGTTTTGAAAGTATTTTCTCGAATATTTTAGAGATAACAGGCAATACGGAAATAGGCCGATATGATTTCTTCTCATTCAAAGTTTTGACTGGTTTCGGGACCATTATAATCTCTGCGACTTTCCATTGTCTCGGAAGGTAGAGCAATCTGAACGAAGCGTTAATCAAATATAGCAGTTAGATAAGAGTTTTATAAGTCAATTCCTTAACCACCTGCGCCGTTATCAAGTCGTAACCCGGTACTTTTTTTCCCTTTAGATTTTTAATCACTGCCCTCAGCACAAACAATGCAACTTTTTTTAATTTAAAGTTGTCCGATGTCGTGGCTGGGGACTCGGGTATTATCAAAGGGCCGTCGAATGGCTTAAACGTTTCTTCTAAGTGCAAAGCAAAAAGTTCTGCCTTTTCTTTGTCGCTCTTGGCCCAATTTCTATCGTTTTCCGAATTGGTGGCGCTTTCATTTGAGGTTTCCGGTTGCCTTTTAGCGCTTTCCAAAGTGAATAATTTGATCCTTTTCCAGTGGAGAGATTTCCAAGGTAGGTCGTTATCTTCTTGCTTTTAAATTTCAGAGTACTATCCCTAAGGTGATTGCATAGTTGGTTAAGGATCTTTTTATACTGCGGTGCACGAGTGATTTTTCATTTCTTTCGTGGTTTTCTTTTCTCCCTCACCAGTTCAATGATTTCACGTGGATACTTTCATTGCGGTTAATCTTATAGCTTCTAGAAGGATATAGCTTCCACGAAACGATAAACTCCAGTCCTCCAATTCACAAGGTGTTTTAAGTGATACATTTAAGGCTATATTTGTTTCGCAATCATTTCTAAAGCCCTCTCAGTTTGTTCTATTGCTAGTAAGTCATGGACGCCCTTCTTTCTTGATCAACGCTTCACCAAGTAATAAAATTACCGGAGAGTAGTCAGAAGAGATATCAAAACTTTCTTCGACTCTAGCAAACTTCTCGCAATTCCCTTTTTAAATGAAAAAAGTCGATCAGATCGAGAATTTTTTCTGAGTCAGTTGGCCAATAGGTGAGTTTTCCTGTTGAATGAAAACAACAACCGAATTCATTTGCCACTTCGTAGAGAATTTTTCCTTTAGATGATGAACATCTTGAACCCCAGAAGGTGTGCTTCGCGTTGAAATCTCCACCAATAATAAAATTTGAACCAATGGCATTGAAGACACGAAAATAGTCATCTTTTTCGAGCGAACATCGCGGCGGATACTAAACAGACGCTATATTGTAGCTCAAGTGTTTATTTTTAACCCCTACCGCGCACAACTGAATTTTTTCCACCTCTATGTTTATATCGACTGAGTGGTCGATGTTAGTTTTAATGAATAAGGACGAACCACCCCGCGCTAAATTAGATGGATGATAGGCGTGATAACCAGCGTAGCCTCTTTTTTTCGTTGTTAATCTTTTGAGATACAACCCTAATTTTCCATGCATCGTTTCGCAAGGAAGTTACTTTAAATACAGTAGCGATTGTTGTTTTAGCAGAGAATTATAGTCTGCAACGCCTGTAATATTTATTGGAGAAGGGGCGCGTTTGCTTTAAATTTACTTTTCTGCTTTTCGCTGCGCTTTGCGATTAGGTACGTGTTGCGGGACAACCTCGGGCGATGAGTCTTAGCCTTACTTTTTTAAGATGGTCTACGTTTAAGTATCCAATCCGTTTCACGCGCGAGTTCTTCTTCGTCCGTACTGTAGTAGATGGCTACCCAGAGAAGGCTCACTATGAATAACCGTATGCGTTTGAGGAGACTCGTTTTGAAGTAAAGATACTTTATTCTCTGATTCAAGTTTCTCAACTGTGCTTTTGAGCTCCCGGCACAAGAGCTCCATTTCGTCCAGCCCCTTTCGGAGCTCGGTGTTTTCTTTTTCCAGAGTACTCTGTTTCGAGGTTTGCGTTTCCCGAATTAACACATTCGGGTTCGCGAAACTCTTATTTTGCGCTTTCGGAGAAGTCTTCTGAGACCGAGATCTTTGTAGCCTTGCCCTTTTCCTAAATGGGTTAATTAAATTTTGATGCAATAAATAGATCTCCCCAGAATCCGTAGAGCATGCCTCTTGCGAGAGTGGATTTTCCAGTTGAACTAGGCTGCCACCTGGGGTATTAATACCGTTTGTTTTGTTCATTGCATTAATTTTTTTTTGCTGTAAACTTAAGAAAGAAAAAAAAGTTGGCATTTTAGTCGCCTTGTACGACAGGCATACCTACCGTGGGTATATTCTGTCGCCTAACCCACAGGGGGATGTTTGAACATGATCACACTAAAGAGTGATTGAAACTACCTACATATGTAAGTACTCCGAAATAAAAAGTAACTGACAACATACACTATTCAAACGTTCAAGTTTTAAAAACAAATTTCAAATTCATTTGACAACTAGGTGCGATAATTGGAAGGATGACATTAAATCATGCCTTCTCAGGGTGTTTTTAGTGGATTAAAGTTCCACACTATCAGCCGCAGTCCAAAACACCCTGTACTTTTGGGGTCTAACATTATTATTTCACTCTGTTATTATATACCCTGTGGGATAGGACTACAGATTTGTTTTTAAGACTTCGCTTTATAGTTACAGATTGTTTTTTCTCCATATTCTCCATATTCCACTTAACTTTGACACGTAATCGCATTTATATGCTGATATCTTCAGTATTTAGATGACAGATATGGCTGATATACCTTAGCTCTAATGACATGCGATATATCGTATTACCAAATTCCGTCTACCGTCTTCTCTATTTTGTTTGACATTGAAATGTTTCACTACGAGTATGTTAAGGCAGGAGTTGATTAGTTTTGTTTTGAAGGTTGCAGAACTACATTAATTTAATCTATGTCCAAATCATACACCTTGCAGTTGAAAATGTATCTACATTCTTTTTTTATGTTCTTCCATTTATTATAAAGAAAAAAACTTACCAACCAAAAAAAAACAAAACTCACACAATAACCAACACTCAAATACAAAAAACAAGTTTACATCATTTTAACCTCATTAGCGAGCGCAAAACTTTAACAGTAAAAGTAAAACCTAATCTCCTCTCATAATAAAACAAAATTTTATTTTATCCTTCCCCCAGTCTGCGCGAACTTCGTAATAAACCAAACAAATTCTATTATAATTCAGGCAACTTACCTAGAACCGTACTCACTCACGTTCGCACGCAACGACAGCGAACATCGAGGATAGTAAAAGCAACTTCTGCCAGCGAAAACCTAATAATTTCCAGGCACGTCCGTTACTGTCATCGTTCATAAAAAAAAAAAAAAAAAAATTCGAATATAAAAATGTAGAAACGAATAAAAAGTAGCACAGAGAAAAACGGAAAACTAATATCACACATCGCCAGGAAGCTATTCTACTTCTTGGCGTTCGCCCACCCCGAAAAATGAACAGAAACGTGGTCCCTTTTCCGTCACGCAATTTGAGTGTCGAGCGGATGTGATGTCTAAGCGTAAACCTATGTCCAGATTGGTGCTCATTAAATCACGACTCCCATGCTTTGTAATTACAACACTCAACGAGCAAAGTACAAGTACTCATCCCGGTGATAGACCATAAACAAATGTAATTATCACGGGTGGGCCTGCAGCTGTGGGCGTCTAACAGTCTTACCTTTTTTTCCACTTCACCGAATTATAAACCCGAAAACTTTGCTACAAAAGGAGACAAAGATCTCTGCGGAAACTCACTACTCTTCGGTTCTCCTCCGAAAACCGGAACTCGCCTTCAGCTTTCGCTCCGTAATCAATCACATTTAATAGAATGTCACTTGATTTCCTGATGTGAATAACCGCTTCTATAAAGGCCGCTCCGCCTTCGGCACAGTATACGAGTATGGTGGCGTAGCGATTATTTCACCCTCCTCCAACATTCGGGCATTCTTCGTCAATTATTTTTGTGCCGTCGCGATTTTCAAGTACTTAATTATTTTGATAGAACGGATCCGTTGCTTTTGCCGCGTGTTTTCTATCCGCGGGCTCTCGGATCGGAGCAAAAGCCCACCCGAGTTAATGAATGAAAGGGAAATTAATGAAGTTACACTAAGTGCTGGACGGTTTCGCCTACTTCAGTGATTACTGGGTGCGAAAATCACACAATGATCCACCGGTCTTTTTTGGGTATAAGTCATGACATTGGAATGAATGGATTTATTCCAAAATGGAGAACTATCTATGTAGCTAAATGGTGAAATGGTTAAAATCTGTGCAAATGAGTGGGAGAATATTAATGAAAGAATAGTTCATCAGGACGATTTTCGTGCTCCTCCACCATGATATGGCGATGACAGTTGTAATAAATTAGCGAATTTTCAGCTAATGGGCTGAGCTTTGTAATATTGTTTACTTATCTGAGATTGAAAGGGGGATAGTCTAGAAGTATTTTATACCAATGGGTGGTTTAATTCCAGTTCAGGATTTAAATGAATTTATTTGAAAGGATTTGGGGAAAATTCGCAAAAAGGAAACGGCGATACGAGTACAAGCAAACACTTTTCGTTCCCTGTTTGCGTGTCTATGTGATTTCACAAGAGCCACTGAAGAGAATAGGTATTGACAAAAAGTACAAAGGAGCTCGATTACGAGGGTTAGTTTAAGTTCAAAACGCTGCCTACGCCCTAAGCACAGACACATCTAGACCAGAGTAGGTCCATCCAGCGAATATCAACTAATGCTGGACCATCTAACCGCGGATGCGCTCCAGAGAGCCCCAGTGGTTATAGGAGGAAACTTCAACGCGTGGGCCACAGAATGGGGCAGCAGGCTAACCAACACCAGAGGACAGGTCTTATTGGAAACATTCGCTCCCCTAGCGATAAGCATTGCTAATAAGGGCCGGGCAAATACTTACCGGAAGGCTGGAGTAGGCTCCATCATTGACATCACCTTTGCGGGCAACTACATCCTGAAAAGGACAGGAGGAATATTAACACAGCGACCAGCAGGTGATAATACTGGAAATAAAAGGGAAAAAACCAGTCCAGCTCCCAAAACTTACTGGCCCAAAATGGAACGACAGATCTTACGATAAGGATGCATTCGAAGAGATGTTGAACGGTGATTAAACTCCAAACGGAACATCGGAGACCCTCGCGCACCACCTCACAGGCACCATCACCACAGCGTGCGACGCATCAATGCGTATGAGAGCAAAGACCAGGAAGGCATGACCGTGTTACTGGTGGAACGAGGAAATAGGCGAACTTCGGGCAAAATGTCTACAAGCCCGGCGCAAAGTCCAACCATCAAGAAGGAGGGCGGATTTCCAACAATGCCTGGACACCCTTAGACTGGCGAGACGTAGCTTAAATAGAGCCATCAAGGAAAGCAAAACTGCATGCTTTAAACGTCTCTGTCAAGAAGCCGACATTAACCCATGGGGCTCGGCATACAGAATGGTGATGATAAAATTAAAGGGCTATAGGACTCCTCAAATAACATGTCCGATAATGTTGAGATCCATAGTAGAGCACCTCTTTCATTAAAGGCCTGCTACTATGTGCAATATTTTACGAGACAACAATGAAGAAGTGCCTTGAAGAAGGAACCTTTCCAGAAAAATGGAAAACGCAGCATTTGGTCCTACTGCCAAAAGGAAAAAAGCCCTCATTAGAACCATCATCCTATCGGCCAATATGCCTATTGGACACCATGGGAAAGATCCTCGAGAAGTAAATCTATAATAGAATACTCGCAGTAGCAGAAGAGAAAGGAGCCCTCTCTGATCACCAATTTGGCTTCAGAAGAGCACGATCTACTGTTGATGCCATAAGAGCGGTAGTTGATATCGCCAAAGGTGCCATCGAAGGAGAAAGATGGCTCTACGGCACAAAGGAGTATTGTGCAGTAGTAACTCTGGACGTTAAAAAACGCATTTAACTCTGCGAACTGGTCGTTTATTATGGTCCTACTGCCAACTGTCACTTGCCAGTCGTGACAGTAGCTAAAAAGATCCGTGCAGTAGAATCAGCTACAAATGAAGCAATTGCCCGGATAAAAGATTTGCTAATATCCGCCGGACTAGAACTAGCTGACAATAAAACAGAAGCTGTTCTTATAAGCAGCCGAAAAACCATCGAATTTGCTAACTTTCAGGTTGGTAACCAAACCATCAGGTCGAAAGAGGCAGTTAAATACCTTGGAGTAATGCTGGACAACAGGCAATGATTTAAAACATATGTTGATTTTGTTACCAAAAAGCATCGCAAATGCAGGGAGCTCTCTCGCGTATCATGCCTAACATCGGTGGTCCTGGATACGCTAGAAGGATTCTACTCTCTAGAGTTATCACCTCAGTTATGTTATATGCCGCCCCAGTCTGGGCGGAGGCATTGAGGACGAAGGAGACCAAAAGGAGACTATCATCGGCTATCGGCTTTCGAACCATCTCTGACGAAGCTGCATTTGTCATAGCTGGAATGGTCCCCATCGATATTCTTGCAGATGAAATGCTGAGGATATATAATAGAAGAGCATTGAGTCATCACGACGCCACTGGTATCAAGGTGTTATCACCAAATTGAAGAAAGGGCAGCGTCAGCAGCTATAACAATCCAAGACCGGATAAGTGTCTGGCCACGGTGGCTACCGCAAATATCTGCACCGATTTGGACACGACAACTCACCATCCTGCCCGGAATGCCCAGGTGAAGATGAAGATACGGAGCACGCAGTGTTTTACTGCACACGTTTCACGGGATGGAGAATTACTCTGCCAAGTCCGTCATTACTTCTCGACCATATGTTACGGTCGGAAGAGAATTGGATGGCAATATGTTCCTTCGCAACAACTCTACAAAAAGAGCTGCGGAGAATAGAAAAGCTAAGAAGAGCAACTGAAGCAGCGGAAGGAGCTGACACAAGAAGCATAGCATAAACTGTTAACCAGCCCCGTGAAGTAATACCTAACGACAGTCCCGCAGGGAGAGTGGTTGAAGTGTGTAGGGTGTATGTTTAGTACGTAGGCGTATTCCTGGCATCGATTACTCAGGTTTGCGAATCGTGCATGCTAGTAGCACTCAGGCTATTAGTAACTATGAAGATTACACATCCCTGGCGCAATCCAAAAAAAAGAGTAGGTCCATTGGGGTACCACATGTATAGGGGATTTCTCCCGTCCTGCATTAGGACCAATTGGAGCTTCTAATGAAATAATGGAGGTTCCTAACATTCGAGCTAGCCAGTTCACAGAGGATGTGGTAGAAGTAAGCTCCCAAGTGAAGTCTACTACTGATAGAGAAGGCTGGCTAAGTGCAGAGGGGATGGAGAATTGTCTCCTCTTCCTCCAAAGCCAAGCCTTTTAACGTGCCTTCTAATGAGACAGTGTCCCGTAATGACACCAGTTGTTGTGCTGATATGCTTCCTGCGTTTCTCTGTCGCTCCTGTCTTCGTTGTACCATCAGGAGCGACAGCGAAACGTCACGCAGACTGCTGCCAACACGAACGAGCCGACTATGTAAGGCTGAAGCTCCCCTTTTATTTAATTTGCACGTGTTAGAGGGGATTTGAATACCCTTATACTAATTTTTAGGACACGGGCGTTTTTTTGTGGAAAGGGGAAGAGACAGAGAGAAAGACAAATTGGTGTAGTTGGTTTGAAGCTCAGGTGGTAGTTAAGTTTTTTTCGGTCCTCCTGATGTCATCATCACGATCAAGTTGCATTTTAGCCATATGGCTTCAATACTGCCAGTGTTATGCCTTCACAGTAGAGTTGACTTAGCTTTCGCAAGTGATCGACTTTTTTATTTATTTCATACGAAATAAACAGATGATTCTTGACATCAGACAGACGATGATGTTACCACTACACTCGTTAAGAGACGATTGGCAATCTAGAGCGACTTTTGATGTGGAAGAGATCGATTCCAGAAATGTTATAGCGGCTTGACTGTCAGTGAAGATACTAATATCATTAGCAGATATTACAATTAATTTCAGCCAAGATACAGCTTCTTTGATCGCCATTATCTCCACCTGGAAGACGCTACAGTGATTCGGGAGGCGGAAAAAACTCCACCACCCACCCCCACCACATCGATTGTCGTCGGACCATCCATGCAGAAATCTACGGTTTCTTTGTCAGGAGTCACTTCTCCCTCTCAGTCTATTTTAGATGGGATAGTGGCCCGCAAGTATATTTTGTACAATTGTGGAGTAGCCTGTGGATATGCTGGACTACTGTGAGATGGCGTTTAGTCGAATGGCTGCACTGGCTGCCATTTGCTTGCCAAAGAGGTCTAGTGGTATCAGATGGATCAGAATGTTTAGTGCATCCGTAGGATGCACAGACAAGCTGCATGTTGGGCCTCTAGGTATGTTTCCTATCCAAAATAAGACCCAGGTATTTTGCATTTCATTTAAAAACGAGGTTGGTTCCATTCAGTTTAGAAGAGGCTAAGTAAGGTGAAGATGACCAATTCAGTTTTTTGAGGGTTTAGCTCTAGTCCGCCCATTTGGAGTGTTTAGCAAGGGTATTCTGAAACAATTCCCTTAGAGTAGTCAGGTGCCTCGCCGAGACAGCTATGGCAACGTTGTCTGCATAAGCGATCACCCTGCAGTCCTCTCCTTCCAGGATAAGTAGTAGCTTACCATAAGATTATAGAGAAGGGGGACAAGACACCGCCTTGTTTGTTCTTGGTGTTCCTCTACTGACAAGCGGAGGCTGCGCCAGTTTTGTACTGATATTTCGATTGCTTATCAGTACGCCAAGCGAAGCTTCTATATTAGAGTTTGTCAGTGCACGTGCAATCGCCCTTGGTAGGACGTTGTTAAAAGCTCCCTTAATATCAAGGAAGGCAACCATGGTATACTCCCTGCACTCTAATGATTTTTCAATTGTGCATACCAGCGAGTGTAGAGCCGGTTCTACCGACCTGCCCTTGGTATACGTATGCTGGGACGCTGGCAAAAGGTTGAGAGCAATACTGCAACGGAGATGAGTATCGATCAATCTCTCCAGGGTAATAACAACTGGTTATTTCAAGTTGCACACCCTACCTACATCGAAATGAAGAAACGCACTGCTGATTGAAAGTATGAATATTGAGCGCACTTCTTACTTGCTCCACGGACTATAAAGTCTTTTCCATAGGTGATGTCATGTAGGCTGTATTTCCTGATAAAATTGCAATCACGGTCTGCACAGTGTTGCCAGACGTTGCTGGCTGCAGATCCCACTTACAACGGGAAAATCCGTTTTTACCACTGTCTTTTGCATTAAAAGTAAAAAGTTAAACGAAATTAGTAATTTTTGTAGAGAATTCCTCAACTTTACATATTTTTATTTGAACCTAAGGGGCAAGTATTGGTTTGATTGAAATTTTCCAATAGAACTCGAAAATCTAGTCTGTCAATTCTGCAGCCTTCAACTTCATATCTATGTTCTGTGGGCTCACCATTAGAGGCAAAATCTAAATTTTCATTCTAACCCCAAACCATTTCAAAAAAAAATTACGTTTTTTATAAATTGACTTAAATTTTAAATCTGAATGATTTGCAAATGATGTGACCTATTCGTGCACTTTATTTATTTGTTT
This sequence comes from Pocota personata, assembly GCA_963082735.1. Taxonomy (NCBI): domain Eukaryota; kingdom Metazoa; phylum Arthropoda; class Insecta; order Diptera; family Syrphidae; genus Pocota; species Pocota personata. The sequence continues at coordinate 242,628,368 of OY720429.1, read as the reverse complement.
TCGCTTTTCTCGTCGCTTGTATTAATTGTCCTTTCAAATGGTGGGATGAAGATTGGTTATAAAGGTCCTTAAATAAATAAATATTGGCACTAACAGCCCAAAGCAGGGCCTGGCCTAGCTTCTCATAGCCACTCGTGCTTTCTGCCTCACGAATGGTTGGGACCTACAGTCTTATGCCGTTTCCTCTCGCTCAGTGATCGCGCCACTCAGCCACTGAGCCATTGCTCCCTCCCATAAAGGTCCTTACCTGTGCCAAATAATTTATGCCCATATGTGATACACATTTTCCGTCACTGAGTGAGTATGTGTTACATATTAATTTTGCTAATTTCATTGTCACAATTAATTTTAACTATGAGATAAGGTAAGTGGAGCGCAAATACACAATATATAGGTCGTAATAATCGGTCGTAATAATCGTCCCACCATATAGGCTGTGGGTGCTATAGTGGATAAATTCGACTCAACATATTCACTATTGAATGTTTCTGTGCCAGTGAGGTTGAAGTACCGAAAATATCGCAGCCTTAAATGCTTCAGTTCAAAATCAGAGCCAAATCAGTCGATGCCACGCCGTTCACTGGAATTGATAATCTCTCAGTCTACATTGTGGCGAATTTTGCGTAAAGATCTTGGCTTACGCCCCTACAAGATCAAATTAACTCAAGAACTGAAGCCTCTTGATCATTTGAAGAGCCGAAACTTCTCCGATTGGGCACTGCAAAAGTTTGTCGAAAACCCTGAATTTCAACGAAATATCATCTTCAGCGTTGAAGCTCATTTTTGGCTCAATGGTTCTGCCAATAAGCAAAATATCCATTATTAGACAGCAACAAACCCACATGTGTTTCAAGACACTCCATTGCATCCACAAACAGTGACTGTGTGGTGTGGATTTCATTGGACCGTATTTTTTCGTCGATGAAAATAATCGCCATGTTACGGTCAATGGAGTTCTCTATCGTGCCATGTTGGAAGACTATTTTTGTCCAGAATTGTATGGACTTGACATCAGTGATATGTGGTTCCAACAAGATGGTGCTATATGCCACACAAATGGTCAAACAATTGTTCTATTGAAGGGGAAGTTCCAGAAGGAAGAGATCGAATTCCGTGTTTAAATCTGACACGTGTGCTATACCTCAGACCGATATCTCAATTATTCTGTAATTTATTTGAATACAAAATTGTTATGTCCTTACTGAAAAACCCTGTAGTGTTCCCCTTAAAAACATATTTTTTTAAAGTTCCGTACCAGAGTGTTATAAATAAAACCGAACACTAATGGATTCGACACGGTGTATGTCCGACTGTCCTTGAGTGTGCCACATACATTGTTTGGAAGAAACAACCCTTGGTTCATGATTTTATGATAACCTATCTACATATCTGACTTAGCTTGAGGTTAAGTAGTTCTTGAGTTAGGATGTTTCGAAGATTTTTAAAACTTCTTTCCATATCTCACAACAACTTCATCCGATTTACATCATTTCCAGGTAAAACTACCGTGCCAGTCAGGTGAATTTCATCAAAATCTGTTCAGACATTTTTGAGTTAGCCAGGTAATAAATATGATTTAAATATTTATACGCGCGAGGCCCGACTCGCACTTTTTCATATTCAGGTGGGCTTTCAGCAAATTAAACGTCAACGCTTTCTCATGAGTATCCGCTATTGGTCCTTGTACTTGGATCGGGCTCATGGCTATGACTTTAACATGGCGGCTTTCGCTTATGATATTTTCATCTTATGGAATCAGGATTTTCTACCAGTACAAATTTACAGCTTGGTCTAGAGAATTATTAGGCATGTACTCGGGTTTGACGGGTGTGAAAGTCTGTAGTGTCTCAAGCCGAAACCCCTTACAAGTCGGGACGCCAATAAGATAAGCATTTCTGAATCTTAAGAAAAGATACGTACTAAAAATACTTCCTTTTAAAAGTAAATACTGAAACCTACTCCAGGAACTTTCAAAAATCCGTAAAATGTACTTTAAAAAGTTTCCGTTTGTATAATTTACAGTAAAGTAAATAATATTCGTTTCACTGTCTGTTCTATTTGTAACACAAATAAATGTCAACGAGAAATTCACACCCCAACAAATAACTGCGACAAATTAGAAATGTTCCTATTTGCACGGATTATCTCTTGCTCCCGATACGAATGCACAGAGGGCACTTTTCAAAAGTTACTCTGTATAAATACACAGCATAGGAAATTTGTCCAGTACGAGTATACAACATTTATACGTCCGGGAATTACAAGATGTCCCCGTGTTAAATCTACATCCAGTTTCCTGTTACCTAACAATACTCTTCTGTTCAACTCAGTCCTTCGTCAAAAAGAAAAGGTTCAGCATTATAGATGTCCTACAAGTAGTTCTACATCCAATCCCGCTGTGCCTGATGATAGGTAGTAGCATAAACATCCCTTTGCTGGACCCTCTTACCCCAAGAGCACTGTGGTCCTTTCACCGAGTACAAATTGTAATGAATGTGCTCTAATAGTAAGTAGGTCCTGACTGCGAGACGAGAACAAGCTTGTGTTGTCGTACCAGTGTAGTGCTTTGCTTGTTAGCAATCCAAATGGAAATCGGTTATTATGAAATATGCACACCAGTGGTAGGGTGTTGGGAGGTAGACAAAAAAAGAGGACCAGCAACGTTGACAGAGAGAAAACTTTATGTCATTCTGTAAATTAAACAAAAATGAAAAGCAGCAACCGGACCAACAATCCTGGAGTTCCTCTTTGCTGTTGCCCGATGCCCGATCTCTGCTGCAATACCAGATGGCCAACTGCCCCCGGCTCCAATTTGGCCTCGTGTTGCTGCACTATCTTTGTGCCACATTTACTATTTGCAGAAAGACTTGGTCCGAGGCACTCGCTGCGGAGTGATCCTAGTTATACAGTACTGGGGAACGGGGGCGGGTGTCTTCAACACCGCCGGATGCTGCTGAATACATATGAGATAATATTTTCTTTTTTCAATCCTCCATTCCGCCTAGTGGTGTTTGGTAAATGTTTAGATACTGACACAATCCCTACTTATGGATGAGAAAGGATACAGCCAGGATGGTAGCGGTCCATAAACTTTCCATGGCGCGCCAAGCACAGACGTATACTTGTACACAGTGCAAACCATTGTCATTGGATGATGATGATTTTCCCAGTGGATTTACTGCGAGACTACAAAATGCCAGGATTCGAGATCCTTGCGCTAGAGGGTGATGGTAACGTAACGTTGGTGGCCGATGACGACGCGCCGGATGAGATATTATGTTTCGTGGTTTTCTTCTTCATTTCGAGAGACGGAACTTTTATGAGTTTTCATCGCTAACGAAATTATTGTTCTTGTTGTTGCTATAAGGGGAGGGAGGCTGTTGTGCTGCTGATTCTTATTTCGCTAAAGTTAAGTTGATTTTTCATTTTATGGGAGAATTTTCCTGTGAAGTTACGCACATGTGAGTTGTTAAAAGTTTGTCACAGTCAATGCGTCCCGATGCGAGTGGCAGAGTATGTTGCGTTGTCCTATGGCTTGGTGGAGCGATGCGGGCTTAGCAGTGTCAGTGAGTCAGCGACTTTTATTTACGACTCAATTAGCCTTGAGGATAATGAAGGAGGAGATTTAATTTGTGTTTGACTGCTTGCGCATAATTTTATGACCTACAGGTTGAAAGATTTTTATGTGAATCAGATGTAGGTCGCTGATATCTGCTTATTATGATTTTTTTTTTTTTCCACGAAAAAGTAACATGAAGATTTGACTGATATTGGGGAGACATTTTAAGGCTAGCGAGTTTAATTTTTAATGAGCTGATGAAGATAATCTAGATCACTGTGGCTTTAAAACAGACTGTTGCGTTGTGAATAATTAATTCAGGTATACCTATGCAGGGATGTCGTAAACAACCGGCGTAAATGCGAAATATTTTGAAGTAGCGTGGTGAACCATAGTTCAAAGTAGTCGTGTCGGGGTTGTCTTGCCTGGAAAACAAAAAAATAAACTTCTTCAACGGAGACGACTGGTACCTAAAATATGAACAGAGCTAAGTTGGCTGCGAATTCATTGCCAGAGGTAGAATAAAGCAAATAAATAAGACAAAACAAAACTGATTCATATAGCAAAAAGCTGGAAACTCTTATTAGCACCTATTTCGCGCAGCTTCGTCCTTAGATGTTCTCTCTTGGATGAGCTAACCAGCATTTATTTAGCTTAATACAAGCACAACTTAATCTAAATTAAAACTAGAAAGCTAGGGAGAGAAGGGAGCATTATTGATAATAGTTCGTTGCAACCATAGTTAATGCGATGAGGAGGTATACGGAAAAGAGGAATGGATCTAAGGTTGCTGAGATTGGTATTTAGAGAAATCGCTTCTATAAAGGCGGGGCAATCAATGTTGGCAGGCACACCATCGCAAATGGCTATCGGCAGACACCTGGAGACGGATCGAAGAGCGTACAACAATAAAGGCTGGGATTGCGGCGGCCTCAGCGGTAGAGAGAACCGAGTTAGAAACCCAGTACCGTACGAAAAAGAAAGAAGTGCAGCGTAGTGTGAGACGTGACAAACGTCAATATATCGACACACTGGCTTCTAGGGCTAAAGAAGCAGCAAGCAGGTGCGATAGTAGGACTGTTTACAGCATCACCAAGGAGCTCATTGGTGGTCGAAACTCCAAACAACACCCTGTGAAGAGTCTGGACGGCAACCTCCTGATTTTGGATGAGGATCAGCTCAATCACTTAGACGTTGGCGATATGATCTCAAATTCGAATGAGTATTCCGAAGCAACAAATTCCCGAATACGCACGGCACCTCCCAGCAAAGCAGAAATAATGGCAGCAATCAAGTCCCCCAAGAAAAACAAAGCGGTGGGTATTGATGGCATCCCTGACGAATTGTTTCAAGCGGCACCAAACACATCAGCAGATCTGCTGCATCCGCTAATACAGAGAGCTTGGTATAGCGAACAATTTCCACAGGAGTGGAAAAGGGGGATGATCATTAAGCTTCCGAAAAAGGGAAACTTGATGGAATGCGGATACTGGAGAGGTATATGTGTTCTTCCAGCTGTAGCCAAAATAATAGCAAAAATAATTCTGGACCGAATTAAAGAGCATTTAGATTCTACTCTCGATGTCGAACAGGCAGGCTTTCGCGCTGGATCCTCCTGCATCGACCACATACGGATCATAATCGAACAATGCATTGAGTACAGGTCTCCGCTACATCTGTTGTTTAGAAGGCTTTCGACATTTATTTGGCTGGCCTTGCGCAGGAAAGGCATCCCGGAAAACTAATTGCTATTATCAAGGCTACATACGAGGGCGGTAAGTGTCACGTCTTACACAACGGTAAGATATCAGAGGAATTTGGCGTCCAAAGTGGAGTACGTCAAGGATGCATTCTGTCACCACTATTGTTCTTGGTGGTTATCAGCGATGTACTCCGTGCAGCATTGACGGAAGGAAACAATGGAATTCATTGGACTATGACGTCTTACCTTAAACACCGAGACTACGCTGACGATGTTTGTCTACTTTCACATCGGATAATGGACCTTCATCTAATGGCCCATAATCTAGAAACTGAGGCAAACAAAGTGGGGCTCAAAATAAAAACGGCCAAAACAAAAGTCCTCAGCACTTCCAACACTAACGCTCAACTTAATATTGCCGGACAGGAAGTCGAAAAAGTTGACAACTTTCTATATTTAGGAAGTGTGGTCTCGGCTAACCGCGGTGGCACCCAACAGTATGCAGTAGAATCGGGAAGGCTTAAGCTGCGTTCGGTATGCTATCCACAATCTGAAAAAGTAATGTTATTAGCTTAAGAACCAAGCTGCGACTGTTCCGCTCTAACGTAGAATCGGTACTGCTGTATGGGTGCACTACCTGGAAGGTGGACACCATCATCATCTGAGGATTTCTTGGCCGAACCGGATCTCCAACGAACAGCTTTATATGAGAACGGGCCAAGAACCTATAAACATTACTATACGAAGAAGAAAGTGGCAGTGGATTGGACGAAATACGCCATGCAGTGGAATCCGCTTACCCAAGCAGGCAGAATAGCGGGACGCCCTAGGCAAACATGGCGCAGAACAGTTGAGGAGGAATCGAGCTCTATAGGAATGTGTTGGAGGCAGCTCAAACGTGTTGCAGAAGTACGAACAAGATGGCGCTCAGGCGTGGTTGACGCCCTATGCACCCCGAGGGGTGTTAACACTTGATGAATAAAAAGTATGCCGGCAACATCATGAAGTTTTTCCAATGGCTGAAGATTAATCAGTCTAAGACGATCCACATAGGTAGGTTGAAGCCTAAGTTGGCATACTTGAGGAGGGGTCTAATGGAAGTAAGATAGAGGGATTTTGTTACGTAGGGGTCAGGGAACTCTTTTGACCAGCGTTTTACAAATCCAAGTGCTGAGCTGGCTCTACTTATAATATTGTCAATACGAGTATGTGATCGAAATTTGAGTTCACTATCGCAGATTACGCTCAAATTGCGTGCTGACGTGACTGAAGATGCAGGCTCATCACGAATGAAGTAGGTCCTAGATAGTGGTAGGAGACGCTTGCGGGAGTAGGCGATGGAGTGGCATTCATTGACATTAAGTTCTAAGCCATTTTTTTATACACCAGGTGGAGAAACTATCTAGATCATCCTGCAGAAGGCGAGAATCAATGGCAGATGATATACGAGTACGTTTAAAGATTTTCATATCATCAGCGTAGAGAAGAAGCTCACAGTTCTGGATGATACGCTCATTTATATGAGGATGAACATTAATGGACCAAGATGGCTGCCTTGAGGAACGCCCGATGCTATAATAGGGTCCGATACTGTTAATCTGAAACGAACTTCTACTGACGGTCCACTAGGTATGATTTGATCCATGAGATCAACCGCGGATGAAATCCAAAGGCTTTTAGCTTGAAAGAATAATTTGGTGAGAAATTTTGTCAAAAGCCTTACTAAAATCTTGAACTTCATTGGCATCTTCCAAAGCGTTCAGTATACTAGACATGAATACGGTTAAGTTAGTGGTTGTTGACCTCTCTTTAAGGAATCCGTATTGCTCTGTGGAGAAGATTGGCTTGAAGTGGAAAGGCATTACATCGTACATGATGCTCTCGAAGAGCTTAGAGCTTAGCAATTGGCCGATAATTAGAAACTTCGTTCTTGCATTGTAAGCGTCTTTCTATAATTGAGGAAAATTTTCTTGTGATATTGAAAGATGGAAAAGCGTAGTGAAGAAATGTGTCAGATGATTCGCATATTTTTTTTTAGTACTATGGCAGGGTTTCTAGGATTCGAACTTGGAACCTCTTGCGTAGTGATCCGACACACTAACCACTACGCCACGACGCCCACAGTCATCCTTCAGTTGGTTAATCTTATTAGCAACCTTTGATGGGATTATGTTCACAGAGACAAGGAAGGTTTATGTAGAGTTGTTCAAATATCAGAAATAATCAAGGTGAGGTTCAAATACGTGGGCAGCGAACGACTGGCCAAAGAAGTTAGCGAATAGGTTAGCAATTATTTTAGGATCTGTCGAGGAAGAGTTCAGATTTTCTTTTGACATTTATGTATTAGAAAAATATCTTGGGGTCGGTTATTAGGTTTGATTGTATTCGATCTAGGTATTCTAGATAGAGCTTTTCACAGAGCTCAGAAAATTGGGTATATGCACAAGTGTACTTATGGCAGTCAGAATCGAATTCAGATTTAAGCTTGTCTACAGATTTAAGCTTATCCGCACATCTTAGTGGCCAATTTCTAGAACCCTTCCCTTGCCTAAATTCGTAAATGATTCACGACCCAGATATTCTGATCCTGATTCCTACTTTGCCTTTAAATTTCCTTCGATTTTTACGTACCCCTTCACCCAAGTTAGTGTCACTATATTTTGAGATGCACATTTGTTAAGTTTTTTTATGCATTCCATCGACAGTGCTATGTTAATTTCCATTCGCTCCATGGACTTGATCACTTTTTGGTTGCCCAGTGCAGGATATTTTTTTTCCTGACCACTTGATCATCTTGTAATCGATTTAGTGTCTGTAGCAAAGCTACCATCCCGGCTGAGAACTTTGTATTTAGACTAAGATTTTAAGCCATGTATCAGCGGGAAGATACCTGCTCTCACTATAGTCATGAACATCCGGTGAACTGACTTTGGTGATATTCTCCAGCTTTATCCACAAACTCGTTTACACTCAAATAACCCTTTTTTGTCTACCGCTTTTATTTGGGTTCTATTTTGAATCTGACACTACGGACAGGATCGTGGCTTGATGTTTATTTGTTCACCTTGTCGATATTGGATGCAGACATCCGTATATGTGTCTTTTCTTAGGAAATTGCAGAGCCCTGCCGCAAATGCTTCCACAAGTATTCAATATCCCCTGCTTGTTTACAGACTATTTAATTGCAAATACATACTTATTCTCTGCTAAACTTAATATCTAAAGGCCATTCCACCATCCCCGACCCATGGACCCGTCCCGTAACCTCCAGCTCAGCTTTCGCAGAATTCCCCATATTGCGCGATCCAGACGATATGAAAGCTCAATGGTGTACAGAGTTATCGAAGAGGTGATAGGTGGTTATAGCTTACATCAACACACGGTTAAAAATTTGGATAGTTATTCTCTGGTTTCGAATTAGGATCAGCAAAGAAGATGGAACACTCTTGACCTCAGCAAATCGTCATCAATTGGGGTGAGAAAGACCGAGTTGTGTTCAATGCTTCAATAAGTGTCAAAAAGTGGGATACTTGGTCAGGAGTTCAACTTGAAAAAAACCAATGGTTTGTCAATACTTGGCATGTGTGTCTGCCCAAAATTTTCGATGCAACCAGTAGATTACTGCAGATGCTGCAAAAGGTGGTGTTAGATGCCTAGGATTCCTTAAAAGGTGAAGAATGTTTTTCACTCTTGCGGACTGTTTGGGCGGGAGGTCCTGTCACATGTCTGAGATAAATTGCAATGCTCGAGCATCACCGAAATGTTGAATACCTAGCGCTCCTGTACCGGTATTTCCACCATAAATCTTCGGAAGAAATATATATATGTAGTTGGGTCCCATGTATTCTACACATGCATGTACTGTAAAGCCTTCTTTCGCATGCAGCTATCACTGTAGGAGTTTACTTTTCACCAATGACTTCCATTCCTCAATAATAAGTAAAAGAAACATGGGAGTACCTATACAAGATTCAATATGCATCATTCTGCGGCTTATGTGGCCCTACTTGTGATCAACAAATGATGCACCAAGACTTTCGGCTTATCCTCTCAAAACTCAGGTCGTTCGAGCTGAAGGGACTTGATAGGTCTGACACAATTTGAGTCTGTCAGCGGTTTTCTATGAATATAGCTGTAGGTGATATCATTCTTCAGGATGCGGGCATGGTGAACTAATTCTTCCCGAAGCCTGTAAAAAATTCGGGACATTCCTGGTGTCTTTCAGCAGAAAAATCTCCACTTCTTATGGACCACTCTCCAGCACCTCAATATTCTTGGCTTAAGAGATGCCGATATCTACGATTGGGATGGTAACGATACTGCTACTATCAGGTGGCAGATTTTTCTTCTCATCCCCACCTTTCTTTCACTCGTGACCTACTGACACGTGTTTCGTACAATCCTTTAATTAATTTCATTTGCAGCGCACATTCAATGCAGCAAATAAAACACAACACTTTCATCAATGTTTTAGTCACATGGACACATTTGTAAAACAATAGGTTTCAAATTGCAAACATGTGACATTTCCTCTTCCTGACGTACATTGACGACGTTGACGACAGGACTCAAACGAATCTATTTATTACTTTCGTATTTGATATTCCACAGCCAGTACGGTCTCTCAGAGCGAAATCTAATTATCAATGTAAATTCTATCCCCAAAGGTACGGCGGATGTCCAGCATGTTGAAACAATAATTTTCCATTTGTAGATGTCAAACTAGAAGCAGGATATCATAACATACAATTTCCAGGCTGCACTCCCTATATCCGTATATTAGTGTACGTTGCTGATTCATTGTGATTCCCGTGGGGTATGCACGCGGTTACGAGTACGTGGTAGTTATGAAGCGTCGCATGGACACTGTACTAGCGAATTGGGATCCATAATTTAAGTCGCCGCCGTTGCAGAGACACGACAGAGAAATAATTGCAATCGACTTGTGATTATTATTTCATTCGAACGCCAGAGGCAAGCGATTGCTGTCCTGATAAATTTAAATTGTAAATGGTCGGGGCACATGATGATATCCAGTGTCAATGGACAAACAATGAACTGAGATTTCTATAAACCTTTATATATACATGCCCCGAAAAGAATTCCACTCAGGACGGTGGCCCCTATTAGGATCATAACTTTCGTCGGGTTTTATTATTTATGTGCCCCTTGGAACCACATCACCAGCTATTATCACATTTTTTCACGAAAGCACAACTTACTCACCTATGGGTTAGTCAGAGGTAGTAGAGTAGATGGGCGAAAACAGACAACTTCTAACTGGCCCCGAGAATTGCTCAACTGGGCGGACACATACTCGTACACACTAGTGTACGATAAATTTTATTAATCATCATTTCGCAAACAAAAATGTATTCTAGCGCGAGCCAGGACCAACTTGAGCCATTAATCATCGGTTATACAAGGTATGTCTCCAAATTTAGGTTTTAGTGTGGAGAGACCCCAGCGACAGGGGATGAGCAAAAAATCATCCGGCACTGGGGAGGGTTGTGGAAAATTTTGAAAAGTGTAATTCATAAAGTAGGACAGGCGACCACAAAAATTCCTCGCAGTGGTATATATAGTGCTGTCGCGTGGGCTTGGTAATCGTCCTTTGCTTGATGATACTCGTACATGGATCATACGTTCATGTGAGTGAATTTTCTGGGTTGAGATGTGAGTTTTGAGTGAAAGATGAACTCAAACTTTATTATGACTAAATTTAAGTCGACTTTTGGAGAAGTTTTACGTAAAATATTGGATGATAGGTAGGAGACTTTAGAATACCTGTCTGGTGAGAGACAGAAGAAAGAAGTTTTTGGCTGTGGATTATCACAGATTAGATTACTCGTAGATTAGATTGAAGAACGAGGCGGGAGCTAGTCCCTTATTACTGCGACCACATGTTGTGATATCCTCTAAGTTACCTAAGAAACGAAATAATTAAGTTATTTTACAATAAGTTAATAAGTTAATGCAAGAGCATTAAATACATAAATAAAAAAAATAAGTTTTAATTTTTAAGTCATTAATAAGCGGATTTTTGAGTCCCCGTGCAGGGACGGGTTAAGAATTTCATTGCAGCGCCCCCCACAAATACATAGCGCTTGTCGTAGAAGGCGACTAAGGGGAAAATCACATCTAGGCAATTTTTAAAATATCCAGGTGAGCCTAGCGACACATATATCATCTTAAAACTGTCCCGCAAGTGTGCATGCGAATCCGTGGGTTGACACGACTGGAGATCACCGGTGTTGTAAAAGTAAGGTCAAACATAAATCAAAAAATCAAGAGCATGCACGTGTCAAAACCAAAGAAACGCTTAAACCCTAGCATTATGGAAAAGTATGCTAAAAAGAAAAGCACTACCCCGTCAGGCACTACCAATGCTACGCATGGCTGTGATCCTGGGACGAGCAGAAATGCTCGGGTCAAAGCTATTCGGTTTCCGGGGGATAGCAAAATAATGCAACGGCTTAGGCGTAACCTAAGAGTCGCGAGTTGGAACCTTGGAAGTATGAAAGGTCGCAGCTACGAGCTTGAAGAAATGATGATTAGAAGGCGAGTGGACATCTTGTGTGTACAAGAAACGAAATGGCAAAACACCGGGAATCGGACGCTTTTCTTGGACGTTAAGACAAAAGCTTAGAAGATGTTCTACTATGGATCGGAACAAGGTAAAAACGGAATTGCTATCATCCTCGCAGCAGAGCTACCTCTTGGTGATACAGGGTGAGGTGTGGAATATTGTAAGCGCATATGCTGCCCAAGTCGGATGCGAACAGAGAGAAAAAGATGCATTCTGGCTGGATCCCAAAGGAAGAGGTTTTGTTTGTTGGTGGAGATTTGAACGGACATGTCGGGAAAACCAATGATGACTATGTAGACTGCCATGGAGGACTGGGGTACGGCACCAGGAATTCTTGGTCAAAGTGCTCTTCTACTAATAGAGGTGAAAAAGCTCGCCTTGAAGTGATATATAGATGTTGCAAAGGTCTCGCGAAGAAGAGTGCGCCCAATTTCAAGCAAAAAGTATGGAAGGCCTCTATCGAGAGTTGGAGGAAATATCGTCTTCGGCGTCTGATAGGAACCAGGCCATCCAGGAGCTTCGACAAAACAACTTGAATAAGGGAGCAACTATCTTCAAAATAGCCGCCCAGAGAAGAAGAAATGCTCAGGAGATTCGTTCCCCAAAGTTCATTAACAATGCTCAAGGCCAGCTTCTTGTGGAAGACGACAAAATTCTCAACAGATGGCGACAGTATTGTGAAAGACTTCTGAACGAACAGTTTCCCCGGCTATACTTTCCAAGAGCCGCTCTTAACCATGACGAAATATCCGACATTACTGTCGAAGAAGTTAGGAATGCCGTCAAATACTCCAAAAAAAGAAAAGCGGTTGGGAAAGACGAGATACCCTCTGAGTTCTGGAAAAAGATGGGAGACATCGGCTCCCGACGGCTCATGATTCTTATCTCCAAACTTATGAGCGGTGATCCAATGGCTAATCAGTGGAGGGAAAGTTATCTTCTTGCTTTGCACAAAATGCGGAAAATAATAAGGCTATCTAATGACCAGTGCGGGTTTGTCTCGGGTAAATCAACAACAGATGCAATCCAAAGTATAAGGATCATAATGGAAAAACGTCGTGATTCCTTAAAGGACTTGCATATGGTGTTGGTTGATTTTGAAAAAGCCTTTGATAGACAACCAAGAGATCTCTTATGGGTGGCGTTAAGACAAAAAGGAGTTCCAGAAACCTACGTGCGCATGATCATTTACATGTATGAGGGAGCAAAGACAAGAGTAAGATGTCCCGCAGGAGTCACCGAGTGTTCCCAATCAAAATCGGTGTACACCAGAGAAGTGTCCTTAGTTCTTTGCTATTTATTGCAGTCCTTGATTATCTGCTTGAAGGAAAAGTGACGGACGATGGAGCTATCATAAGCGAAGATCAAATGGCCTTGCAACGAGCACTTGATGTGTGGGTGGATGGTTTGGAGGGAAATGGGTACCGTGTTAGTTCGAAAAAGACAGAGTATCTGTGCTGCCCATTCTCTGATCCACACCGGCCTATTCCAGACATTTACTTGAATGGAAAAGTGCTTCCCAAGTGTGAAAAGTTCAAATATCTGGGATCTATGATCAATAGCGAAGCAACTTGTGATGATGACATCAATCATCGCGTAAGCATAGGGTGGATGAAGTGGTGGGAAAACTCTGCTATCTTCTGTGATCGAAAAATGTCCCCTAAGCTTAAAGGAAGGCTCTACACCGCATTTGTACGTCTGGTGCTCACATATGGTTCACAATGCTGGACAATGTACAAAAAGTATGAGGGCAAATTAACGGCAGCTGAGATGAAGATGTTGTTTTTATTCCTAACAATTTTTACTATATTCCAAAAAGGCTTTGCGTTTTTTTCAAGGGTAGTAAGTTTGGTGTTCCATTCCTTATTGCTATATTCTGAGATATGCTTAGAAATAAGCGTATTTAAATGCAGTACTTGATATCGGAAAAAAGACTGGCGATATCTCTGCCAATCTCGTCTACCTTTGTTCCTTAGCTTAATAAGTTCCAAAACATGAACAGGAAGTTTTGCGCAAAATGGTCTTTTAGGAACTTTTGGAACAGATTTTTCAGCAGCATTAAGAATGTGTGTGGAAAAATCCTTTATAATAGAGTCCACGTCTTGTTTACTAGAAATATTTTCTACAATTGATAGCTTTTTCACAGAATAGTTATTAATTTTTAAGGATTTCATTTGAGTGTGTACATAATTACATGACTGTTGAAGGAGTTTTATTGGTGGAACATACACCTTTTTAACTGGTTCAGATGCGATTTCGTCTATCATATCGTCATTATCACTGTCCGGTAAACATTGAAGCGGACTATAGTAGTTTGTACTTAAGTCTTTCTTATGAGCACTGTTGTTTTTCATATTTCTAAATTTTCTATCCAAGGACAAAGATTTGTCCTCGGTATCGGGTGATCTCTCGCGATTAGAAATTTTTAATAATTAACAAATCACTAGGCCGAAAGTCAATCGTAGAAGTCATGCACAGGCAAAAGCTCCAGGCTGACTGTGGCAAAGTATATGTTCTACTGATTCTTCGTCTTCGTTTCACATTCTGTATTCGTCATCTTGTGCTATTTCAATGGCCAGGAGGTGTTATTTTTTTAACTCCGCAGTACTCAGTTAAGAAACCTCTGACCAAGCGAATCTGACCCTTACTTAGTTGTAAGAGTTGTTACGTTCTTAGGTGTGAAGCATTTGGCAAGAATTGTTTGGCCTGTCTGTTACCTTCAGTTTCCATCCAGTAATGATGCGCTTTTACTTTGAGCCTGTTGTTAATACTGCTTTTTGCAGTGCTGTTGGCTATTCCGCAGAATGATCGTGGCATCATGAAGTTTGTTGCGGATCCTTTTGTAGCTAGTTCATCAGCTTTTTCATCACCTTCATAACCGCTGTGGCCAGGTACCCAAATGAGATGAACTCTGTTTGTGCTGATTAATGTTATGAGCAGTTGAAGGCAATCCCATACTATTTTTGAGGTAGTTTCATATGCCTTAATTGCAAACAACGCGGCTTTGTTATGTGAGAGATTTGTTTATATTCTCCAGGATACACAGCTCTATTGTATGTATTTCGGCTTGAAATACTGAGATTCTTTTATCCATTCTAGCGTATAGAAGAGTATTCGTGCTCAGTTCATATATTCCGGCCCCGACTCCATCATCTGTTTTGGACCCATTTGTGTGCCATACATGTGAGTCTCTAGTAAATGTAGGTTTATTCTGGTCCCAGTTACATCTATCTGGAAATGTAACCTTGAAGTTGTGGCTGAAGCTGAATTTCGGAAGACTGTTATACTTATGCACTTCAAGTAGTTCATTCTTTTTTATTTCTTGTACAAGAAATCTTGCATTCTTTTATCCTCTATGATGAGCATATAGGCATTAACCATAGCTTCTTTCATGATATAAAGATGAAGTGGTGGCAGATTTAGGATGACTTCTAGCGCTGCCGTGGGAGTAATTCTCATGACTTCTGTAGCACACACTCAAACTAGTCTTTGTAATTTATTGAGCTGGTCTTGTGTGGATCTTTGTTTGGTTTTTTGCCACCATGCGGATGCTGCGTATGTGATTATCACAAGTATGTGCTTGTTTTTCATCTCAAAGTTCATTTCGTCGGTACGTGCATTTCTATTAGAAACCTCAGGTCGTTTATAAAACTTTTTTAAAACGCAAAAATTATTTAAATGTAATTTTTGCATAATCCGTTCAATAATTGAAATAATCTCAGTACTTCTTGCTGTTTTATAGAGAATTAATACCTCGAGAGACCGCATAGAGTTGATCCCTGTAGGAGTCGACTTTGAGGGTGAAATTTTACTCCCACCAGGCACCAATGTTGGTTTTTTATTCTTATCTTCTCTACGCTTCATACAACGATAGCATTTTTCGGATGGAAACATCCTTTAGCACTGGATTTAACCAACAGCAGGAAGGATTTGGAAGACGTTGCTTGCACATTTGCCAATCCGCAATCTATAAAACATCAAATCCTGGAAAATTTGCAGTTTACATTGTGCCCTTCCCTCGAACCGTTACTCAATTACACAAAAACTGTTTAGAAATTTATAACGAGTTTTACAGTGTTCTAACGGAAACTGAATTTTTCAATATTTGCGTAAGAGATGCAAATCGTAAGAAGGAGCATTCAAGAGATAAAAATGATTTTGAGAAAATAATAGTTAAAAACTCTCACTACAAGGTAGGTAGGTAGATAAAGTGGTGGTTCGAAAAAAAAGAACCCAATTAGCGCTAAGTGTGCCGTTTTGATACCACAAAAACTCGTGTACCTTTACAGAGTCTTCTAATAAGGACTTTCAAACTTTGACAGTTGATAGCGGTCATATTGTTGAAGCTACATCTGTCAAATTGGCTGTCATTTATTCAGTCTTTTTTGCCAAATCACCATGGGTGGATATAGCGTTCAACAAACACGTGCAAATAATAAAATTGTTTTATCAAAATGGGTGTTCTGTTCGGGCGCGCTTCGTCCATTTTACGGTCGCCATAATCGTCCTTCCGAGAGGACTATTCGCAGTGTGTTGGATAAATTTGAGTCCACTAGTTCAGTAAACGATCAACCAACACCCGTACGTCAACGAAACGCAAGGTCTGCCGAAAACATCGCCGCTGTCCGTGAGAGTGTGCAGGAGAATCCGAGGCAGTCGATTTCGCGTCGCTCACAAGAACTCGGCCTTTCGCAGACAACAACTTGTCGTCGTGACTTGGGCCTGCACCCGTACAAAATTCAACTGACCCAGGAGCTGAAGGTAAATGACCATAGACAACGACGTGTGTTCGCTGAATGGGCTCTGGAGCAGTTGGAAATTGACCCTAATTTTCATCGAAAAATCATCTTCAGCGATGAAGCCCATTTCTGGATGAATGGGTACGTCAACAACCAAAATTGTCGAATTTGGGACGATACCAATCCACATGAGATCCAAGAGCGTCCAATGCATCCCAAAAAAGTCACTGTTTGGTGTGGATTTTGGGCTGGCGGCATCATCGGTCCATATTTCTTTGAGAACGACGTTGACCAGGCCATCACTGTCAACGGCGAGCGCAATAGGTCGATGATTACCAACTTCTTTTGGCCTGAATTGTTAACGCCACATTGAAAATTCAGCCCGAGCGATTCGAGGGCATGGTCATCTCACGTGGAGGTGATGCGAACTGGCCACCGAGATCGTGCGATTTGACCCCGTTCGACTTTTTCTTGTGGGGTTTTCTGAAGTCGCAGGTCTATGCGAATAAGCCACAAACCACAGCGGCCCTCAAAACCAACATAACCCATGCCATCGGTCAAATTCAACCTGATTTATGAGCCAGAGTCATGGAAAATTGGACATTTCGAATGCGCGACACCCAGAAAAGCCGCGGCGGACATTTGAACGATGTTATATTCCATACATCAAATGAATAAAAAATGTCGATGATATCTCGCACTCACTTTGCTTTATTTAAATTTGAAGATAAGAAGCGCTTAATGAAAGATCCTTTTTAAGATATAAGAGGTTTAACCTTTTAACATGTGAACCTATAAGACAGTGCCACGTGAGAGGACTCCGATGACTGAGCTGATTTGTGTTCGTTTAGCACACCAGTCTATGGAAGCGTTTTTGATTTTGTTCTTTGGCTTTGCTGACAGCTTACAGCTTGTGTGAGTACGCAAAATACTAAGGGTAGTGCCTTTTCTGGCTCGTCAGCCTTACAATTCCTGACATGTCTCTATGAACAGTCAGATTTCATATATATGGTGACCAGATAAGAACGATAGGAAAAAAATTTAAACAAACAACAACAGTGTGAGACGTCAAATGGATTCTATCTCTATTTTGAAGCTACATTCATGCCATTATGTATGTAATATAACATCATTTAAAGGCGGGGCGGATTCAGCTTCGCTGGCAGTGCTTCAAGGGGTCGGTTCAATATGTGCAGCGTTATTCCGGCAATAGGGTCTCGAATTTTGGCCTCGAGCTCATCTTGACATAGCCCCAGAGAAAATAAGTGTTAAGTCGCATGATCGCGGCGGCCTATTGATGACCGCTCGCCGTAAGATGACCCAGTCGCCAAAGAAGGAAACTTCCTCACTTCGAGCGTTGCGTCGCTTGTATGGCATGTAGCGCCGTCTTGTTGGCTCGGATATATCGATGTTGTCGAGCTCTGGCCACAGAAAGTCAGTTAACATCGCTCAATACCGAGGACCTTTGACGGTAACGGTGTCTCCTTCCTCATTTCGAAAGAAATAAGGTCCTATGATGTTGCCGTGTCATAAACTGCACCAAACAGTCAATCTTTGTGGATGCATTGATGCTTGGTCGAACACTTGTGGACTGTGGTCGCTTCGATAAGAACAATTTTGCTTGTTGATATATACGCTGAGCCAAAAATGGGCCTCGTCCGAGAAGATGGTTTTTTAACCAAAATCCGGATCTCCCGCCAACATTTCCAGCACCCAATTAGCGAACTCACGGTGTTGTCTATGATGGTCAGGCTTCAATTTTTCATCAGCAAAATCTTATACGGATGTAGGCCCAAATCTAACCGCAAAATAAGCCTGGTTGACTCTCTGGCGATGCTCAATTCAGCTGATCGGCGCCGAATCGACATTTCTGGGTCTTCTTGGATACTGTCCGCTACGGTGGCTATGTTTTCTTCACTTCGCACCGATCTCTATCTGATTGGTGACTTAAGGTCCAAAAGAGTGTACTCACGCTCAAACTTTTCCACGGTGCGACGAATTGCCTGCGCACTGAAGCCATAATGACGACCGATCTCACTAAGAAATTCACGTTGCGTATTTACAACTGAGCCGGAATTTCGGTAATATTTTTTAATAATTTCCACACGTTCGGGAAGCGGCAAACGATGCATGATGAAATGACAAACCTTACTGAATATTTTGACAGCTGGATGTGTTGGTATCTTTGACAGCTGCTAAAACTTGACAATTGGAAAAACTATCATTGCTATCTGATCACCCTATACATACTCGTGCATATTTTTTTTGCACGAAGTATCCCGGAACAGTGACTTGACTTGACTTTTTTATTATTCTATTCTACGAGACTTCCTCCACCATACATATTTACTCAGACATTTTAAACCTGATTAGTATTGTCAATCATTTTTGAGTCACCCTGTATATTAATAAATACGTTTAAATAAAGATTTTGTCATTTTGCTGCCCTATTTTGCTACGGAAATACTTTTCTTTATGGCAGCACTGATCAGGACACAGTGGGAGAGCGTATAGAAAGTACTCAAAGTGAAAAAGAATAGCGCTCTGCATGACAGAAAGTCAATTAATATTTTTAAGTTAACGAACTTTTTATGATATTTCACACATGACTCCGGCACTCGCTTACTAATGCTTGAAAAATTAAATCCTTTCAGTTCATTGTTAAATAACACAGCCCTCGGCTAATGAACTGGCTTAGTCCTTTATGGCCGAAAACATGTGCATACGAATTAATTGAACACTTGCTTTTTATGGAACTAGTAAAGAAAGTTTATACTATTCTCATAAAGATGGCGAACATTTGACAGGCAAGTCATGAACAGACACGCACATTTGCGGCGCGCATCATAAAACTATCCTCTGGCCAGATTTATGGCTCGAATTTTAGTCCTTTAGTGGCTGTACCTACTCGTACATACATACCTCTCATCCGAACTTAATAACCGTGCAGTAAAATCATCAAATTTTGTGTACGTCCATTAATTCATTTGGAACTGAACAAATGATAGCTCGTGTATGTTGATAAATCGCCAACCAAATGATCCCCCCAAAAAAAAAAAAACACATCCAAACGACCGAATTAAATTTGTGCTTGGAGAAATAACGACGAGAACGATGGCAAACGCAAGTAATACATCCGGACGGCCATTCAATTGCCATTGGACATCGAAGACCATAATGGGATTGAACATTAAATATCCGAAATATAATAAACTTTAGCACAAACTCTATTTACCCTGGACATAATATGACACGCACTCGCATGGACACACGCAGACATATACACAGGAACACGCACCGGCAAGGACTTTTGAACAAATTGAGTTTGACGCAGTAAATTGTTCTACGATGACGACGATGATGATGTCGTCGTCGTCGTTGTCGTGGTCGATGTCGTTGTTGTCATAGTTTCACCAGTAGGATGTCATATAAGCTCAGCTAAGCATCCGTGTCTGGGATGCGTTGTAGGATACTGCTCATCTGCCTTAATTCCTTTGCCGCCGCCGTCGTCGTCGTCGTTCAGCTTTTGGCCCCCACATCCAGGCCCATGGTTATTGTTGTCATTTGACCATGATAATGACATGACACTGGATTTGCCCATAAAACGTAATGTGCCATGAAATGACCTTTCATAAATTAAGTATGATTAAATCAGATTAGGTCAGTTATATCAGGATATGAAGTTGCTGTTGTTTGGTATGTTGTTGTTGTTGTTGAAGTACGAATAGTACATGTGGTAGAAGATTGAGTGCGTGTGTTTTTGGGATGAGAGACTTTGAGGAACTACACACACTACTAACTAAGTCTTTTGTAAAGTTTGAGTAAGGATCAAGTTGGTGTTGTTGCTTTTCTTTTACATGCCACACAATGGACATTTATGATGGGTCCTTTACGACAGAGGACATATTGCCTTACAAGGATATCACATATCTTAAAGTGTGATTTGTAGTCGGAGGTCATTAATGGGCATAAAGCTTTGTGTTTGTATTTTGGTAGATATATATGGTACATATACATATACTGTCCTCGTAAATGAGAAATGAAGTGGACTTCTAAGAGGGTTGAGAAGTGATTTCTATATTTATAAAGGACGAAGTATTTCAATGAAATTAGGGGTCAGTTTAATTAAGTACAAGCTTGAGATTAACGAAGACTTTTCCAGTGGTTTTATGGAAAAGATATTAATACGTTCAATAGACTAACAGCTTTACTTACTTACTTATGATAGCGCTACAGTTCGGAACCAGGGTTTCAACTAACAAATCTCTCCAGTCAGTACGATCCTTAGCCAGCTGCCTCCAGTTCCGTACGCCGAATTCGTTGCGGTCAAAGTCCTGTTGGTCAATTTGAAGATTCTTCAGGCTTGAGCATTGGTGTGCATTTGCTCTATATCACCTAACCATCTTAATCGTTGTACACTGATCTTTTCGACTAAGTCATTGTCGCTGTACAGCTCGTAAATTTCTCACTAAAGTTGTTGACACTATGTCAGCGATTTGTGCAAGATAATTCGACGCGACCACCGACTCAGAATTTTAGTAGTAATTTTTTATAATTTCCAAACGTTGCTCGTTCGTGAACTTCACCATGATAAAAATGTGTATCTGACTGACGTTTTGACGTTGACAGATCATAAAAAAAGTTTAAGGTTGCGTTTGTATTAAAATACAAAATTGTTATGTCCCCATTGAAAAACCCTTTATGTGCGTCAGTAGGCGCAGAGATGCAACGACGGTTTAACAAGCAGATACACAACAGTGTACGCAATGATATAATATCATAAACGAAATGTGTTTGTGGTGGGGGAAAAGGTCGGTGGTGAAAATAGTGAAGTGTGACCAGATAGCAGTGATAGTTTTTCAGTTGTTATGTTTCAGCAGCTGTCAAAGTTGCCAATGACATCCAACTGTCAAAATATTCAGTAAGGCTTGCCATTTCATTATGCAGCGTTCGATGCTTCCCAAACGGCTCAGTTGTAAATGCACAACGTGAATTTCGTTGTAAGGTCGGTCGTCATCATGGCTTCAGTGCGCAGGCAATTCGTCGCACCGTGGAAAAGTTTGGGCGTGAGTACACTGTTTTGGACCTTAAGCCACCAACCAAACAGAGATCGGTGCGAAGTGAAGAAAACATAGCCGCCGTAGCGGCCAGTATCGAAGAAGACGGAGAAATGTCGATTCGGCGCGGACCAGCTGAATTGGTCATCGCCAGAGAGTCAACCAGGCTTATTTTGTGGTTGGATTTAGGCCTACATCCTTACAAGATTGTGCTGCCGAAAAATTGAAGCCTGACCACCATAGACAACGCCGTGAGTTCGCTAATTGGGTGCTGGAAATGTTGGCCGGGGATCCGGATTTTGGCTAAAAAATCATCTTCTCGGACGAGGCCCATTTTTGGCTCAGCGGCTATGTCAACAAGCAAAATTGCTTTTATCGAAGCGACCACAGTCCACAAGTGTTCGACCAAGCATCAATGCATCCACAAAGATTGACTGTTTGGTGCGGTTTATGGCACGGCGGCATCATAGGACCTTATTTCTTTCGAAATAAGGAAGGAGACACCGTTACCGTGAATGGCCCTCGGTATAGAGCGATGTTGACCGCCTCTCTGTGGCCAGAGCTCGACAACATCGATATATCCGAGCTGTGGTTCCAACAAGACCGCGCTACATGCCATACCAGCGACGCAACGCTCCAAGTGGTGAAGGGGAAATTTGGCGACTGGGTCATCTCACGGAGAGTATTCATCAATTGCCCGCCGCGATCATGCGACTTCACACCCATCGATTATTTTCTCTAAGGCTACGTCAAGTCCTTAGTCTACGCTAACAAGCCAACCCACTTTGGACGAGCTCGAGGCCAACATTCGAGACGCTATGCCGGAAAAACGCCGCGTATATTGGACCGAGTCATCAAAAATTGGACCGACCGCTTGAAGCACTGCCAGCGAAGCGGGCATTTAAATGATGTGCTTTCCATACATAATGGCATGAATGTAGCTTCAAAATAAAGCCAGAATCGTTGTTGTTTTATTTAAATTTATTTTCCTATCGTTCTTATCTGTATACTGTATTTGTGCAATGGTTTCCCCCAAGTATTCATGCAAACACTTCCCATGAAAAGATACAAAGCCCACGTACTATGGCAGTAGCTACTAGCATGAACGCTAAGCACTTTTCGCTCACAATCAATAAAAAAAAATGTTAAAATCGTTCACCTCAGTGTTTATATTTTATCCAAGTTTCTCGTTAATCCCCGTGAAGAATAACAGCAACACCACGTTCTAAATCACGTCCGGCGACCATGTTCACAGTAGTAATCCGATCTCCCACTTCAATTGGATCTCTTGATGTTTGCGGAGGATGTTCTGCCATTTATTCAAACCTTACACCACAAGTAATTCTCTATTAGTAAGGCCTGCCGCTAAGCTCGTCCCAATCCCCTTTTTACTTTGCACTGATTGCTGAGGGTGCAGCATACATTGCAGGCAAATCCTAATCCAATAAAACTGCCCGAACTGATTTGCACCAACAGGTATTGGCTGTGTATGTTGCCGCATAATGCGCCATATCTAGAACCGCACTGATTCAAATTAAATCCCATTTTCAATGCAATAACAATGCAATTGTCAGAAGCCTTTCTACCAATGTTGTGTCTTCTATAAGCTTTCAGGGCATTGTTTCTTTTTTTTTTTGTATATTTCACAACCACCAGCAGTGGTATCAAAACCTCGACTGTCGCATCTGCCGATGTATACCCTCGAAGTGCAGCAAACCACTTTAATGCGACCTAATAAGACCAAAGTATTACATCCTTTTCCTTTTAATCCTTTGACACAGGACGCATCGAGAGTGCAGCGAAAAAAAAAATAGAACATTAATGTGCAATTAAGATTTTCTCTTTTAGAATCGTCCTTGTTGCCGGTCTTGGCATCACAGGCATGCCACATGTCCGCACCGATTAGAGTACAAATATTTGCGGCAGACGCTGCATCTGCAAACCGTCGACAGTAAACACAGTCATCCTGCGCTCACACTTACAGCTTTTATGAGAGGACGCCCACCACATGTCTCAAAGTATACCAGGAGGACGACACTCATTCAGGAGTACTTGGCTGTAGTGGTGGCGGCAGCGGTAAACCATATTATCGTGGCTTGTAACGTTGGTGTTTACGTGCGAATGTTTTCGTTTCCAAAGGACATGCTAAAGCCCACATTAGATTTAATGGTAACTAGCTGCAGGATATCATTTAAATATTCCGCTGTGCAGTACGACGGCAGTCGAATGTGTGTTAATATCCTTGTGTGTACGAGTAGTATGCCGCCTGCGGCTGGTCTTCACGTTGCGGAGATAATGTAATGAGCATGTATTTGTTGTTCGCGCGCTTTTGCTAAACTAATTTCTGTGCCGGGAAAATGTCCTTGGGATATGATTCTGCTTTATACTCGTACACCTAACAAACTTATTTTTTGTTTGTGAAGTTAGTCTTTTTCTTTGTTAGTTTCGTTACCCTTGGTGAAAACAAGTCCTACAGCTGCAGCATTGGGCTCTGACAAGGACTAACGTACTCTCGTTAATATAGAACAAGTTATTTACTGGTCGCTAGTAATTGGAGCTGTGTTAGCTGTTGCTTGGGACTTTTATTTGCTCTTGTACAATGGCAATGTGTTAAGCTAAAATAATTGTACGAGTATGCTCTGTGGAGGTTGTGCATCTTGAAGATTAGGCTGTTTAAAGTAGTGGAAAGTAAAGAAAACTAGTGATTGCCTTAAAACAATACGATATATCGGCGACGTTTTGTAGTGAACCTACTGAGTGATCCTAAAAGAGAATGAGACATTGCAAAACAACTTCATTTGTAGTCAAGTTTGTACTTGATGTACCTATTTGTGGTTCTCGATAATTAAATGATTAAATCCTTACAGTAGGCACATATCCTAGAGCAAAACAAAAAACTGCACGCTACTAACTGAAATACAAAGAGCAACCTGCCGTAATATAACAAGATGAGCCCTACTGCAGAACTAGAATCCATGCTAAACGATATTCTTATCAAAGAAACTGCTGCAAAAAGTGCAGTACGTCTGAAAGAAATAGGCGATTAGAAAACGACCATAGCACCATAGGACTACCAAATGAATGCAGGGTCTTCCAAGCAGAAGTTTTTTTTTTAACAGGAATGTGGCCACGCCCAAATGGCGTGTAGGCACTGCGACCAGGAAGATCTATTGTGCCATTGACCACTTTTTAGGACTGCTGCGGAGGAGTTCATTAGGCCTAATATTATGCCCTTAAGAAAGAAGTTTCACCTACCTCTACACAGAGCTACACACTCACATAGTATGTGTTCTGCAGTTTCGTCCTCTTCTAGGCAGAGGCGGCAGGTGATATCCTTTGAAATTCTCATTTTATTTATGTGGTAGAGTAATTGACAGTGACCAGTAAGGAAGCTCACATGCCTTCTTATGTCATTTCTGCTATATTTTAGGATATCAGCTGCCTTTTTTTGGAAGGGTTGGATAGCTCGTCCAGTGGGAAATGCACATGTTGCGTTCCCAATTGTTTAGGGTTAGTTTGAATGCAGAATCAGATATTCCGCAAAATGATTCAGGTCCAATGAACAAATCAGAGGAACCTTTTCTGGCTAACAGACCTGCAGTTTCATTGCCTTCAACACCAACATAACCCGGTACCCACTACAAATTTACTTTATTGTATCGGGCCAGGTTTTGTAAACTGTCGAAGCAGATATCAGTGCTTTAAGCGCCGCTTGGCTGTCGGTGAGTATGTGTATAGCGGCACCTTTGATTCCTGATTTAAGGTGGTATTTGCGCAGGTCCCAATAGTGGAAAGCTCGGCCTGGAAAACACTAGGACTCTTTTCAAGTGATTTCGTAATCTTGTAATTGGGTCCATATACACCGGTGCCAACTCCTGAAACCCTTTTTGTTCCACCGGTAACCAAACGATTCCTTTTGGATCAAGCAACGGTCCGCCATTATTCCATATATCACGGTTTGCGATCTCAATCTCAAAGCTTCTACCAAAGTAGAGTGTTTTGGGCGTGAAGTCGGAAACCGTGCTTATCATATCTAGCTCGGGGAAGTCGGTTACTAGATCCATGAGATCCACATGATCTCACGCACTGTTAACATCCGGCTTTCGAAGATTAACTGCACTGCGAATTGCCACTTTTTTTTACAAAAATGTGTCACGGAGTAAGTCCGATTATGGCTTCTATGGCTGTTGTGGGACAAGTGTGCATAGTACCTGTAATTCTGAGGCAAGCTAATCTTTGAAGTTTGCTGAGTTTGCTGATGGTTGTGACCTCCTTGGTTTTCGTCTACCAGACAACGGACGCGTATGTAAGGATAGGTCTTATCACCGTGGTATATGACCTTTGGAGACAAGCCCCATGTTTTGTCATATATACGTCGACAGATCCACATGGCACTGGTTGCCTTGTGCAATTTTATGCTTATCATGAAGTTCCAGTTAAGTTTCTTATGCAGGACAATTCCTAGATATTTTAGCTCGTCGGAAATACGAATGGTTGTGCCACTTAGAGTCATTGAACCAATGCTCAGTATTCTTCTTCTTTTAATCGGTACAACGACTGCCTTGTTGGGGTTTATCGATAAGCCTTCGCAAGCGCACCAGTTCGAGACTACACGGAGTGCATTTTGCATGAGTTGGCACACATTATCTTCGTCGATTCCCCTGCGTCTTATGGCACTAGTGATGGATTCATAACCAGTGTTATCAAAAGCACCTTCTATGTCAAGGAATGCGCAAAGGGCGATTTCTATGCCACGGTAGGCTGATTTGATCTCTGTAACGAGATGATGAAGGGCGCCTTTCCTGTATGCATATTGGCTAGAGTGCAGAGGAGTAGTATTTTCAAGAATACTTCTAATATGCAGTCTAGCAGTCTTTCCATGGTTTTCAAGAAAAACGATGTCAAGCTGATTGGACGGTAGGATTTGGGTAGCTCACTGGGTTTGTTACCTAGTTTAGGAATAGACACCACATTTACCTCCCGCCAAATTAGTGGAATGTATCCCAATTTAAAACTTGTTCTAAATAGTACTACCAAGGTAGGCATGATATATTCTAGACCTCTTTGAATAAGGGTTGGAAAAACACCATCACTGCCGGGTGCCTTAAAGGGTTTAAATAAGCCGATTGCCCATTTAATTTTATCTTGACTAAACAGATTTCCAGACAAGCTGTTGATTCTTCTGGAGGTGCCACATGTGGTGCCTTCAGGAGCAACAGGTTCGTGATTACTTAAAATTGTCGAACCAGGGAATATCTCGAGCAAAGTTTCTAGGGTTTCCTTTCGACTGGATGTTATAGGTGCCATCAGATTTGATGAGCAATCCCAATCCGTTGGAATGATCCCTAGAAAGACTCGTTTGGAGACGGGCTGCCACTGGAAGAGATTTAATGTTTTCGCAGTTTTTCTCCATGCTGTTCTCTTGGATTTCCTCTTACTATTGCTACCGTTCTTCAAATCCTTTCTAATAAATTAATGTTAAGAAATTTATTCAACTCAGTCCACCAGACTAGCGAATTTTATGTTATAATTGGTCGTACTGTAACTATGTGCATTTATAGGGTCACTCTTTGGTAGAAACCCACATTTGCAGCCTATGCATGCTATTTATTTAGTTTAGGTAGCTCTGGGCATACTTAAATGTCACTCGTAATCCGATTCATTCCTTCGCGATGACAGGCTTCACATGCTTGAGTTTAATTGATTGTGTTAAGCGACAAGCTTATAGACTGATCGGTGAAAAGTCAGTAGATGCAGCCAAATCCCTTCGCTTGAACACCGCCGGAATGTTGGATGCTTAGTGCTCCTGTACCGTTATTTCCACCATAAATGCTCGGACAAATTATATACATGCCGCCTGTCCGTCTGTAATACGCGTGTATCTCATTCTGCATATGCATGTAGAGAGCTTAGAGCTAATTTTCGCCTGCACCGATCACCGTTGGTGATCCTTTTTTAGCCATTCATCACGAAGCCATTCTATTCACTCTTTAAAGGCTTCCTATACCTTATCCTTTTATTTCATCACTTTGTTTTACAAACTTCAAAGAACACAGTTCTGAGTGATGGAGAACATTAAAAAAAAGAGCTATTAACCGACCGCATAGCTCTCCTTTAAGTTTTGACTGTGTTGGTGCTATGATATTTTGTTCATTTTAAAAAGTGAGTGTTAGCGTATTTTCTACAACTCCTCCAACACAGAACAGAATAATAGTTAATCACTCACGAGAAATGGGAAATAATCGCAGCTCTATTCTGAAAATTATTTCACCGAGATTCAGGATGACTTTGCCGATATATTTTGAATTTTTAAAGCAAGTATTTCATGGTAAATACTTATTCCATGCATTTAGATCCGCGTCTAAAATGAAGAAACAGAAACTTTTATAACTTTTATAACTTTTATTGCACTTCAATCATTGCTGGTAGAGATACTATACAATACCTTTCCCTTATTAGGTACCAATAACTTCCACTTAAGACCGATTGCGAGCCCCTAGACTCCTTAAATCTTTGTCACATTTGGTCTGCAGTAGATTAAATACATAGCGCATTGAAATTTCCACCCCCACTCAGGAAAATCGTGCCTTAAAGCCAAAGAGATAAACAGTTCTTAAGTGCTTTGCCACCTCGTCATCATAATTTGTACAGTTCAACTTAATTCTCTGTTCGGCTTAATTCCATTTCAATAGAGTCCGCCAGTGCACTTCTCACCAAATTTGTTCCAGCTGCAGCCACAATCGCACAGAACAGATGCGTCATATAAATAAGCACACACATCCTCAGACCATCCGAGAGCAGGAAATGAAGTGCACACTAGTCCATACCGCACCCACCATCCAGCCCAGTTTCGAACTAGAATATTTTACTAGTAATAGTTCGGTCTCATAAATTCATTGTTATCGCATCGCTGGCGTTTCGTAAAACTCTTCCAGAGAGGCACACACATCCTAACCAGACGAGAATCCTTTTGCCTTTTTACCATAATGTAGCGGCCAGTGCCACACCACCATTACTTCAATTCTGCTGTCTGCATCATGCACCTAATCGCAAAAGGGCGCAAATCGATAATTTGTTGCATCGGTCACAAATGAGGGATGAAATCATCCACTAATAGCCTTCACCCCAGCACCCTTCAGCACCCTTCAGCACCCCCAGCCTTTTCTGACGAGTCCATTGCCGGAGATGGAAACTATGCGATATTGGGATAATAAATTACTCCGGAATGTTAACAGGAATGTGATGCAGCACATGCATGCATGCATTTGTATAGACTGCGCGATGGTTATTATAATGATGATGACATGCCCCGAAATGAAATCATCTACAAATTTCAATCTAACATTGTAATTTGGGAAATGATGCTGCAATCTGTCCCTCTTTGCTTCCGGATGGTTCGTGTTCTTGTTTCGGGGAGAATTGCTTTCCTCACAATGTGGACCGGGACGGCCCATTACGAGTATATATTGCCGATCTAGCTACGACGGTGTTGTCCTATTTAGTGACGTTCCTGGAGTTCTTGGAATTTCTGTATAACCGCCCCCCCCCCCCTTCTCTTAAATATATTCCCTGTGGACGACGACAACGATGATGATCCTGTTTATGATGATACAGAAGCTCAGAGTGATTTACAATGTTGGCCTGCGCTCCCCGAAGGTGTTCTCGGATCTTCCAGGAGTATGGTATGCGGGTGAACAGGTTCTGTGAATTATCCCATGTCATCACTTGTGCCATTAGCAGGGGCGCAAACAATATGCTAAAGTCGCAAATAATTTACGACTATTCTTGGAGTTGGGATGGTGGCAATGGCGACTGAATGGTGAGTATCCAGGACAAGAGATTTGCTTGTGAACACACAAAATACGAGTATGTATGTATCATATTTTATTTATGACTTCTTGAATTTGTG
This sequence comes from Pocota personata, assembly GCA_963082735.1. Lineage (NCBI taxonomy): Eukaryota > Metazoa > Arthropoda > Insecta > Diptera > Syrphidae > Pocota > Pocota personata. The sequence continues at coordinate 242,598,813 of OY720429.1, read as the reverse complement.
CAGTGACCAGATTATTTGATTAAAGTGTGTTTACACACATCGGGGAATTTCAATACGGATTGCATGTTGTGGTTAGTGTGTGTTATATCTCATGGGGGTGAGCCAATTCGGGGGTGGCATTCGACTTGGTATGCGATTTGCAAGGACATGACGATGGACAATTTAATTGAAATTCACAATTTATTACGAAAGTTGTTTCATCAAAAGGAAATGTGTTTTGGCATTAATTCAAGGGGGTTAATGTAGATGTACGAGTATAAATGAAAGAAGAGGGGGATTGCGACAGAATTTGGTGGAGGATATGTAGGTGTTAAAAGTTTAAGAATTGTAGCAAGTTACAGATTTTCTCACTTATAAGGAAAAAAAATAATTCGTTGTGTTTCACGCAGAAATGTGTTCCAATAAAAAAATTATAAATATTTTGGAGCTAACATTGCTGCCATCTATGCGACACACGAATGGAAAGCAATTTTTTCGATTGAGAGAAGTTCATGGAAACTTGTGGATATTTTTTTCGCGACACGAATCTTGAGTTTTCCGCTCAGTGATATCACACTTAACCACTGAGCCCTCATAATATCCGTAATTATTTTTGTACATGTAATTAAAAAATCGGTCAAGCGCAAGTCGGGACTGGCGCAGTTAGTGCTCTGCTCAGCTATCAGGTTGGCAACTAAGTAATTGCCGATTTCACACATAGATGTCTTTGGCCATATTTTTGAATGGCTTCTGTCAGTGACATATTTTTTTTCTTTTTGACAATTGTTAGCTGTCACTCTTACTTTGCTTTAGAAGCAAATTGCGCGTATTTTTGTGGAAAGGTATTAGTTTGGCGTCAGTTTTAATATGGAGTGCAAAAACGAGCATTTTCGTCATATTTTACTTTTTTATTTCCGTAAAGGAAAGAGCGCAGCGCAAGCTGCTAAAAAGTTACGTGATGTGTATGGTTAAGAAGCCTTAAAAGAAAGACAGTGCCGGAATTGGCTTGACAAATTTTGTTCCGGAGACTTTTCACTGAAAAATGAACAACGATCAGGTCGACCAGATTAGCTTGATGATGAACAAATTAAAGCCATTATCTAGTCGAATCGTCATGTAACTGTGCGAGAGATAGCAAAAAAGTTAAATGTGTTACATACGGCGATTGAGAAATATTTAAAACGTATGAAATTCGTTAAAAAGCTTGATATTTGGGTTCCACATGATTTGAAAGAAATTTATTTAACGAAACGCATCAACGAACGCGAAACGAATCATCACTGGCGATGACAAATGGGTTGTTTACAGTAACAGTAACAAACAATCAATGTGTATTGTCCACAACTGGACAGATTAAATACAGCGATCAACGAAAAACGGCCAGAGTTGGTCCATCCAAAAGGTGTCATTTTTCAACAGGACAACGCTAGGCCACATACATCTTTAGTCACTCGTCAAAAACTTTTGGAGCTTGGTTGGGAAATGATTTTACATCCACCATAGCCCTGACCTTCCTCCATCAGATTACCATTTATTTCGATCTTTGCAAAATTCTTTGGATGGTAAAACTTTCAATGATGATGACGCTGTGAAATCGCACTTGATTCAGTTTTTTGCCGATAAAGATCAAAAGTTCAACAAAAGATGGCAAAAGGTCATCGAACAAAATGGAAAATATATCATTGATTAAAGTTTATTCGTTGTATTTAAAAAAAATGTGTTTTATTTATCTGAGAAAATCGGTAATTACTTACATAGTTGCCAACCTGATATTTTACCAGTATAGTAATTTGGCTATCTATGATCGTATTTATAAGACCAACACAACACATTTTATCTCTTCCTGCCTATTTGTTCTTACATGACTCGCTCGAGAACCACTGAAGAAATATGGATAACATTAGAAAGTATTGTAAAAATCTGATAGAATTCTAGTGAAATATGGGGGGCGGTCTATAAATATTTGAACATCTTACTCCAGAGCTACTCAATGAATGATGAAATTCAGCCGTCGAGCTAAGCCGCAATTGCAGATATATTGGGTTGTTCAATAAGTTCTGCGGTTTTTTTATGGTTAAAGTTAAACTCACATTTTCGGTATAAGAGCTTACATTTAATCTATCACATATTGTCCATCATGGTCAGCAAAGTGGCACCCTTTGCTGCAATAGCAATAGATCTACTGCACTTTTCGCAACCTTCTCTTGGACAGCTGTACAAAAACCATGCATAAAATTTCGGAATAGAGTTTCAAGAATATATAAATGAAAACAATCTCGATGAATTAGAAACTGATAAAATAAAAAAGGATGTTTTGAATTTGTATGTAGAAATTTGTAAGCAAATAAAAGAACGTTTTGATTTCAATGATACAAAACTTAAACTGCTGAAATACATACTTAGATGCTAATCAATATTGCCTATTTTAGATTCCTTTCCCTTTACCGATTGCAATAAAGAAAATTTAAATAGTCAGTGGAGGTTTTTACTAGGGAACCAAGAAAAAATATATGTCGAACTTTGCGAGTATATGTTGATTTTGTGTTCACTTCCCCATAGTAGTTTTGCTGCAGAGCGAAAGTTTTCGATTGTAAGCCAAGTAAAAAATAAACTACGAATAAAACTTAACGTAAATACTCTTGAAAATGTAATTTTTTGTAAGGAAATGAATAATGTCAGCAACGGTTGCTGGACACCCTCAGACTCTCCTGGGCTTTTAGAGTATTTTTAAAATTTTAATTTTATTGATGGAAAGTTTATAAAAACCATTAAAGTGATTAATTAAAGACTTTTAAGATTAAGTTTTATTACCTACTCGTTCAAAAATACATTTCTTAATATAGTTTTAACAATTGATCTTTGTTTTTTGTTTAATAAAAAATCTACTGCGGAAAGATCCAATCTACTGCATTTTTTTAATGATCTACTGCGCTCCTCTTTTTTTGAAGTGGCACGCTGATCATGATTAATTTCTTCCAACGTTCTGGAAGAGACATATTGCCTCTTTTGTAAAAGTCACAAGATCTCATCTTCGGAATCAAATTTCCTTCCGTTCAAATTAATTTGGAGAGAGCGGAACAGATGGTAGTCAGAAGGTGCAAAGTCTGGAGAGTACAGTGGGTGCTGCATAACTTCCCATCCAAAGGAATTCAGCTTTTGTTTTGTCACCAAAGCTGTGAGTGGTCTGGCGTTGTCATGGTGAAAAATAACGCAGTTCCTGTTCACAAACTCTGGCCGTTTTTCTTCCACTGTCTGCTTCAAATTATCGAGCTGAGAGCAATATTTAACGGCATTTACTCTCTGATTGCGTGGAAGCAACTCAAAGTACAGTATAGAGGGAGGAGGGAGCCCCAGAAAAATAAAATGTTTAACAATTTTTCTTTCAAATTATTATACTTATTTTTGCTGCATAATTTCAGTTCTTTATGTCAAACGATTCAAAAGTTGTAAACGTATGACGTACTGAAGAACAGACAGACACCGTGTTGAATCTATTAGTGTTCCGTTTTATACTATTCGAGTACGGGACACTAAGAATTAACTTTTTGGAAATATAATACTTATGTACGTATGTACAGGTTGATTCAATTGGAAACAGTACTATGGTTCTGTCAAAGATAAACAGCTGATATTTGACATCTGTGTATTCTATACGGGCGGTTCAAAAACCAGCGACGGGGAAGGTGGAGGTGTTTTCTCTGATTCCACTGGCGATTAAGTCTTATTCTGGTTAAAGAAAAGCGTCATATCAACGACAGATAGGCAGCAATCAAGTCCTTGGAATCGTATTCCCTAAACTAAATACTCGTGAGAGCCCTTGATTGCCGATCATCTCTCATAGAGATAGCAAAGCAGTTTAATATTCACCTTTGCTGGGTGCTAGGGATATCGCAGGTAACTGTAAGGCTGATGAACTCGCCTTGGGTGTACCGATCGCTACATGTAAACTCAAATTAAAGTCAGATGCAATCGAAAGAAAGAATCTTAGGTGGACGCGTGTTTCAACGTGTCTAGCAATAAAACAGATTTGGTCTAAGCTGGGCCTGAGGCATACTGAGATTCTGATTTGTCTCAATAGACCGCATATCAGCTTCACAATAGGTGTCATTATTGGACACTATCTAATAGCCAAGCACGCATAGGGCTTGGCATTTACTCAAATGATTTCTATAGAAGATGCATGGATGAGGGGGAGACTAGTCTTCTCTTCCCTTGTACCTATCCAGCTCTCTCCTATAAAAGAAAACTTCACTTCACAAGCGATCTTAAAAAAATATAGATATCAGAAGCCTCCTTCTGTTCATCAGAAGCTCAAAATGATTCAATTCAGTAGGCAGAAGAAATTTGTCATGATCCATATAATATTACAACTGACCTATCCTATCATTGGTCTACTATAAGTGTCTTGGCATTTTCGGCTAGCAACCACTTCAAACTAATCTAATCTAAGCATTGACATTTGTAATTATGGAGCGGTACAGTGTCGTGACTTTGTTGACTGGGTGCTAGAGAACCGCCAAGTTGAGGGCGATTTTTCGAGCAAAATCATCTTCTGAGATGAGACTCACTTTCAAATGAATGGCTAAGTAAACAAACAAAATTGTCACATTTAGCGCTATGAAAATCTATGGGCCATTCATGAACAACAAATGCATCCACAAAAAGTCACTGTTTGAGACGGATTTTGGGCCGGCATGCGGCGTTATTGTGCCGTTCTTCTTGTGGTACTCACAGTCAATGGTGAATGTTATTGGGACATGATAACAAACTATTTTTGACATCAGTTGGACGATACTGATGTGGAAGACATGTGGTTTCAACAAAATGGTGCCAATTGTCATACAGTGGGAGAAACAATGCTGATATTACACACAAAGTTTCGACGACCAAAATTCAAACCAAGATCGTGTGATATCACGCCGTTCGATTTGTTTCTTTGGGGTTATTTGAAGCAGAAGGTATATGCCAATGACCCCCAACTAATTCCAGAGCTAAAGGATGAGATTTGACGCGTTATCTATAAACTACCGCAGGATATATGCAGAATTTATGTCAACCTGGTCGAGCATATGGCCCACTAGCAAAGAGGCCAGCATAAATAAATTCTTGAATAAGGTTCATATGTACGAGTATAACACCTGAATTATGGTGACTAGTACGGGGACAAGTAAAGCAATAAAGACTAATATCCCCTAGAATCACATTGCTGCAGTTGTGAAATGGGAATGAGAAGGAAGCTCTTGTTCATTTCCTTTACTGATGTCCAGCACTAGCTCCATTAAAACACTGCGAAATATGCATTGCTAAAATATTGAAAGTCTACAGAACTGTCAAATATAAAACATCGAATTATTGCATAGGTGGGTTGATTTTCCACAGAAATTAATCAATTATTTGGAACTTGTTTGTTGTGCTACTGGCCCAACCCAACTTCTCTAGCAAATCGTAATGCTTAAGATTTTTTTTTTTTTATAAATTCAGAAGTATTCAGAAAGAATTGTAAACAAATTATACCTACCTAACAAATTCCTCGACCTCCTCACAACCTTAATAATAAAATATTAAGTATTTGTCCAGATCCCCTCCGAACAAAATGCTTGATGAGTACCTACATACCTTCGACAAAAAAATATAATAACATATTTAAATGTGCCAGGACATAATGATACATATATTATAAAGGAAATTCCTGAAGACACAAATAAGTCATAACATAAATATGTGAACGTATAATTAAATTACACCAAAAATAAATCATAACACAAACAAAAATATCACAACATACTGTATATGAATGTGGTAAGATATGATGTGATAAGGTAAACGTTCTGACATAACAATGTTATGACATGATATGTTTTAATATAATTGTGTTATGATTTATTTATATCATGATATAATAATTTTTATAAGTATTATATTATGAGCTAAATATGTTATGACATAATTATATTGTGATATATGCCGGTCTGTCTATATAAACTCCAGACACCTTGATATGTGTGCTCTTGCCCGGAAAGTCTTTAAATCAAAGCTGCAGGAATAAAGTGGTAAATACAGACATCCATTTCAGCGTCACGTATACGTATAAGTGAAAAGGAATCTCAAAAAACAAAACTGTATGTAGTTAGCTAAACATCAAGCTAGTTGAAGATGCAAAAACCCTATAAAAAAGACCTCCCGGGGGAACACAAACTGTTGATAGTCACTACAGTGGTTTTGTACATTTTGAGGGCAGTGACTAAATTTTCCATTTCCACCATCACTTGCTTTGGTTTTGCCATTAATGCTATTTGCCATTTTTGTATGCACTAGAGCAAGCATAGATGTGAATTATAGTCAAATATGATAAGCAAGAAACATTCCCAATCATTTTTGAATTTCTTTCCGCGAATTATCCCCAATACTAAGGGAAGAGTCATTTGATGTTTCAGAGCAAACGTCTGTATTGGCCTTGCTTGCTTCACATATCATACCCAAATTAATAACATCTAAATGTCACCAACAGAGGTAAAAAGAAACCCAAGAACTTTTAGACATATGTACTCGTACATACTCGTATGTACCTGCAAAGGAAATGCATATCTAATGTGTTTTGAATTATGGTTCCGGGCAGCAATTTGTTATACTTCAACGCGACGATTGTCAAAGGCCACACAGATACATTTTTATCTCCCATTTTCTCTCACAATTGGCTATATTCATTTTTGGTACAAAGTTCTAACTATTGCTCTAGCAAATCACTTGGGGGCAAAATGTTCACTCCAACCGCACTCAACGCACAAGAATTCATGCTCTCAAGTACTGAATACGCTACTAGCCAGTCTATAGATGACTCCGACTAGCGTTGGTGTTCAGAGTTGATTTTAATTGCGTGCCTGGACAATGTCATCTGCGTGGAATCCGTGCGGCAACCGCAACTACTGGATTCACACAATTGTGTACAATATCCTATTCTGCTTCTATTGCAGCGTTTCATATATTTTAATGGCGGTTTTTCAGAGCCTTCCATCAGCAGGTCCGGAGATGATTTTGCCGACGACCGATCGAAAAGTTTCATCCTACGCAAGTTACCTTCGGTTAACACCGAGTACTAGTTTGCATGCATGTACTCGTATGTAGGTATACGTGTAAATACAACCACAAGGGAACCCATGGTAAACTCAAGTGTCAACATTTTAATGGGTGTCAAAACCTCAACATTGCCGTTGCCACAAATTGGGAACTCTATCTGCTGACAGTGAGGGTGGATAGGTGCTCGTGTGTTGGAATAGTATGAGTGGCGTCAACCAAAACGTGGTTGACAATTATAATTGTTTGATAAAAAATAATTTACCACCATAGAACGACATAATTGTGCGGTAGAGCAGTGTTTATGATGCTACTCTAGATCATAAACGAGTGGCATTAGCTACTGTGTACGAGAATGTCCTGGCCAGATTGTTTTGTTGCATTTTGGTGAGTTTAGGAAGTGTTTGGGGACATTTTTAAGTGCCCCTTGGATGGACTAAATTTTACGACACAAAGGCTGGTTAAATATGGACGAAAATTTAATTAAGAGGACCTGAATTTAAGAAGTACATAATTTACGTTGCATTATACTGGACTTGCGAAAATTTGCCAGATCTTGAATTTGGCTTAGACGATTTTATTCAAAACCAGCTGACCCGGCGAATTTCGTTCCGCCTAAAATTGATTAAATTATAAATGAATGCGAGTCGAACGCGAAACTGAATGCGCTTATACTCGAACGGCAAGACAGTCGGTATCATCGGAATTCTTGGAATGAGAACTTCCTCGCCTTTGAACTTGCGTTTGATTATGGTGGCTTGGTTGACGTTATTCATCAGTTTCTTCACCGTCAACCTAATTCCATTGCACAGTTTCGGTTGGTTCATATTGCGCAACATTATGATGACAGATACGACTTTGAGTTGCAAATTGTGCGGTGGTAGACCGGGCACATCCAACGAATTCAAAAATTCAATTCAACATCATTTGTTACGCGATCAACCGATTTGAACGAATGCAGTGTGGCTTCGATTTGATTTTGAATAATGAAATTCAAATCATCAACGTCCTTATTCTTCGCAGCTAATATAGCGCGATGTCGATGTTCCACCAGGCGCATCGAGGAAGAATATGCCGCCGTTTCCGGTGTCAACCATCTTCATCAATGTGACGTACACGTTCTTTTGCTGTGGATTCAGCAGTGGGACATTTGTGCGAACTGTTTCTGTCAGAGCGTCTCGATCGAAATCTCGCTCATGCTGCAATTCTCGATTAAATGCATCGTTCATCGAGCGATTGGGGGCTGGCATTCCCAATTTACTCAACAAACTGCCGCACGTGGACAGATACATGTCTTCGATCAATCTCAGAGCCTCGTTGCGGATCTCATCGTTCATATGAAGATCGGGATTCGATGTCGTTCTTCAAACTTGATGCAAAATATCATCACCCATATCGTCCTTGTATTTGTTCCACAAATTGAGTGCGTTCGATGGACACCCGTCTCGTATTTTTATTGGAAGCTCCATTGTTTGATCGTCTTATCGGCGGCATCATTACACTAACACAGAAAAGTCCTGAAAGAAAAATGTCACAACCGTCAATCAATTACATTAAATACGAAAATACAACACCAATCCATTGAATTTCACTTGGTCACTGAGTAAATACCCTTATGCACTTCATTGATCACAGAACAAAATACTTTCGTCGATTTAAAAGTGAAAAAACAGCAATAATTTCTGCACTATATCGAGACACAACCGCTTCGTATCAATCGTCAATGTGGAAAGATCGAATATACTACTCAGCTGTCAAACGTGAGTCTGAGAGCGTAACGCCATCTATTTTCGTGAGGGACAAAATTAGCCGATTGTCAATTCCGTAGTGTTTGTCATTCCTTAGAATCACTATTTTCTCCTTCCCATACGAAATGGAATTTTCAAATACAATTTCGGGTTTTCACGATTTTCCGACTTTTCCGTTCGAAATTTCCAATTTCCGGCTCCGTAGTGTGTTTACCTGGTTCAATACGAATCCAACAAAAAAATCCGACATCCGACATAACCGACACCAATTCATTTTTATATATCCGTGGCCAAAAGGAAAAACAGCATAAATATATTTTTACCATTTTTCAGGAGAGACATATAAAATTTTAATTTCTGTGCAAATCGTATGAAATTTTTGATTTATGCTTTCAATTATCTGCTTATAACTCGGTAGCCGTTGCAGATAATGAACTAAACAATTGAGGGAAACTAGTTTATATATTTAGGACCCTTGTAGCATTATTTACTGAATTTTGACATAAGTCGACTTATGCTGTTTTTCCTTCTCTATATAGATAGATATCTAAGATACTTTCGATATACATAAGTAAGAATAAAGCGTTAAAATTTTTGACATATGATATGATTTAGCTTTTGACCGCATCTTACGAAAATCCCAATTTCTTGACTTCTTATCGACTTTGCTCAAATTTGAATTCTGAACGATTTACTAGCGAACAGCACGTTAGAAGTAAGCAAGTACGTTAGGTTACAATCCAGCAACCTGATTGTTGAGGGGAGAAAAGACTTGACTCATCCCACTTAGGTCCTTGTGGATCCATTGTGATGACCAATGGAGGGTTGGTCCCAATTCCTGTACTGAGTTCCTACCTTACTGCTCGTTGATGATTAGGATCTCCAACCATCGTGACATCCTCAGAAACCTGGAAAGATTGTTTAGTGAAACGTCAGATAATTCTTGTATGTCCTGGAAGTAATTTTTCCTTAAGTTTTGTTTCTCAATAGGCTGTTCTGTGGCATAGGAAGTTAAGTATATCCTCTTGTGTCTCTTCATCACCGTAGCCTCTACAAATATTGTCATCGTTGAGTTTAAGTTCCAGTGTGATTTCTTAGAAGGTTGTGGCCAATGAGCACACTTTCTGTCATTTTTTAAAAGCTTGTTGGTTTTGGCTTTGTCGTATTTTCGCCACCTATTAATGGCTTCGATTAGGATCTTCTACTCAAGTCGCTCTCTTATGTTGCAGAGTGGAGGTTTAATGCTTTGGAGTACTCGATTGTGGTCTATTGAAGGCCCTTTTCTTGCAAGTTTGTCAGCTATCTCATATCAGTCTATATCCCTGTGATCAGGGACCCAGCAGAGAGCCAAGAATCTTAAGTTCTTCGCGAAAGTGTTCTCATGCCACTACCAGGACCTCCATTTGAAAGACATTGGTGGTTGCGGATATCCCGAATACCATCAAAACAGTTTGTTTGACGTCGGATTGCTACAATCGCAAGAGATCGCCAAATCCTTTTCCGATCGAGTCTCCCTTAATCTCTTAAGAGGTCCTATGCCGCCAGCATCGAGTATTGAGACCCGTGGCAACATTGCCAAAAAGGCATCAGAGATGCCGCCTCTAATGTGCTGAGTTTCACTTCACCATTACAACGAAACCCCTGGTTTGATGACGAGTGACGGCAAGCACATGCAGCTAAAAAAGAGGCATACAAAGCGGCGCCTTGCATTTAGGTACTAGAGCTGCTCGCGAGCAGAAGAGGAGAGACGAACACCGGCTTCTCAGGAGGAAAACGATGGAGAAGCGCGCGTTCGAGGAAATAGAGAGATGCTACTACAGGAATGAGGTTCGGAAATTTTACCAAAGGGTAAAAAGAACTTGTCAAGGCTACAAGACCCAAACCGAAGCCTGCAAGGACGATCAAAGGAACATCGTAGTAGAAATGCAGTCGATGCTGAGGATATAGAAGAACGACTTCTGCAGACTGTATAACGGCTGTATTCCGTCTACCTGATCTAGACGAAGTGATAGCCATATCTAAACGGCCTAGCTGCCGAACTGTTCAAAGCGGCCGGCGATGACTTGGTAAGGAGCACGCACAAACTCATCTGTAAAATATGGTCGGATGAAAATATGCCCGATGAATGGAACCTCAGTATTGTTTGCCCGATCCTCAAGAAAGGAGACCCTCTGTACTGCGCCAACTACAGAGGCATCTGTGTTGTGTGAACGCCTGAAGCCGTTTGTCAACAACCTGATCGGTCCATATCAGTGTGGCCTTAGGCCAGGAAGGCACACCATTCACCAAATATTCATACTATGACAGATCTTGGAAAAAAACCCAGGAACTCACCGCCTTTTCATCGATTTTAAGGCCGCGTATGACAGCATTAGCTATCTAGATCTAAAGACCTCACCGAGACCTTTGATATCAAAAAAGGATTCAGACAAGTCGACGCGCTGTCATGCGATTTCTTTAACAACGTTCTTGAAAGAATACTGCAAAAGTCACGTGCCAACACCAGAGGTACAATCTTTCAAAAGTCTGTCCAATTACTCGCATACGCACAAGAATACATCGTGGCATTTTCGTGAGTATTGAGGCGGAAGGGGCGAATTGGGTTTAACGGTGAATGAGGGTAAGACCAAGTATATTCTGTCAACAAGAAAGGACAACATCGACGTCTCCGGCAGAACGTCACCGTAGACAGTGTTAGTTAGGGACTTTGTCTACCTAGGCTCAGCACGACACGAGCGCTGATTGGCTACTTCTTGGAGCTAAGAAGGCAATTGAGTAGCAAAGCCCTCTCTCGAATAACTAAAGTGAGCCTTTATGAAACCATAATCATCCCAGTCCTACTCTATGCTGCAGAGGCATGGACTTTATCAAAAGTGGATGAGATTGCTCTTGGCTGTTTTAAAAGGAAAATTCTTCCAGTAATTTTTTGGTCCCGTCTGCATAGATGGTGAATGGAGGAGGAAATACAAACAACGACAAACGCTGGCTGTACAGCGACATCGACTTAGCCAGGAGAGTGAAGGTCCAACGACTGACGTGGCTGGGTCAAGTAGAGCGCATGGACACCAATGATCCGGCCCGAAAAATCTTCGAATCCATTCTAGAGGGACGGCGTAGTAGAGGAAGACCGCGACACAGGTGGCGCACGCAAGTGGAAGGGGACCTCAACCAAACTGAAGGGAACTAACTAAAGTTCGAGCGGCCTGGAGACGCTTGTTGGTCGAGGCCCAGGTCCACCCCGGACTGTAGTGCCACCTTAAGTAAGTAAGTAAGCTATTGTTGCTACCATGCTATCCATCCCGCTAATAAGTCGAGGGGAGGCTCAACAATTTCCATCAAAGAAAGCATAAGGCACTAGGAGTACATAAAAGTAGAAAAAGAAATTATGCAAGTGGTGTCAATATGTATTGAATTACAACAAATAAAGGAGTGTTATATATCAGTAATCTGCTGTCCACCACATTATAAACTCAAAAAGAGTTTCTCCAAACGTTGGGTAAGAATTTTATATGTGGAGAATGTGAAAAATACATTCTGGGATTCCAAACTATATGTCAAAAAAGGATTACAGTATAGATTAATAAATCAAGTAGATATTGAGATGAAAATTTGGAGTTTGTGTGTTGAAATCTATTCAAATTCCTTTCGAGAAATGGTGGCAGTGTTCTACAGATCACCTAGTAGCTCTGAACGCGAATTCTGTACTCTTTTTTCTGAATGGATTGATATGGCTCTGCACACAAATCTTAATATAATAGTGTTTGGAGATTTTAATATTAATTTGCTATCTACTAATAATACGTATACAAAGGCTATCAACGAAATTCTAATAAAAAACAATTGTAAACAAATAATTAACAAACCAACCAGGATTTTAGAATCGACAAGATCTTTAGTTGATTTTGTAATAACACCTATTGAGAGAAATATTTGGGCAGATACAATCCCTGAACTAAAAATTAGTGATCACGAATCAATTGTAATAAAAGTAAATGTGGCTGACAAACAAATTAGAAAAGTTAACAAATATATCGATATATTTAAGTATAAGAAAGCTGAATTCCGGAGTCTAATTAGTGATAAGTGCGCCCAAATGACTGATCAGACTGACTTTAATGTGTTATCTGAAGTATTACAAAATAGTTTAATGTATTGTGTAAAAAAACAGACTATTCGTAAGAAAATCGCGCTTTGTGAGGACAAATGGTTCACCAATGAACTTAGAACTCTAAAACACAAAAAAATTCAATATTTTCAAAAGGCGACTATATTTAATTTTGCATCAGACTGGGAAAGTTATAGAAGTATACGAAACATGTACAAAAATAAATTACATTTTGCTAAAAAGAACTATATATGTAATAAAATCGGATCATGTGAAACCCAAAAGTCTATGTGGAAAGCTATAAAAGACTTGGTGTTAAAGCAGAAAAAAGTAGAAATCAGTGAAGTTCGGTTCGGTGATAGATTGGAAAGTGATAGCTCTATAATTGCCAACAAGTTTAATTCATACTTTATAGAAAGTGTAAACGCTATCAGTAATTCCATAGCGACACATAATACCTCTTCGATTTTTAATTTAACGGAACATCAAACGATATTTAAGTTTAGACAAATAGATTTGAGTGAACTACGGTTAATATGCAAAAAGATTAACAATAAAAATGCGTTACATCTAAATATAAAAATTATTTTGAATTGTTTTGATATTATTGGTCCAATAATACTTCAAATCGTAAACGAGTCGTTTAATCGTGGTGAATTTCCTAGAAACTTAAAAGAATCGATAGTTGTTCCAATACCCAAGGAGTCCGGTACAAAAATGTGTGACAAATTTAGGCCCATTAACATGATGCCTATTCTAGAGAAAATAGTGGAAAAGTGTGCTCATCAACAATTTTATAAATATGTGTGTGATAATAAATTATTGATCGACAACCAATCGGGCTTTCGTCATGATCACTCCTGTGAAACATCCATAAATTGGTTAGTGATGACCTTTAAAGAACAAAGACACAGTGGTAACAAAATTATAGCATTATTTTTAGATTTTCAGAGAGCATTTGAAACAATTGATAGAGATATATTAATACAAAAGCTGTCAAAATATGGTGTCAAAGGTAACGAGCTTATGTGGTTTAAGTCTTATTTGTTTGATCGTACTCAAAAAACTAGTGTAAACTGTGCAATGTCTAGTGCCAAAAACACATGTTTCGGTGTACCGCAAGGAACTATACTCGGTCCCTTATTATTTTTAATTTACATAAATGATATCTGTAAAGTGTTAAGAAACAGTCAAATGTCCCTGTTCGCTGATGATGCCTTAATGTTTGTAAGTGGTAAAGCTTTAAATGACCTTAAAGAGCATATTGAGAATGACTTAAAAAACCTTTGTGTATGGCTGCAACAAAACAAACTAAAGATTAATGTAAACAAAACTAAATGTATGGTTATAAATAGTGACGAATGTATTAATTTAAAAATATATGGTGAAGAGATTGAACAAGTTCCTGAAATAAAGTACCTCGGTGTAATATTAGACAGTAAAATGAATTTTAATAGCCATATGATGTACATAACTAAAAAAATTTCCAAAAAAGTGTCCTTTCTTGCAAGAATAAGAAAACATATAACAACCATTTGTGCAATTAACATATATAATACTATAATTAAACCACACTTTGAGTTCTGCTCTACTATTTTGTTTATGGGGAATAATGAACACGTAGATCAACTGCAGGTGCTGCAGAATAAAGCGATGAGAACAATTCTTCGATGTAGCTATTATACCTCGAGTAGATGGATGCTATCTTGTTTGAAATGGCTAAACATTAAGCAGCGTATCATCTTCAATGTACTAACATTTGTATTTAAGATGAAATTCAACATGGTGCCACAATACTTGACCACAAATTTAATATATACAAGGGACGCTCAACCATATAACTTAAGATCCAACTACGATTTTAGACTACAGTTGTATAGGGATTCTAGAACACAGAATATGCTCTTATATCGCGGATTAAAATTATTTAACGAACTACCTAATGAAATAAAGAATGAAACTGTTTTAAGAAGATTTAAAAATTTGTTAATATCACATATAAGAAATACAGTAACTTAAAAGTAAAACTTAAAAGTAAATTTAAAGATTGTTATATAAATTAAGATATACCAAATGAATTGTAATAGTAACTGATACTAAATAAATAAAATACATACACATACTAACAAACATAAAAGGCAAAGAACTTCTTGCAGCTGGACAACTCACAGGTGAATCAAAGAAAAACACTTCTTTACTAAATTTCCCGATGTTTTTTTTTTTTGATTATCGTTGTAATTTGATTGTCGTCGTACTTCTGTGAGTGTCCTTTCTCGTTCCCGTTTGTTGGTTTGGACTTTCTCTCACAACTATTATCACTTGCCAAAAAGCGCCCTTTAGTGCCAAACGCGCTCACTTTAAACGATTCCAACTCTTCACCAAAGTATCTCTCGGCGTATCTGTCTGTCCTCACTTGTCATCTCGCTTGCGCCTGAAAAGATTCCAAAAAAATTGATGAAAATTCCAATTACCTTCCAGACTTTCGGATTTTCCTCCGCCATCTTGGAAGATTGTTTGTCCACTATTTTTCGCTTGTCCACCTTTTTCTTGCCCTCGTTACCCATTTCCCCGGATTGCCCGTAATTTTCCCTTTTCAATGAGGGGTTTATTGTCCCGGGGAACATGAAGTTACCCTCCCAATGGCTTTTTTTGTGTTTTTCGCCACTTTTCGGTGCTTTGATGCCATTAAAAAGCGCTCCTGTGCCTTCCCCACAATTCCCATCTATTTCTCCTTTCTTCCTACGCCTCATCGATGCAACCCAACCCGTAAGCTAGCCGAATGAAAGCGCCGTTCAGCGCCGCCGGGGTACTGACATTGCTGTCAGATGTCACAATTCTTCTTCTTTTTTTTGTGAATTTATTTTTCACTGCTCTGGGTATTTTCCTTTTTCTTGGTTTTTCCGCGAATTTTCGGTCCGGGGGTGTATGCGTAGGTTATTGGTTGTCCGGACATCCCTACAGGGAAAACAATCCGACACCAAGTCCCAAGAGAGTGCGGTTCCTCTTGGTATAAATTTCGCGCGGTTTGCTCATCGGGTTCAAGTGTTTGTGCTTGTGGTCAATGAATTCGGGTGTTTTTCCCATCTGGAAGGAGTGCGAAGTCCACCTGCACGCCAATCCGAGGATGATTGGCACACCACATCTCACTGTCGGCTCTGTTTGGGATACCCTCTGCACCAGGGGAGTTATTACGACATTTGTTTACATTTTTTAGTTTCAATTGTTGCCTTCCTCAGATGTTTCTCACATGTGATCCCTGTGCTCCAGTGAACGGGACTGGATTCCTCGGTGGCCTATGTCATGGGGAAAGCCGACATCGTTGCTGTGAATCGATGGTTCCGCTGTTGTACCAGCGCAGGTGCAGCCGTGTACAGTTGCACAAGTGATGTTTGTAGAAATCGGGGGTTGATTTTTCCGTGAGGTGAAACTTTTGCCGAGATAGATATTGCGTCTCGGATGGGATTACGATGTATTCGACACAAGTGGATGACGAAGATGAAAAAATTGTGTTTGCAATGGTTACTGATGATGTGAATTCTTCTTTTCTTCTTTTATAGTGCGTAGTAGTAGCAGTAGTAGTGGTGGTTCGACTCAGTCCTTTCCCACTTTTGTAACAGAAGGAAGACAATATATGGATTAGAAGCTTGAACTATTCACACCACTTCCAAGACAAACGGCGGAAGAAAATTCATCACTCGTAATTTAAACGATGAACTGGATGTACAAGCAGTTAGTCTAGCGGAGTTGAATAAGACCATCCAGAAGGAAATTAAAGCTAAAAGGAGCCCTGGACACGATCTAATACCTGGAAAGATACTCAAAGTAATGCAGCTTATCGGCTGAAGTATGTACCAAGGCAATGAAAGTTAGCAGAAGTCATTATGATTGCTAAACCAGGAAAACCACCAAATGATAAAAAAAAATCCTAACGACCCATATCTCTTCTTCGGACAATGTCAAAACTATTTGAAAAAATCCTACTGAGACGCCTTCAACCAATTATCGCTGATAGAAATCTGATCCCAGTCCACCAATTTGGTTTCAGAAACAAACACATGAAAATCGAACAAGTACATGGGCTGACAAATCTAATAGAATCAAGGGCTTCTTAGCAAACTACAAAGATCTCTACCAAAAGAGTTTTACCTAATTCTAATGTCACACTTAATTGATAGACGCTACGCAAAATAAGAGCCGGAATCCCCCAGGGTAGCGTGTTTGGCCCGGTCTTGTATCTATTGCTAACAAAAGACCTCCAAACTCCAGCAGATGCAAAAACAGCAACATTTGCTGAGAATGCGGCTATCCTATCGGCTGGGAGAAATTCCACAGAGTCCACCTCAAAACAGCAACACGCCACAAATGATGTAGTAGAGTGGACGAAGAAGTGGCGCATAAAATTAAACGAAGCTAAATCGACTCACATTAACTTCACGAATATGATAATTAATAATTCGCCTCTCTATATAAACTCTAATATAGTACCATATGCAAATACAACTAATTACCTAGGCATGACTCTAGATACTAAACTAAGATGGAAGGAGCATGCTAAGAAAAAAAGAGAAGAGTTAAACCTGAAATTCAGAAAAATTGGCTTTTTGGAAAAAACTTGGAGCTCTCCATACTCAATAAGCTGTTACATTACCTCCAAGTTCTAAAACCAGTTTAGACATATGGAATCCAGCTTTGGGGCTGTACCAAGATAACAAACTTAAATATCATACATACACATGTTAAACTAGTGTCCGAGAAAGTATTTATAGGTCATGCCAAAAACCAAAAAAAGTTGTATAAGATACGATGCGTGCTGCAAAGTATGATAACATCGCCAGACACTGTATGCTGTGTGGAATTACCTGGAAACATTTATGCCTAATGTGATTGCCAGTTTATTCAAAGTTGTGTACCTACTGTTCTAAGAATGATCTAATATCTTCTGCTCGGAAATAAATTATCCTTGCATTGAAATCCTTTTTATACATATACTAGCATTCAAATCCTTTTATTACATATACTACCCCTTGGTATTTAATGTCTCAGAATAATTATTTTCCGAAATATCCATCTAAAAATCAAATAACAATCCATTAACTGACCGTTTCCTGCAACGGGTGCCACACCCTTTGCCATTTAGTAATTCTTATTTCTCATGCTTCTTACAAATTTTCCGCAAATGCGTCTGCATGTCATGGTACATATCCGATACTCACAAGCCATTGCGACATGTGCCACACTCAGGTGGCCCTAGTAGCATCCACTATGAGCACAAATGGGCCGGAAAATCACTCCTTAAATGCCTCTGACGTGACCCGTAACATTTACTATGTTTCAACATCCTTTTTATGCTTAGGGCTTGGGAATTACAAAAACAAAAAAATACACGAGAAGAAAAACATCCTTTGGAAAATCAGCTAAACCATGGAAATTCAATGTAAAAACGAAATGCATTCGCCCCGGTTTTTGACAAAGAACCTTTGTCTCTGCTGGAATTGCTGCATTTAGATGACTTTGTTGAAAATTTCAGGAATCTCCTTTGACTTTTTAATTAATTTATTTTTTTTTTTTTAGTAATGCCAAAGATCGGATGGGACATGAGGTTATCCTTTGCTCTTGTTGTTTTTAGTATTTTATCTATGGTCTTTTTTGAAATTAATTAAAGTTTATCGTATCCTTGTATTATGTTCGTCATGACCCGGCTTGATAAATACATGTATTCATCACATGCAGACATTACATTAAACTTAATTCCTTTCGACTGGAATTATAAAATAACGTTCAAAATGAGCTTCCGGGACGCTTCAATGCATCTTCGTCAATAAATGATGAGAGCAAGAGGTCGTTACGAAAGGATTTGCCATAGTGGTTGTAGCTGGTCAGGACAGGTCATTCTGCATTTTACAGTGGTCGTGAATTTTCTTCAGAATTTGTGGATTTTACCTTCGTGGAACAGAAAGATTTTTCATAGAATACATTAATTTCTCCTCAGAACGGTGGATGGAGATCCCAAGGCGCGAGATAATTTTGGACGTGATAAGAGCGATGAATTTAAAAGATCTTTATCCTTTTGGTACGTGACAACTGGCAGATGATGTTTATATTTGACTGTGCATGGTGCATGAAATTATGTTTAAACTTTAACTCACCTGTCCTGTTAGATGTATGGTGGTTGAATAAAGAATATCTTGATGGACATTGTGATACTGTCGGATAGCCAGGGCGTTAAGCTTTCATGAAATCAGGTCTGCACTAGTGTCGAAGTGCCATGCCAAGATAAACCAACTGAGTGAGAATAATAGAAACACCCTCTACTGCGTACCAGGCCACGTGGGAATAGAGAGAAATGAAGCAGCTGATGAACTAGCAATAAAAGGTCCAGAGACCGCTTTTTCTGCTAGGACCGCATATTACGGGAAGAGCTAAGGAAGGAGGAAGACTGTAAGAATTTGTTCCCTAATCTAAGACAGACCAAAGAACTTCTCGAGAATTATAACTGGAGAACAATTAAAGTCTGTATAAAGATTAACAAAAACCGACTGTTCATTCTTACGGACTTCCTGACCGGTCACTGCAGACTTAAGGAACTTAAGGGTATAGAGCAACGCGGAGACTGTTCATTTTGGGGAGATGTTGAGGAAACTTCAGCGCTTCTTAAAGAATATAGAGCATTAACACACAAAAGAATGAAACACCTGTATGCCTATCAACTATCTGAAGAAGACCTACCATCGTTGGTTCATCAAGGAAATTGGACCGGAGGAGGTGCTTTAAGTCGAGTATCTCATCGACTAGAGCTCCAAGTCGGGGGAGCACAATAGATCTACAAGGTCGCAGTGCGCTTTCACATCTTAAATCAATCTACATCTATATCTCATTCTGTAAATGTGTTTCGCTTATGTCAGTAAATAGCCCTATAAAGAATTGTTTCAGTCGCATTACCTTTAGCCACGATCACTGTGGAAATTCTAAAACATCAATGTACACTCTTTTTGAAGGAATAGTAATTGAAATAGTAATTGATCACTGTGCACTAAAATCGTCCAAATGGCTACAAAATCGTCAATCAGGCAACGCTGGTTATGTGACTCTTTTTTGCCAACTGGATTTGATACAACGCAAAAGTTTCATCGAAACGCAATGCCTGTCGCAGCTCTAATGATTGCCCTGATACTTGTTTTATAAAGGGTGTTTTTTTAGGAGGTTTTTTTTCCAATATGGCAACACTCGGACAGCTGATGGTTAATCTGACAGCTGACACCATCTTTTTATTTAGTATTGTTTGGCAAATCATCATGCAAAGATCATACAAAGTCCGGGCAGCGTTTACAAATTATGGAAATTTATTTCAAAAATCAGTGTTCAGTAAAAAAAAAATTCTGTTTATAGAGCGATACGCCAATTTGACGGTCAACATAATCAACCAACTGAGTTGACTATTCGCAAAACAATTGAAAAATTTCACACTACATTAGCAGTATGCACAGATGATACGCCGTCGTGGCTAGTGTTTAGGAAGCTCCTAATTCATCGATTCATCATCGTGTGCAAGAACTTGGCCTGTGTCCAACGACTTTGTGAAAGATTTTGCTCAAAGATCTTGGTTTATACTCGTATGTTTACTAGTTTCAATTGGTGCAAGTCCTGAAGCCGAATGATCATCGTTTGCGCCGTGAGTTCAGTGATTGAGCGCTTGAATAGTTGGAAGTCGATCCACT
The DNA here is from genome assembly GCA_963082735.1 of Pocota personata. NCBI lineage: Eukaryota > Metazoa > Arthropoda > Insecta > Diptera > Syrphidae > Pocota > Pocota personata. The sequence continues at coordinate 242,578,195 of OY720429.1, read as the reverse complement.
TTTTTACCGTACAATTTTGTTCAGTGATTAGATTCACTTCTGTCTCAGTCAGATTAGGAGTAATGAAAATCCGAAGGTAATCCGTCAGCTACTGATGCACCCCAAAAAATGCACTGTTTGGTGCATTCTGCAGGATATTTGGTATCAACAGGATGGTGCCATATGCCTACAGCCGACGAAACCATCCAGTGTTCGATGACAACATTATCTCTAGAAATGGACCTGTGGCCTGGCCTCCAAGATCGTGTGATTTGACACCGCTGGGCTATTTGCTGTGAGGGTACTTGAAGTCGTTGGTCTATGCGGATAAGCCAACAAGGATTCCAGCCTTGGAAGACAACATCGAGCACACCAATCGTGAGATACGGCCTCAAATGATTGAAAAAGTGATAGAAAATTGGAGCTCCAAGATGCAGTTCCTGAGACCCTCCCTTGGTAGCCATGTACCCGAAATAATTGTTCATCATTGATGCCATCAAATTATCTATCGAATGAGAAAAACGTTGGCTCATTTGCTCAACTTGTGTGTGTTTTATTTCAACTTCAAATCCTATAAAATAATCTTTTTTTGTTTCTCAAGCTCTGCGATCTTCCTGCATGCGAAGCAGGCTTGTTATTTGACCTTACAGCAAAGAAAATTTATACTCAACTCACTCCATGAAATCAAGTTCTAAAAAAAAACTGATTACCTACTGAAATTCAAACACACATCCAATTTACATTACAATTTGCCTACTTTACCCCGTCAACGTGTGAATCACTTCAGATACGATTTCCGTTGCCATTTCAATTTCATTACGCGCACCCAAAAAACAGAAGTGAATGGTGTAAAACTCCCTCATCCTATTCACATGACATAAAAAAGAAGACAAAACACTCAGCCCTTCGATAACATCGTTGATTTTATCTTTGCCAGCCTGTCAAATCAAGAACGCGCTTCCAAATCACGGAATCCAATCGATAACTGTGGCTCTTACCTTATTGCTTTCGATAAGACAATGTGATAACATTGTCAATCAAGACATGTGACTGTCACCGGGATTTGGCTGAGTCCTTTGAATTCTCAATGTACATACACACGTTTCCTGAGTGGAGTTTTTGATTTTTCACTTGCTCCTGAAGTTCTCTTCCGTATCCGCATTGGCAAGCCCTCCAAATGTAAATTTATTGCCATCTCCTTTGCTAATGGATTTGCACGAGAAGCGAACTTGTTCCGAAGTATTTCTGCTGCAATATTAAGGATTTTCTACGCTCCCCATTGCAGAAATGGACAATTTCGCTTTTTTTTTTGCATTTTTGTGGCGCATATTGGTTTTCACTTCACAGCGGGATGTTTCTTCTTTTAAGGACTGTCCGCCGAGCATGACCCCCAACGGTGGGCTTCTATTTATTATCATCTGTGCCCCGAGCATTGGTGGGATCACAGCGTCTAGAAGTGATATATTAATTCCGCATGTAGAACATTGGACATGACTGGATAAATCCTAGACTGGTGCGGAAGCAGATGGAATTTAAGCAGAAGAAAAAAATAAAAGAAATTCCCTATGGGGGGCCGTCAAGTGAATGGCCCTCTAGAATTGTCCTGGCTCTACCGAAACAATGAACTTTTCACTTTTTCTCCTCAGCCATAGTCCAACTGGAGTGATAGAATGTATCCGCATCCCCCATCAAAACACACTGTGTGTATGGGTGTAGATGGGCGGAAATTTTTAAGTTTGTTTTACATGTGTGATTATGGGGCCCCTAAGGGACGGTGAATGTGAAAAGTACGTTACAGGAATTTAAATTTCTTCCTCACAATAAAATCTAATTGAATGTTACAGGTGGCGTTCACTGGAGTTTAAGTGTTGGTAAGAGTGGAAAGTTTTCCTCTGATGTGGCCATTTGAATAATCTGAGAAAAGTGCTTGTTGTTGCTGTTGGTTTTTTGGTGTTTTGAATATTGTTTTTCTGACGCGTGGCGCATATTAAAGAGGTTTATCTTCCTGCTGATGAGCCATGTCGATGATGTGTGTAGCTGTTGAATGGACGTAATAACATAAAATGTAAGATTTTTATTAGGGGAAATAGTAATTATGGATAAAGTAATAGGAGTTCGTAGCAGCATTTTTGTATGAATTTTTTTTTTGTTGTCACAGGTGATTGCTTTGTTATTTCGATTATTTTTTGCAGAACTTGGTGATGGACTGTAGTGTTTGTCAAACAATTTACTAGTTGTCCGCCGATAACTATTGAGTATTTCGGCTATCGAGTAAAGTATTCGAACACTTTGGAGAGGTGATCCTATGGCGCTGGACCAGCTGGACCAGATCACCTACAGACCAAGGTATCTGGTCTATAGGCGATTCTATAGACCAGATACCTTGGTCTCCGAAACACACTTTCCCAGGGACCAAATTTTGACATTATAATCCCGAAGTTTATGTGTTACCGTGCTCCACAAGGGCCATGAAGAAAACGAGACTTATGGCATAGACGGCATCCTTGCGGAACTTTTTCAAGAATTATTCAACATTTCGGCGGAAATCCTACAGCCATTAATAAGGAAAGAATGGGAAGCCGAGGCCTTCCCCGAAGATTGGAAGAGAGGAATGATTGTTAAGCTGCCCAAGATGGGAAATCTGACGGAATGTGGAAACTAGAGAGGGATATACGTTCTTCCGGCTGTTGCCAAACTAATAGCTTAAATAATTCTGGATCGAGGGAAAGAACGCTTGACAATGAACAGGCAGACTTTCGAGCTGGATCCTTCTCCATCGACCACATCAACATCTTGCGGAACATCATTGAACAATGTACAGATCTCCGCTACATTTGCTGTTCATTAATCTCGAGAAGGCCTTCAACAGCTTGAATCGAGGTGCTATTTGGCGAGCCTTGGGCAGAAGAGATATACCAGAAAAACTAGTCGCTATTATAAACGCTACCTTCGATGGTAGCATGGTAAATGACATGTCTTATACAACAGTAAGGTTGTATCAGAGGAATTTAAAATCCGCAACGGAGTACGTCAAGGATGCATTCTTTCGCCACTACTATTCCTTGTAGTAATCAGTGATGTGATCCGGGGAGCTCTGTCTGGGGGAAACATTGGAATTTGATGGACTATGACATCATATCTCAAACACCTTGACTATGCTGATGACGTTTGCCTGCTCTCGCCCAGGATAATGGACCTGCATCAGATGGCTCATAATTTGGAGTCAGAGGTGAACAAAGTAGGGCTCAAAATAAATGCGGCAAAAACAAAAACCCCAAAGTACTTCAATTTCTCAACAAAACACCAGCGCCGCTCAACTCAACATTGCCGAACAGCAAGTCGAGAAAGTTAACAGGTCTCTATATTTAAGAAGTATGGTCTCAGAAGATGGTGGTACCGAACTGGATGTGGACAGCAGAATTCGTAGAGCAAAGACTGCGTTTGGTATGCTGTCTAAAATCTGGAAAAGCAATGTGTTCAGCACGAAAACCAAGCTTTGGCTGTTTCGATCAATCGTGCAAACATGATTATGGATGTAGTACTTGGAAAGTGACCATCACCGTCACAAGGAAGCTGCAAACATTCCTAAATAGATATCTTCGCAACATCCTAACTATCTTCTGGCCGAATCGTATGTCGAATGACCAATTACACGCGATACTGGGCCAGGAGCCAATAGACATCAAAACAAGTAAGAGAAAGTGACAGTGGATTTGGTCAGACCTTACGGCGCGAAGCCAATTCTATTGCGAAGTGCGACATGCAATGGAATCAGGCAGAAGAGTGTAAAAGGGCAGTCGAGGAGGAATCCAGATCATTGGTGATGACTTGGAGGGAAATCAAGCGCGTTGCAGGACACCGAACACGATGGCGCTCAGGTGTTGTCGACGCCTTATACCTCACGAGGGATCAGAGGACATAAGTAAGGAAACATTTGTTTTTCAAAGACCACGACGAAATGAAGAAATGTATTTCAACAGGAATGGTAAACACAGTCTGAATGCGATGGTTATGAGTAACATCGGAAACACAACATATTTGTATCTTACGTATATATGTATTATTTTGAACCTAAGATCTGCGACCATAAGGTGAAAATAATGGCAATAAATCCAAGATACGCTGGTTCTTCTCACGACTCCCTAGTAAGGAAACATTCCAATGAAAGGGTATTCTTTGAAAATAATTTTAATAAATTTTAATAATTTAACTAAAATTTAATAAATTACTTACATATTGTGATTTGCTTTTGGTAAACAAAAAAATTGTTGGCACAAATGTAATTGATGACAATCAAAATACGTTTGAACTAAAGTTTGGCAGTCAGTGAAATGTACTAAAAGTTCTCAAACTTTGGACGATAGACGACACGATATTGATAGAGTTATGTGAAGCAAATTAATGACTAGAATCGTTCGGACGGTGATCGTTCAAAAATTATGGAATGAGTTCCCAGATAATTTGAGCGTCTAAATTGGTTTGCCCTTATGGCTGTCTATCATTCTACTTAACTCTAAATCTTAGTTTATATGTGTAAATAATACAAAATTAAATAATAATAATAATAATTAATTCTTTAAAAATCTCCCTCTATTATTTGTTTTCTGTATCGAAGCGCATTAACAATGTAGTTGTACAGCTTGTTCCAGCCTTGATTCCCTTCGAGTATTTCAATATTTTGCTATACGTCGAGAATATATGATTTGAAAAACCCGATGCGAAAATCTCTAAGTATTGGACACCTACCGATGAAATGGTTCCCCAAAATCTCAAAATCTACACAGGATTGTCAGATCCGAACGATATGGCACGTAGTTCAAACTGATCAGTTCACCTCTTATTTTAAAAATATTGCTTATCATGTTGATCTTATTGCAGTATAAAAGGCATGTTTTGTCCCGAAGATTGTGCTTTAATTTGGGGTAATAGATTCTGTGCTGGAATTACTGCGTTTCATTTTCATATCTGTCATACATAACTCGGCCTATTTTATGCAGTAGTGCGCTAGACAGTTGACGTACCGATGAAGGAATTCCTCTTCAAGAAATGCGCAGCTCCGCACCGCAATCGGATGCAATTCTTTCCCATCCGCTTGTATGCGGATACCTCTTTGGTAATCTTTTCAGTTTCTGCGCCATAACTTTGACGATGTAGTTAAAATAAAGCGTCAAGGTATCCACAAACAAACGTGCAGGTCCCTGTCTCCAGGTGTAACGTATAGTTGGGCGTGTTGTTAAGCAGTCTAAAAACTATTTTAAGAAAGTATGGAAGAAACCTTTCTACTGCTTCATTTGAAGAGTGTCCCCATATTTGAACCCCTTATAAAAGAATAGAGGCTGAGGTAGCAAAGCATATTTTCATCTTCGTGTCGCGGGTTATGTACCTATTCATAACGCATCATCCATTGGACTGCGCGCTTAGCAGTCTGACAATAACTTGGCCTCAAAATCCTTGTTCACACTGAGATTACCAGAGATCAGAGTTCTTATATTCATGGACTATTTCGATTTACTTTCCTTCAAGTGTCCATGTCTCCGTTCGTGAAAATCTCCCTCTACCACTTCGACTTCTCTAAGTTGACAAACAGACTCCACGCCTTGCAGTACACCGCTAATCTGTCGTCTCATTAACTGCATACCATTCACAGTGTCAGCAAAGAAAACTATTCGTCCGCGTACTTCAATCCAGGAATCGTTTTTTGTCCAATCTCGATGCCACTCCCTACCACCTCAACAATGTCATTATTAAACAGGATTAAAAGTAAAGCACTTAGTATAAAGCCTTGTTTCACGCCCATTGATGTAGTAAATTTATCAGACACACGCTCCCCATCCCAAACGTATGACGTTTTGCTTTCATACATTGCTCTCATGACATTAATAAATTTACTGGAGATCCCTACTCTGTACAGCTTATAAAATAGAGCTGCAAGTTTCTTTGCTTTCTTTTATAAATTTCGGCAATGTTTACCAGTGTAAATATTTGATCTACCGTAGACCAGTTTCTTCTAAATCTCGCTTGAAATTCACTTTATTATTATTAATGTGTAGGGTTATCTGGCACTGCGTCCTAATAGTCTATTGTGCCCCCTGCTAATACCCAGGAGAGGTTTATTCCCTCATTAGAGTTTCCCTCAGAATGAAATTCCTCCAGAATTGTTTTCGAGGGTCAAACACTCTTACTTTGCGTTGTAATCTCACTGGCTTTTGTTTATTATACCTAGATTCCTTATATACTTCTTGAGTTTACAGTGCACCTTTAGAAAGCCTGTTAAGATACGGAGGCTATTCTTGTTAAGGCAGATGCACGTTTTGAATCTTTTCCGCTTGTAGTGTCCCAGAAGTTTTTTAGCTTGCATCAGATCTGAAGTATTAATCCAGGTTCTCGCCCTTTCTTCCTGAATTGTTCGCATGGTTAAGATTCAATGAAGGATTCTGCTGCTCCTTGTCTTGCCAAGAAATCTGCTTCTTCGTTGCTGTCTATTCAAATGTGACCGGGTATCCAATAGAGGGTTACCTTGTTACTACTACCCAATTCATTAAGTTTGTCTAGGCATTCCCACACAAGTTTGGTCGTTGCTTGACTGTCTGACAATATTGCTATGTCGCAGTTATTGTATCTTCTTTCGAGATTTAATTTCTACTTGAAAGATGCTAGTACCTTACTCATTAGGTTCTGAGTGCTTTGTTCTTGGCCCAAATACACCTGCCACTGTTCCTTCTACAGTTCTCGAGTCGTCTGAATACCACTTTGTTGTGTGGAATTGCTAGGAATTGCTAGAAGGGGAAGTTTCTTGATCATATTCTTTCATATTCTTTCAAACTGATGCATTTCTCCCTCCCGGTACTCTTTTTTTGCCATCGTTAGGATCATCTGCTTTGTATTTTACTCAACTACGATGTGAAGCGGAGCTAGTTCTAGGAATACTTCCATGGCTGCAGTTGGACATGTTCTAATGTCCCCATTAATACAGAGGCAAGCAAGTCTTTGCACTTTAGTGAGTATCTCCCTCGTTGTGTCTAGTTCGTTTGGACCACCCTATTGTTCCATATGTGATCATTGGTCTCACAATGGCGGTATACATCCATCTTAGAATGCTCGGGTTAAGTTCCCAAGACATACCCGATAGGCTCCTACATACCATGAGAGCACGGGTGGCCTTTTTGGATACCTCTCCTGTATGCTTTTTCCACATGAGTTTACTGTCTAGGTGTAATCCTAGATATTTCACTTCTCTTACTGGTGTCAGTTCCATGCTAAGCAGGCGGATTGGCTTCAGCTCAAGCTTTTTTTTTCTCGTAAATGGTACTATTGCAGTTTTTGCCAAATTTATGTTGAGCCCAGCCGTGCTGCACCATTCTTGAGTTGCTATTAGATCCCTTTGTATGATGTTACAATTTCCCTCAGGCAATCAGTACTATGTCATCAGTATAGGCTTGACAGTTGATTCCGAAATTGGCAAACTTTTCAAGAAGTTTATCCACAACTAGACTCCACATTAGAGGAAATAGTTATTGACCCTAATTATTCTACGCGACGTCTGAGTTTCTGCTGATCGTGCCTCATTCATCCACTTAGATACTGCTCTGCTGACTTCTTTTCTGTCCAGGGCTCGTTTAATGGCTTCGTGCGAAGTGTTATATTATGCCCCCTCGATGTCTAGGGAGGCGCATAGAACTATCTCTTTCATTTCAAGAGCTTTCTGTATGATTTCCGTCAACTTGGAATAGAGCCGTCTTAGTGTATCTGCCCGGTCTGTATTTGAAATTCACTTAGAACTCTTTTTTTTGTCAATCCATTGATTCAACCCGTTAAAAATTAAGCTTTGCCAATGTATTTAAGAAGGATATACCTCTATACCAGGGTCATGACGGTCTCCTTATTTTAATTATTCAATTCTAATATAAAAATAACTACGAGTAGTTGTAGTTTTTGTTGTGTAAACGGCTGGTCAAGGAACCTCGTCACTAAAGAAAGGGGCTGCATAATGAAATGGTAACGAGGACTACTGGGTATTGAAGTGATTTCTAATTCGTGTTGCTTTCAAAAATAATGAGATGATATTTGTCCGACCATTTATTATATCCACATCCCTCCAGAACTCAGATGAAGATCTTGAGTTATTTAACACAGCAATATCCACATCCGCAGTAACACTAGCAGTAACTCCATATCCATCTTCGAAAAACTTTGAACCACACTATTACGTTTTCATGATGTAAAGGTGACTCATGAATAATTTGTGAATTTTCATTTGCCTAGAACCGACTGTTTTGTTTATTAACATGACCCACAATTCGTCAATAAGCAGAATTGCCGCATTTGGGCGAATGATAATCCAAGAGTGATTGTCGAAAAACCAATGCACCCACAAAGAGTGACTGTTTGGTGCGGTTTATGGGCTGGCGGCATCATCGGGCCGTATTTTTTCCAAAATGAGGCCGGTCAGGTAGTTACTGTGAATGGTGTTCGCTATCGTGAGATGATAACAAACTTTTTATGGCCCGAATTGGAAGATATGGATGTGGACGATATGTGGTTTCAACAGAATGGTGCCACTTGCCACACAGCTAACGAAACAATGGCTCTTTTGAGCGACAAATTCAATGGCCGTGTTATCTCACGTGGTGGCGATGTCAATTGGCCGCCAAGATCATGTGATTTGACACCGTTGGACTTCTTTCTTTGGGGTTATTTGAAAGAAGCAACAATTCAAGAGCTAAAGGATGAGATAATTCGGCACATTAACGGCATAGAACTTCAATTATGCCTCAGCGTCATCGAAAATTTGGACCATCGGATGGAGGTGTGCCCCTAAGGTCGCGGCGGCCATTTGGCCGATATTTTGTTCCATACATAATTGAACCATACCAATTTATCATAATTAAAAGAAATGACAGTAATTTCCTAAATAATTTGTGTTTTATTCAAAATCAACATCGGCCCTTAAAACTTAACCACCCTTTACTAAAACACGTTGATTTATCGAATATCGTTCCATGGTAAAATTTGGCATGTCTACTCTTCACGAATGCCAAACAAAAACTGTCAAAACCTAACCTATACCAAAATGGCGGCATGTCGAAGTATTATACGAGGGTGAGTCAATGAGTCCCTGAAAAATTAAATAAGGAACACACTTTTCGGTATAAAAACATTTTATTTTTCAACATAGCCTCCTTTTAGCTCTATACACTTCATCCAACGTTTCTCCAATTTTTGTATGCAATCCAAATAATACGATTTCTCGAGCCCCTCAAAATAAGAGTCTGTTTCAGCGATGACCCCTTCATTCGACCCAAATCTCTTACCTCCGAGCCATTTCTTCCTATTTGGAAACAAGAAATAGTCGCAGGGGGTAAATCTGGGGAATATGCTGGATGAGGGAGGAGTTCGTAGCGGACTTGTGCGCCGGTGCGTTGTCCTGGTGAATAAGAACTTTTTTCTTCGCCAAATACGGCTGTTTTTCCATCCACCAGCTCTGCGTAATATGCCACCAGCTCTGAGTAATATGCGCCGGTGATGGTTTTACCCCCTATCAAGGTAATCGATGTGAATAATACCGCGCGCATCCCAAAAAACTGTCGCCATGGCCTTGGCATTTTTCGGCTTCGATTCACCAGGAGAAGTCCATTGTTTTGACTGTTCCTTGGTTTCTGGTGTGTTGTGGTGAATCCAGGTTTCATCCACGGTTACGAAACGGCGCAAAAACTCAGCCAAACACACCTTTGAAGTTGTGAAACAAATGCGTTTGTTGTCGATTGTGAGCAAACGCGGCACCCATCTTGCGGAAAGTTTTTTCATGTCCAAATATTTATGTGTAACAAGAGATGACTTGGCAGGACTGCCGCATGAAAGAGACAGCGCAAAAGAGGGGGACAACAACACACGGCTCTGATGAAGAGGACGTACATTGTGAGCGGTAGCGCGCACTATTTTGAAATAAATCTTAAACGACCAAATAAATTCTTGTTAAATATGTAAAATCGAAATCACCATATGATAAGCCTGTGGCCTCTTCAAGCTCGCGCACTTTCACTCGCCGATCGTCCATTATCAAACCATGGATTTTGTCGACCATTTCTGGTGTGGTGACCTCAATTGGGCGACCAGAACGTTCGGCGTCACTTGTGCTTGAACGACCGCACCGAAATTGAGTAAACCAGTGGTGAATGGTTCCAATCGATGGTGAAGAGTCCCCATAATATTTGTCTTGGTTTGCGTGATAGTTTTTTCTCGCAAAAAATAGTGTTTAGTGAGCACTCGAAATTCACTTGTTTCCATTTTAACGAAAATGCTAGTAGGCGTCTATATAAAATGGCTGCCACAACAAAACTATTTGACAGATCTGTCTGAAAATTTGGGTGTGTTCTTTTGAAAGATGATTCTTGACAAAAAAAAATTAAATTTAAGGTGACGACACAATTTGTGTTAATTTTCAGGGACTTATTGACCCACCCTCGTATGTACCTCTCCGTAGAATAATTGTAAGTAATATTCGTATGAAGTTTCTTCATTTCCTCTTTAAAAAAAAAAGAATAAAGTCCATCTAAAGTATGAGTATCGATAAAAGTTGGTGTTCTGCAGTAATATCCATTTTTTACATTGGAACTCAATTGCTCACCGAAATTTCCATGCACTTCGACTCCATTTGTATTCGTTTTATAGTGTATTCCGCTATGGAATTGAAATTTGTCGAAAAAAAAAGGAAAATTTCGTTGCTGTGAAAGTATTTATCCAGGGATGCACTCTTCATTCTTCTTTTTCTAGGGCCATCATCACTTCTCATGTGTCTCTTTACTGCAACAGGGATTTCAGTTTGCAATTTTATCTTTCACATTTTATTTCGGTTCTAAGTTTTCTTTATTTTCATTTCATTTCACTTATGCTCTTATACTCTCTCTTCGATATTTTTTTTTTTCCTCCAGTCTCGTGTGTCAGGATACTTTATAGCACCAACGCGTCATAGTCGTAAGAAGTATAGCGTGCGGAACTACTTCCGAAGAAAGGAGTTTTCGTTGTTATGTGCTGGAGAATATTTTTTATTTTTTTTAGCATGTCCCTAGGATGAGGTACTTTATGGTCGTATTGCAGTATTTGAGTATCAGTTTGTTCATTGTTGGTTGCAGTAGCAGAAGTTTTCCATTTCCCTTTACAGATTTTAAAAGTGGTACTGAATGAAGCTACACCGAGTTGAGTCACATCGTAAATCTTATTTTACTCTGAAAGTTGCACGGACTTCAGTGCAAGTACGAGTACATATACTTACATGGTTCATGGTAATGAAAATGAATTTATCCATATTCTGGTACATTCCATTTTGTAAGTATTTTTCAATTTGTGTTTATGAAGTCTTAATTTTTGAAGGCTTTCAGATAGTCAAAAAGTAACAGCCATCGAATTTTGTCCTGCGAAAGCAGTTCACTGAAGACTGAATAAGTTAGGCTTCCTTCTCAGTTCAAACGTGCGGGTTTTGAGTCTCGTTGCTATCTTCATGTTGGCTTAAGTACCTTCTCAACCTTCGTTAAGTGAATAGATGAATGTACCTACCGAATGACTGGGTTTGCCCAGAAAATTTACAGAGCCTGTCACCAACAATCTACGTAAATCAGCCTGTTCAGCTGGAAATAAAGCAATTAGGTCTTGTCCTGATTGAAATGTAATGTAATCTCTGTCAAGGATATCGGTATATTCACGGACAGTCGAGCCGGAATAAAGCCACTGGTATCGTACACGCTCACTTTAAAGTCTGCTTTCAAGATTGCAGCTTGTATCTTACGGAGATGGCTGAGAAATTTAACATTAATCTTTGCTTTCTGAAAACCAGATCACAGAGACATTCCGGGAAACTAAACGGAAAATTTTCAAGTTTAAATTGTAATTGCTCGTAAGATGGGTATTGTTCGATGAGCGTGATTTGCGAATTTTCCAGTCAAAATGAGTCACTGGTGCGATGATTCGTTGGTTCGTGCGCGTCGCCCGTTTTGTACTCACTTCAATATTCGACGAGCGAGTGACGGTCACGTCGGGGTCACCAAACAAACCTTCCCATCTTTCAGCTGTCTTGTTGTGGTGGGAAGGCTTAAAAGACGATGATCTTAAGGGTCTGAAACGATCCCAAGTGAGATATAGAAGTAAAAGCAGAAGGCGTCCGACTTTGACGTTAAAAGAAGAAAAAGTATGAATAAAAGAAACGAATGGTATCACTACTACAGGTGGCACTCGCGGAAGCAAAAATCCACCCGTGGTCTACTCGATTTCGGCTAGGGCAAGGATTCTGGAGGCCCTAACCATCATAACCTCCCCCGCCAACACTGGCGCGTATATATGAGTAGCAAGAGACTCCTGCAGCTCTCTTCCTGACACGTTGAGAGTTGAGCTGGAAGGGTGGAGAAAGTAGCGGAGAGGTCCAACCTGATACGCTTAATCTTCATCCGAATGGACAAACGGCTGATTGGAAGAAGAGCAAAGAGAGTGCAGAAGTTAAAGGCGCAAGCGCTGACAGCAGTCCCTTGGCAGCGACGAAAAGGAATAACTCGGTGGAAGTTACCCCAACCAAAACTGGAAAGACACTAATAGCCCGAACCAGAGCAAACGGAGAAAGAAGGCTTCGAGCTCCCCTGCCGGTAGACATATGCGTGCACCTCATGGGCGTGCGTCTTCCGAGAGACCTCAATTCAGTGGCGTTGCATGCACACAAGGCCTGAAGAAGGGTGCTACAACCAGTAATGGTGGACAAAAACTGAATGTCACAGAGAAATCCACTGACCTGAATGTCTCTAAAACCCCTCTTGTCGGTAGCGTTGCCCTCGCACAAATCCCGAATGACACCAGTTGTATTTCTAGTGTACGGAAGATGGCTGACGCAGACAAATCTACCGAGAAGAAGAAAACCCGGTGGTTAGGGAGCGAGAAAAGCAAGTCTCTTACAAGAAAGCTGTTATCTCCTCTTTAACATTCCGAATTGGGAAGGCTGGCAATAACAACAGCATGACCGACGCGGAGTGCAAACACTGCGAAGTTCATCTGTTAGAGCTAGCCCGAGCAACAAATTCTTTCATTCTGGTGGAGGGCTGTGAGTTAAAGAGCGGAAACAGCGGCCTGTACTGGAATAACAAAATCAAAAGTGCACGTTATTTTGAAAAAGAAACTAAAGTTTCACCCATATTTCAAGCATACTGTTTATTAACGAAGCACATTTTCATGTTGATGGGTATATTAATAAACAGGACATGAGATACTGGTCCCCCTGCAACCCTAGGAAACGCCATCAAAAACATTTGCATTGTCCAAAAATGACAGTGTGGTGTGTAATTGTGCGACTTTTTTTGATGGGGATACCTTAAGTCGAGGGTTTACAGCAACAGGCAGGCCCTGCTGCCATTGAACCAACGCTTTGCTGTTGTGTGTTCTCAAATTTAAGAGTTCGATTGCAAGAGTGTATGGCTAGGCTAACGAACTAGTCCAAAAAGGCACCACACTCAGAAATTTGCCGCAAAATCAAAATTTAAATATGCCGCTACATGTAAACGTTAACTCAAGCAGGAGTGTCTCATGACATGTCAAATCTTAGGACAGATCTGCCCTAAGCTAAATCAAAATCGGCCTAATAGATTGGTTTTGCTAATGCGATCGCAGATCAATGCCATCATTCGTGATCTACAGGTATAAACAAGGAAGAGAAGGAGTAAACAATCATCTATTTCCATTGTAGCTGCCCGGCTCTGTCCAGAAGAAGATTGCTACGTCACGGGGCTCTTCTCTTCGAAGCCTGTTGAATTTTTACTGGTATTGATAAGGTATTTTGACCTAAAATGTTTCAACCATTAAGTCTTTTTATTCCAGAAGATTTTGATGGGATCAGAAGTTGGGGTATATTTTTAAACAGTTGCCAGTTTCCTAAACAAGGTTTATTTTGTTAAAACACATTTATTTTTGGTAAAATGCTGATATTTTTATTTCAATAAAATGTCGAGACATTGACATTGTTGACCTTGCAAACTTCTGCACTTTTGATAAAATTTTCTTTTATTTTTCTCCATAAATCATGCGGTAGCTTATAAATAACGCGGCAAATCTCGTCCTTTTGCCCTGGAATCATTTTGGGGTTATTGGCATGAATCTTTTGCTTCATATAACCTCAAAGAAAAAAATCAAATGGCGTAATATCGCCGAAACGAAAGATGGCGCGACCGTGACCGTGATTATGTGCAATAACTGCATTGTTTCCCGCGCTATATGGCAGGTGGCAACATCTTGTGCATGGCCCAATCACGCTACTGGCCTCAAATCTGCACTAAACAGTGACTTTTTGTTGAGATGCATTAGTTGTTCGTGAACAGCCCATGGATTTTCATGGCCCCCCAGCCATTCAGTTGAGCGATGAAGCTATCGCTGAAGATGATTTTTTTTTTTCGAAAAATCGATATCTTCTGGTGGTTCTCTAACACCTCAGCAACAAAATCACTATGCTGTTTATGGTCTGCTGGCTTCAATCCCTGAGTCAACTGAATCCTGTAGGCATGTGCATAGATGCAGATCTTTTGCTGAAATGCGCTGCGTGGAGCTGTAGGAAAAGTTAAATTGCTGGGAACGATGGCGAATAAATTCACACGAAGCTTGACTGGCTATTATGTGTCACACTGGTCTTTGCACATCCAACACTGTTCAGTTGGACTTTTCCATTAATTTTTTAACCGAAACATGAGATGGACTGTTATTATTATTTCGCAACATTCTAATCGTGTTGGTTAAATTTTCCCCATTTCGGAGATGGGTTTTGATAATTAAAATGCATTGTTCTCTCCTATATCGCTCCATAATAACAAATGTCAGTGCTTAGTATGAACAGGTGTCAAATATTAGCTGTTTGTCTTTGACAGTACCATAGTAGTGCCAAATTTATATTGTCACCTTCTTGAAAATATGTATCTTTCCTGTGAAAGATCAAGCGCCACACCAAATGGCCACCATAATCATAAATGATGGGGAAAATTAGAAAATCGACGGTTTTCAAAATTGCCACGTAATTTTTAAGGTCATATTTAGCCTTCTAAGATGCAGCGCAATAGTTTTCTGAAATCGCTTTTCCTTTAATCGAATTTAATGGTTCTTCAATGGATCATTGCTTTTCATTTTATATGGCAACAGCTTTTGTAATTCTACCCCATTCATATAGTTTTGAACTTCAACACTTCGGCAATTCAAGTAATTAAGCTTCAGTAATGTCAATCTAATATTGGGCCTTGAAACAATTTGCGAAAATATTTTTTAAACAAAAAATGCATTAAAAAATACAATTCGTTACAAAACAATCAAATATAACGAACGTTGTCATAATAATCATCATCAGAAGTCGGCCCCGTTCACATGCATCTGGAATGTTGTATGATGTTTAATTAATGTCTCGATTACGCCAGAACCACATTTTACGCTCAAAAACCACAAACTGTCAGCGAAATAATACAAACAATAATCCGACGCTCTGCTGGATGTCCGACACATACAAAGGTACCCCCTCCTATCTCGTGGCTGACTTCATGATCTGCAAAAGTCATTTTAATTAATTTAAAATGTCAACAGACAAATTGTTGTTTGTCTCAGTTTCAAATGGAGAAGTCGGTTCGGTACCGTCAGAAGTTGAAATATACTTTTGTTTCGTTCTGAAGTTTTATCTGTATTGTTCCTGTGGGATATTATACGAAACGAATTGTGGTTTTAAATTCAGATTTTTTTTTTTTTTTTCGAGTGCAATGATTTATTGATTAGAAACGGAAGCATCATTTTGGTTTAATTGTACTTTTTTTTATAATTTGCACGTGTGAAAGGGGTTATGAATACCCTTACACTAATTTTAGGACACGGGCGTTTTTGAGGAAAGGGGAAGAGACAGAGAGAAAGACAGAGTGGTGTAGTTTGAAACTCAGCTGGTATTAAGTTTCAGTGAAATCCAAGGGTGGCTGTCCAGATAACTGAGGAGCTTGTTTGTTTTTGCTTGTGTCGTTGCTCATGATTCACAGTATTTTTTTCCGTCCTCCTGATGTCATCATCACGATCAAGTTGTATTTTAGCCATATTACCACCCTATTGCCAGTGTTATGCCTTCGCATTAGAGATGACATAAGCTTTCGCAATTGATCGACTTTTTATTTGACATCAGGATTCGAACCGTGAACCTGTAGCGTGACAAGCGATGATTTTACTACTATACTACGGCCACCCTCAATTTGGGAAAATGGGGGATAGAAAAATCGTATTCTATTATATTTTTGCCTCTTGATTCCGAAAATGTAGATCAAAATCCCATCGCACGTCTAGAATTTGTTTATTGCAATTGAACAGAATATAAGCAAATTAAATTCGTTCTTAAACTATTGCAGTAAATGAAAGGACGTTAATGGAGCAAAAGAGTTTCATTGGTCCGTTAAATTTGAAAGTAAAGCCAGAATTTCAAAATGCATCCTCTTTTAGTAGGAATTGAGAGGAGTATTGTAGAGCTCGTAACTCCTCGGCATATGTACGATGCCTGGTAAAGAGGTACTATTCCTCTTCTAAGCAGATTTTTTTTTACTTTAGATGGCGCTACAGTCCCGGGTGGACCAAAACCTCAACCAACAAGCATCTCCAGCCAGCTCGATATTGTGCCAGCCACCTCCAGTTTGGAACACGAAGTTTGTTAAGGTCCCTATCCACTTGTTTGGACCACTTTAGGTGAGGTCTTCCTTTACCGTACCATCCCTCCGTGATGGATTTGAAGACTTTCCGGGCCGGAGAGTTGATGTCCATTCGCTCTATATTTACTCGAAGAATTTCTCTTTCAAAACAACCAAGCGTGTTTTCCTACGTCCATGCTTCTATGCCATACAGCAGGACTGCTATGATATGGGTCTTATTTAAGGTCACTTTTGTTGTACATGAGAGGGCCTTGCTATTCAACTTTCTTCTTAGCCCAAAGAAACATCGGTTGGCAAAAGTGATTCTGCTCTGATGTCATTGTTTAATTTACAGTGGAGCAGATATATATACAACAACCTCCAACTTGTAGCTGTCTATTGTAAATTTATGTCCAAGCCGCCGATGTTGACTGTCTTTTAAAGCGTGTTTTGGTTCTAATATGGTAATATGGCAACACTCCTCCGATTCTTGGCGACTTTTCGGATTGGTGTTGTATAGGTCCGATTTAGTTTTATTCGAGTTTCTTTTAAAGGATTTCTTACAGACCGAACACATATACTCGTAGCTTATAGTGTTCAATTCCCAAGTGGTGGCTGTTAAACATAGTGTCTAGGCCTCTCCCTTGATGTTTTTTTTATAACTTAGATACCTAAGGCTTTAAGAATAAATTCTGAAAGGAGCTCACATTTTTACTGGTTAGTATCCCAGCCTGAGCGATAGTGTCGTATCCAAAAGCAACCGTTTTGCCACAATGACATCTTATCGTATCGTCACTGAGTACTTTCTCCAAAAAGTAGACGGAAGTTATTATGATGGCGCGGTAAATGAGTACATGGATTGGTACCTACTAAAAGCCTGCCTCATAAATTTTAAATCTGACTGATGCCGCCAGTCAGATTTAATTGTTATTTTTAAGTCGATGATTGTAGATTGTGTAGGATGGGAGCTCCGTGTTATATACATTAATCTTTGCTACACATTTCAATAGCTTTCCATGTAAAGTTTGTCCCAAAATACACAAGATTTGAATTTGGCGCCATTTGTGCGGTGAAGTGTTGCCAACAAAAAAAAGACAGTGTGACAGCTGACAGTTCAGGGTAATTAAAAGTGGAGTGCTGCACGAATGAACAACGCGTTTTCTTTGTTGAGCAATATTTTAAAAATAAATAAGTTACAGTTCGCAGGTTTCGTACAAAATATGGTCGAAATAGAGGTTCAACTTCATCAACTGTGAAGAGATTAATTCAAAAATTCAGGGAGACAACAAGTCGTTCAATACAAAACATCGAAGCAGTTCGTGAAAGTGTGAAACTGAAACTCCAGAAATATCAATTCGGCACTGTGGTCAAGAATTGGGCATTTCGAGAAGTTCTCTACAGCGTATTCTCACCAAAGATTTGCATCTTCATGCATATAAAGTGCAATTGATTCAAGAACTTAAGCCTACTGACCACGCACAGATCATGGAAAATTTGCCAGCAAAGCCTTGGAGACCATTTATCCGATATACTTACTTAGCTTAGGTGCTTGACATTACGAGTATTTGTGGAAACAATCGGTTGGCAACTAAGTAATTACCGATTTCACGCATAGATGTCTTTGGCCATATTTTTTAATGGCTTCTGTCAAAGACATATTTGTTTTCCTTTTGACATTTGTTAGCTGTCACTCTTAATATGGAGTCAGTTTTAATATGGAGTGCAAAAACGAGCGTTTTCGTCATATTTTACTTTTTTATTTCCGTAAAGGAAAGAACGCAGCGCAAGCTGCTAAAAAGTTGCGTGATGTGTATGGTGAAGAAGCCTTAAAAGAAAGACAGTGCCAGAATTGGCTTGACAAATTTCGTTCTGGAGATTTTTCACTGAAAGATGAACAACGATCAGGTCGACCAGATGAGCTTGATGATGATCAAATTAAAGCCACAATCGAGTCGGATCGTCATGTAACTGTACGAGAGATAGCAACAAAGTCAAATGCGTTACATACGGCGATTGAGAAACATTTAAAACATATGAAACTTTTTAAAAAGCTTGATATTTGGGTTCCACATTCCACATGATTTGAAAGATATTCATTTAACAAAGCGCATCAACGCTTGCGATTTGCATCTTAGACGCAATGAATCCGCCCTTTTTTGAAACGAATCATCACTGGTGATGAAAAATTGGTTGTTTACAGTAACGTCAATTGAAAACGATCTTGGTCCAGGCTTGATGAGCCAGCACAATCCACCTCGAAAGCTGATATCTACCAAAAGAAGATTTTGCTTTCAATTTGGTGGGATTGAAAAGGTTTGGTTCATTTTGAGCTGCTTCCAAGGAATCAAACGATCAATTCGGATGTGTACTCTCTGCAACTGGACAGATTAAATACAGCGATCAACGAAAAACGGCCAGAGTTGGTCCATCCAAAAGGTGGCATTTTCTACCAGGACAACGCCAGGTCACATGCATCTTTTGGTCACTCGCAAAAATTATTGGAGATTGGTTGGTAACTGATGTTACATCCACCATATAGCCCCGACCCTGCTCCATCAGATTACCATTTATTTTGATCTTTGCAAAACTCTTTGGATGGTAAAACTTTCAATGATGATGATGCTGTGAAATCGCACTTGATTCAGTTTTTTGCCGATAAATATCAGAAGTTTTACGAACGTGGAATTATGAAGTTGCCAGAAAGATGGCAAAAGGTTGTAAAGGTTGTATTTAAAAAAATGTGTTTTATTTATTTGAAAAAAATCGGCAATTACTTAGTTGCCAACATGATATTTGGACAATACTCGTACTGCCAGCCTGACATTTTTAACTGCAATCACGAAGCTTATACTGAGTTCAGATGTTATATTTATTTCAGTGGCGGTGCCTTCGTAAAAGTTGCCATTCTTGGTCTCTTATCTCTCCTTCCCTGCTGAGAATTATAATGCGTGGTCTCTCTTTGCTCAACCTAGAGTTCAAGGAACGCGTCCTCAACTACTTATTCAATATCTATAAGAAGACTTAAACAGATGATGACACAACTTAACACAAAAAAAAAGAAAACTTGTCAAATTGCAAATATTAAGAGGAGCTAAATACATAAAAAATTAATAAACTTTTTATGCAGTAAAAATGTGTCTCCAAGAGGGTAGCCCCATGCGCACTCATTTTGATGGTATTGTTCAATAAATCTTTATGGTTGTTTCAATACGAACTCACTTCACCATATGCCAAACTACTTAATATACATATTTTCAATTTAGCATTTCCTTACTATAATCGGATATATGCATATCTCCTTTACTGCCACATGTGTTTCTGTTGTTTGCTTTAAGGACTCGAAGGATATTAAAATGTTTTGCTGGAAAAGCACATTGTTCCAGAAGAGAATGCAATGCGTCTGATTTTAGAATACTCGTACAAAACAAACTTCCGAGATTACTTTTCTTGGTTAAAGAAAGCCACCGAAACTACTCTGAAAAACTAAAACCAGAAAAAGGATATTATTTCCTCCATGTTTTACCATCATTCCACATTCATTTACTCGTCGTAACTCTAGACTCAGTCCAAACCACTTTGCTGTGGTCCTGTTGTCATTTCCTTAGTTGTAATCCAAGAAAATGTCCACTTCCTGCTTTTATTCGAACCCTCTGTTAGTTGGATAGTTCTTAATGAATCTTAGATAACAGTGCTATATGGATGTATGTACATATATACATCTGCCTCGTCGAAGGAATGACAAATAATACGACCGTGATAATGATGTTGTTCTTATGATGAGTACGAAATGCGAGAGTGAATACATAACAGCATCCTTTTGTCATTTGCGACAGGACATAGGAGTATCTATGAAATGTTTGATTTTCCTCCGTCCTACATATGCTCTGCTGATTAACATATCTTTGCGTTGGACTAAAAGAAAAGAGCTCTCCTCATACACAGGATGTCCCAAACATATAGGACAGTCAGCCTGTATCTGTATCCTTTTTTTATGTATTCGTAAACAGACATATTTGGCTAATCAGCGCTGTTGCGCCACTCATGTGTTACCGTAAACACTTGAGTAACTAGAGAAGAAAAGTGCTAAAAGTATCTTTTTCTTTGCATTGTGTTTGTGTCAGAAAGTTTAGCTTCTTCGTTGGATGACACGATGAAGGAATAGAATCCTTATGCGAATGTGTCGAAGGAGCTATTGTTATGAAGAATTAAGTAAACACTCCTTCGTTCATTCTCTGCTTGCCAAACAGTTGCGAATGCTTAAACATGTGTTTTTTTGCGTTCGTTGTTTCGTGCATGTAGCACGTGATACGCATTACATTTCATTAAAGTCCTGGTAAGGGAGGCGTGCTAGGAACATAACAATCTGCGCTGAGTATATTTATGTTACTTCTCGGAGGGGCGCGAAAAAAACGAGTGACAGGGAGTTCAGTTTTATATGTCAAAGTGAACCGTATGTAGGGTCTAATTAAGGAACTAGGTTACACGTAGTTAAAAATGTTAATTTTCCAGTTCATTTCGTAGCATGAGTTGTTGATAGGTTTTTTTGACAAGTGAGAAAGGGTATGCTTTAATAAATGAAACTTTCGCCGCGTGATATGAGGGAAATGTAATACCTACTTCTAACAATTTCGTCAGTAATTTAT
This sequence comes from Pocota personata, assembly GCA_963082735.1. Classification (NCBI taxonomy): domain Eukaryota; kingdom Metazoa; phylum Arthropoda; class Insecta; order Diptera; family Syrphidae; genus Pocota; species Pocota personata. The sequence continues at coordinate 242,556,921 of OY720429.1, read as the reverse complement.
GTGTAGTTCCAGAAGCTTTTAATATAGCAGTTAACACCATAAGATCATATCTACGTGGGAATTTATTAATGAAGCTCCGGCATTATAAATATAACTTAGTTCAAATTTGTTCCTTTTCGCCGAGTTATCGTGAACGTTAGACAGACAGATAGATAGACACAGCCACCATACGAAAAAAACACTTTTTATTACAGCACCGTTTGAATCTGGCCTTCTATTTCCTTAGGAAATGGGGAATATTCTCGATCTCGAATATTATCAAAATTACATGTTTTGGAGAATATTTTCGAAATATTCCCTGAGAAATATTCACGACTCAGATACAAGCACTTACTGGAATGGATCTTTCAGGACCAAGCATTCTGTAAAGCTCGTAAACTGTGAAAGTGTATATCGAGATGTTAGCGCGAAAGACGATAGAATGGTTGGGACGAGTTATATTGGTTGTTCATGAGATGTGGATAAGTAGCTCGAATTTACTACCCCTGGTATCTATATACTATCTGCTTAAGAAACTGTCTTTTGACTGAAGACCTGACAAGGCTTCATTTGGGATTCACTCCTTAAGCCGGTTGAAGAAATTAAACTCTACAATGCCAAAACTTATCACTCTACAAGAAGTAAACGATTGCAGCGTGGATTAGCGCTGGACTTGTGTTGTCGGTGTCTGTATGTTTTAAAAATGAGGTAGCTGTTAGCAACATCTGTGGACTAAGGCCAAATGTGTTTCCTGCTTATATATACACGAGTTGTTGAAATTCTGATCTTTCATAGTTAAACCTGCCGGGTATAGCTTAGTCTCATTATTATTTCTACTTCGCTATCTCGCCATGTTAATTTTCCAATTCGGAATTGAATTTTATGTGATTAAAGGCTCATGTCCGTAGACAAATAATACAATACTGTCTTATTTACAGAATACCAAACCTTGACAGCAATTTGTGTTTGGTGTGCTTTCCGACTTCCATCTCAAGAAAATACTGAAATTATAACTGCCAACGATTTCAATATACACAATTCTAGTTAGCCTGGACATCTTGGACAGACAACACCCGAAGAATGGTATGTAGAGATCTTTGCTGGGGTAAATAACTTAAACCAGCTTGTAAATGAGCCCACACGTGTACCTGATGTTACCAGTTATATCGCCTACACGCTGGACTTGGTTTTTACATCTCATCCTGCTAAATACGAGAACACTATTTATGCACTATCGCCTCTAGGCTCATGCGTCATAGCAGTCGTACCTCAACCACAAAGTTAGTACCTCTGAACCTCTCCAAAGAAGCTAAGTATCTTGGAACCATTCTAGACTTAAAGCTTACGTGAAAGCGGAACACACAGCAACGTATGAAAAGAGCACTATGTGCTTTTCTACGCATGCAAGAAAACCTTCGGTAAATGCTGCGGAATGCGACCGCATACAATCCACTTGATGTATACAGCGATCATTAGACCCATATTTACCTATGGAGCACTAGTATGGTGAAATGCAATGAAAAAAAGCTGCTTTCTTAACAACCTCACTAAGGTACAAAGATTAACAGCGGATAGAGCGAATTGTCCCCTTAATATTTATAAGTGTAAGCAACGTAGAAAATATGAAAGTTGAGCTTTACAACATCTTGAGCAACCTTAGCGAGGAGGGTTTATAGAGGAGGCAAGAGCATCAATCCACAGGGAATCCTATTGCCAACTTAAACGTGACCTCAGCGAGATTAGTTATTTCGAAGATCACCAGGGACTGGATGCTATAACCACCATTTTCAAGGCCAGAGGAGAAATATTACCATTAAACTTCGTGCCCCATAGAACGGACCTACCTATGCAATGCAATCTTTGCAACCTGGCTGCTAGAGAAAATATAGTGCATTTCTTAGGAATCTGTCCTATACTGCGCTTAGGACAAAACCACCTTTATCAAGATGAGGTTCATCAGTTCCTGAATGGCAAAGGCTGGAAAGCCCTGATCAAATATATTAAAGCTGCTTTACGATATCGTATTCAAATTATACAAGAAGCATTTTAGATTTTACCATGGATTGTTTTCGCACCACACATCCTCTAATTGATAATACGTATCCAAAGAGATGTCGTACAGTGTGCACTGAATAATTTGTTGCTGCTGTGAAGCGTAGTATTGAGAAGGACCCGAATGAGTCGATTCGCCATCGTGCACAGCAATTGGAGCTGTATCCATCCACTTTATGGAAGATTGAAGATTGGAATTAAAGCTGCTTGGCTATCGTGTGCGTCGTACGTTTTGTGAATGGGATGAAAACGAGATTGCTCTTGATCCTCATTTTCATCACAAAATTTTGTTCAGCGGTGAGGCTCATTTTTTATTGAATGGCTATAGAGTGCTAAAGATCACTGATTATTAATGTTCGCGTTCCCCAATTGAGTGGATTCAACAAGACAATGCAACATGCCACACAGCGTTTGCCACAATCAATTTATTGAAGGAAACATTCGATGAGTGTGACCTGTGAACTGGCCTACACAACCGTATGATTTAAAACCTTTGGATTATTTTCTGTGGGGATATGTGAAGTTGCTAGTCTACGTCGATAAACTAGAGACGATAGATGACTTGGAAGCCATCATACGCCGCATTATTGCCGATATACGGTCCCAGCTGCTCGAAAAACTGGTTGAAAATTGGACTTCCAGATTGCGCCTAAATCGAGCCAGCGGCGGCGCATTATCTTTCCAATAAAGTCAATACCATGGCCATTACCGTAATTTTTATGTGTTTTATTTCATTTTAAAGTTCTATACCTCTAAAAAAATATCCTTTACAACAGTCAATGCATGAAAGACGTAGTCGTGCTGCATGATTGCTCACCGAGCAGTGTCCAGTCAGGACTCCAATAATCGTTCAAATCGTTATTGATCCATTTATTTCTAAATAGACTGTACGTTGAAAATACGTAACACTTGCTACATAGCATTTCTCCTCGAGCACTTTCCATCATACAGTTGATAGTGAAAGTGCGCGAGCTTCAAGAGGCCACAGGCTTATCACGTGGCTCAATGATTTCGATTTTACATAAATATTTGGACATGAAAAAGCTTTCCACAAGATGGCGGCACCCATCTTACATTTGCTCACAATCGACAACAAACGCATTCGTTTGACAACTTCAAAGGTGTATTTGGAGATGTCCCAGAAAAATTCGGCTGAGTTTTTGCGCCGTTTCCTAGCCGTGAATGAAACCTGGGTTCACCAAAACACACCAGAAACCAAGGAACAGTCAAAACAATGGACTTCTCCTGGTGAATCAAAGCCGAAGAAGGCCAAGGCGGGTTTGTCAGCAAACAAGGTCATGGCGACAGTTTTTTGGGATTCGCGCGGTGTTATTCACATCGATTACCTTGAAAAGGGTAAAACGATCACCGGCGCATACTACGCAGAGCTACTGGATCGAATCCAAACCGATTTGAAGCAAAAACGGCCGCATTTGGCGAAGAAAAAAGTTCTTTCTCACCAGGACAATGCACCGGCGGACAAGTCCACAGTCGCAATGGCAAAATTGCATGAGTTAGGCTACGAACTCCTCCCTCATCCAGCATATTCCGCAGATTTAGCCCCCTGCGACTATTTCTTGTTTCCAAACATGAAGAAATGGCTCGGAGGTAAGAGATTTGGGTCGAATGAAGAGGTCATCGCTGAAACAAACGCTTATTTTGAGGGGCACGAGAAATCGTATTATTTGGAGGGCATAAAAAAAATTGGAGAAACGTTGGATGGTATAGAGCTAAAAGGAGACTATGTTGAAAAATAAAATATTTTTATACCGAAAAGAGTGTTCCTTATTTCATTTTTCAGGGACTTATTGACCATTTTAACACCCTCGTATGTTAAAATGTGTCTTACTAATGCAGTGTATAACTAGCATACCACTTTGGTTTAAAGCCCCATGTTTTTCCGAAAGCCCTTCTACATGCACAAAGAGGTAAATAGACTTTCTTGTAATCTAATATTACTCCGATTTTGCAGTTTTCTTGTGAATCGGATTAACTCCACTCATACGAGGGTATGAGTGGTATGATTGTATGTTGGTATTGACCATTAACTAGGTTTTCGTTGGATCCATTCCCAGACCTCGACCTTTGACCGAATTTGCATCACTAATAGCAGAGCATAATTTAATCGTTCGCTTAGTATAGGAAAGAATTTACCGGGTTAACAGTAAACCAACATATTTAGCATACATCGTTACATTGTAACCATTCATTTCTAAAAGTTTTACTATCTTGTCGACCACTCGGTTTACTCTTTTCCGGTTACTAACATCTTCTAGGGTCGACTTGATTACGCGAGTACTAAACATCTGCTCAATCCATTTGCATATACCCGTATCTATATGGGCCCTATAGGTTATTAAAAGCCCCTCAATGTCAAGAAGGGCACCCAAGATGAATTTTTTGACTTGAAGAGTTTACTACCTTATGGAGTGCACATTGTATACTGATTTACCTTTCATGTACTCATATTGAGATTTCTCTATGTATCTCAAATCTCATCCCTAACGTATAAATCTATTAACTGTTCCGCATCTTTAGTAAAAATAAGGAAAGACATATTGATCCGTAGTCCTTGGCAATGGTGTGATTTATCTTACCTGACTTAGGTAAAAAGATTACTCTCCCCTCCCGCCATTCGAAGCTTGATGAGTATTGCTGCTGTATTGAATTGATGGCGAGGAATTTATAGAATTAGCAATAACTGTGCCTAAAATTAGTTTTAAAGAGCGGTTTTGAATTCCATTCAGCAAGTGCAATGAGGTTTTTGATGCACCATATCGGATATGAGCGTTGCACTCAAGTTTGGGGCCAATAAACGTCTTACAGATTACAGCCAGATCAGACGGGCTGATGTGCATTTTTCTTGCACCTAGACATTTTGCAGCTTTCCTGGCGATGCTTGTGGTCATTCCGAGATGAGATGTGATAATGGCTGATGAGATTGCGTTTCGGAAACATGTCGAGGTCGGAATTTAATGAACTTAATATAAGTTGCCATTCTAGTGCCATAGCCGGGGAGTAGTGATGACTATGATAAGCTGAGGGTGCTGTTATTGGCATAGGAATGGATTAGATTGGACGCTACAGACAAGAGATCATTTCTAAAAATGAGAATGAGAGTTTGAGACAATGCAGACCCTTGCGGAATACCAGCATTTATTCTATGAATTGCAGATTTAAACCCGTTCTAGATAGAACAGGTACAATGGTAGAATAGTTTCATCGATTCCATTTGCACGTGAGCTTAATGACAAACTCTGTCAAATGCCTTAGAAATATCAAGTGCAACAATCTTGCTCTCACCAGAGTGTTGGTGGGTGAGAAACCATTTTAACCCATGGATTTGTGATGATGAGATCATGAAGTACTCCTGTAACTGTACGAATGCGAAATTGGATTTGTCCCACGCAGTATTCGATACTCTTAAGTATACATAGGAGGAGGCAAAGAGTAATCAGGAAGTGTAGAGCTGGTGACGAGCAGATTGGCCTTGTCTAAAGCGTTGACAGCTGGAATGTCATTGTAAATAATGTTGAGGACGAATTCTTTATTTTTTAATCAAACGACCAAAAGTTCTTAATATACTTGCTTATTCTTTTTTGCCTCAACTTTTTTCACACGAGAATTTATCATTTTTAATGAGGGCATTGTTATCATTTCAGTTTGTTTGGGTTTTGTCAGATGATAGCCTCTTTGCATACGAACGCGAAGTACCGTTTACGAATCTAGGGGAATCATGCTTGATAACTTAACAGTGGTGACGCATACGACACTATTGAGGAAGCATAGGCTTCTTTTTCTGAATCTCCTTAGGTCCATCAGCAATGCATGTGCCCACTCACCCAGTTCTCCGAAGAGTCTGTTTCCTACGAGTATATGGAGGAGGTGACGGTTGTGGAGATTTGATCACTCGCAGAGCAGGTTTTTAATGGTTTCTATTTCTTCCTCATCTTTACAGCTCCTACAGTAGTACGGGAAGTTTATGCGGATTTCCTTTCTCCCCATAGCTAGTAAACATTTAGTTCTCTCCTCATTTAATTGTGGCCATAGGCTGCGTGGTAAAACACGATCAGCTCTTGATAACCAAGCAGAGTTGGTTCATTTCCTGGTTCTAAGACTTATGTTCTCTTTGATTACACTAATAAGGATATCTATTTGTGCTTCTTGATGGGGTCAGCAATTCTATAACTGTGAAGTATAGATGCGTAACTGTAGGAACTTTGCTTCCAAAGACTGGATGCTTTAAGATGGATTGCGCTTTTGCCTTAGCTCCTTCCACTTTTTAAAACAGGCTGCTTCTTTGATGATTGCTTGTTTCGCTACAATTTTTGATAGGCGAGTGTCTTTCATATTTAGGACCTTTACCATGTAGTCGAAGTGTATCGTAAGCGTTGTTAGATACAATGGTAGGAGGCCCGTCTCTATGTACAGCATGTAGTTTGGCGTGGTCATCGGCAGGCGCAGCATTCATTAAAAAAAGAAGCAAAGAAGCTGCTCAACTAGTTCGTGTCGCATGTAACCCCAGACTTTTGATGCATAGAACACAACCGATCTTGCAATAGCTTCGAAGATGTGGTATTTTGCAGCGAGGCTGATGTTTGTGTTTAGCATACACTCTTTCCATGTTGAGTTAATAGCTTATTTTGTTTGAGGTGTTATGATCACTCCAAGGTATTTATACTGTTCCACTACCTCCACAGGTTCTCCCTCAAATCTCCATCTTTCTCTCAGTGTATGCCTCCCCCTTTCATTTCCAAACACCATGACTTGCTATTTACTCCTGTTCACGATAAGGTTCCACATTTTGCAGTATTCTTCCAGTTTTGTCATCATTCTTTGCAGCTTCTCTGGTGTATCAACCAAGAGGACGATATCATCCTCAAACATTTGAATATTGATAGTGACATTGTTAATAAGAACACCGCCGTTGAAAGCCTGGACAATATCTTCTATGAAATGCTCCCAAAGAGTTTTCTTATGGAGTTAAGAAAGGATATGCCTCTATAATTTTCTGAGTTGTTTCTGTCCCCCTTTTTATATATTGGAAAAATCACAGCTGTTTCGAAGCATGCAGGCAAGGTTTCCAATCCATATATAAGCTGTTAAGCAGTTGGAGTAAGGTGTTCGCGGATTTATGGCTGCAGTATTTATAGAATTCGTATGGGATTCGATTGTTTCCAGTTGCTTTTCGTTCCTTCATGTGCTGTAGAACTGTTTGAAAACTCCTGCTTTGTAAAAGGTCTATCTAGTTGATGATTTTCAATATATGGTTCCTTTCAACATTATTGGCACATTTATTCCAATTATGGGCTTAGAGCCTTTTATACTTCGGATTGCATTCCAGAACTCCTTTACATTTCTGCTGGCTATGATAATTTGAAATTTGGCTTCGTAAAAAAGTTTCTTCTTTATTAAACATAGAACAAATGTTGGACGTAGAGCAAGGTAAGTTTCGTGAACTAAATCACGATTTTACAAATAAATTTGCACAATTTGGAAGCTTTGTTCTGGCGTAAGTCTATTCATGGTTAAATGGTAAACCAAACTGAGCACAAATCAGTTATCAACTGTCAGCTGTCAAATTGGCTGTCACTGGAAAAAAGTATTGCCAATTTGAAAAACAAACCTCTAAAAAGCACCCTTTAGGAGCTGTAGGGAAACACAACTTCTGGTAGCTTGATCTCTCAGCCAAGCACAGTCTGTCTACCAGGACTGAAACAATAATTTTTCATTTTAATAGATTTATATACAAGAAAATAACTATAAATTATACGCTTCGTCTAGTATAACTATTTCCTCATCAACGTCAGTGTAATTATCCTATTTTCCAAACATTTAACATGCGATTAGCATAGTTCAATTAACAAGCAGGGTCTCAAGAGCAACACTCACTTTTGCCAACAGAAAAATTATTATTATCCCACCAGACCAGGATTGCTGACTCACTCCTTCCAAGTATCTGAATCTCCCCCGGGATGCAATGGTACATAAATAATTTTCACACAGCACGAAACACTATGACTTCCAAATGCCGAAAAAGCCGTCTCCGTCAGGACCAAGTACTCGTACTCGTATGTACTACTGTATAGAGCACCACAAAATTCGCACAACCGAATTCTTTTAAAAACGAAAATTAATACCTGGGTGCGTTATCCTAGTTTAGCCTTCCTTCCGAAATAAATTAATTCAAAATTTATAGGATAACAAAGTTTGAACTTATTATGCTAAAATATGGTAATACACATATGTATGTATGTATGAGTGCACAGAGCCATGCCAAACAGGAGCTAAATTGTTTTATTCACCAGCAAACTTGTCGATAGGATGCTTTAAAGGATGCGCGGTTACTTTTCGTGCTTTATACCGGCAACGGAAAACAATTTTGTGCGGTATAGCCTCAGCTGGGTATAAATCATTCAGTAGGCGGTTAAAGGAGGAGCTGTATGGAAAACAAAACAGAAAAAACCTTGCAATTCAAGCGTGCAGGAATATCCTCAGACCTCCAAAAAAAAAAAGAAGGAAAAAAAACCCTAAACAATTTCATACTAAATTGAAAGTCACCCTCTGCGGTTCCAATATCCGACTGAATACCGCCGCTACGCTGCTTTCAATATTCAACTCCCTATGCATTTGCTACACATCTCTCTCCTTCTTCCTGTCTAAATCCAAAAGGACCCTTGATTAATTAATGCTGACACAGAACGCACACTATTGGTCTAGAATAACACACGGCAACCCCACCGAATAGGGTGTAGATACATCCCCAAATGTGCGTCCAGTGATTGTTTAATCAATTGTTGGCGGTTTCTATTTAAATATTCATTTACCATCAGTGTGACGTCACTTCATGCACAGGAGGACTGGGGAATGGAATCGGATATTCGCTAGTGTGTCGTGGACGCCCTTTTTTTGTGCGCCAGGGGTTTCTCGTTACACAGGAAGAAAAGGATTGCCACCGTGTTTTGGCGTGCCAAAAACTGATAGAGGTGGTACTGCTAGTGGGATTGACGGTCTGTGGTTGGGATTGTCTCCTGGAGAGATGCGGTAGTACTGTGGGTCAGTACAAGAGTATGGGGTTGGTTCACGATGACTGTGACAACACAAGTGTCTGTCTAGACGGTTTGTAATTATTTTTTGATTAATGTTGAGAATTCAGAAAAAAAAATGTACTTAGTTACTTTATGGTGATTTGATTGGAACGATGGTGGACATTGTGAAAGGGGCGACTATTAAAGTTGTGATTTTGGAAAACTATTGGATAATCCCGATAAATGTTGATTCGAGATATGGATACAGGAGAAGATGTCACTAAAGCCTGAAATCTTGAAATCGACTGGGTGCAGTGCAGAACTCATGAAGGCTAGATCTACTCGTATTATAACTGTAATTTGGACAATAGCCAAATCATTTCATTTAGAAACTGAGGAAGCCATGGCCAATGGCTTACCTGGGAGCTTTCTGTAAACATTTTGTATAAACATGTCTGGATTTGATTTGTACTATGTTTCTCATGATTTTTTTAATTATTTGACGGGTAACACGATGGAAGTAGAAAATAAAAGAAAGAAGAAAGAAAACAAAAGGTATATTGATGTAAAGAGCTTTCATTTTAAATTTCGCCGTATTTTTGATCTTTCAAACATAAAGCTGTCTTTTCTTAACTGTTATCAAGTTAAAACTATACGGTTCAAGAAAATGGAATGTAAGTAACGTGCAGAAATTGTGAAAATTCACTACAAAAATGGTGAATATTTCGTAAAGTTTGTACTTTTTTGGTCGCTATGAAGCACCTTCTCGCCCAGCTATTGTGAACCTGATAATAAATTTGAGTCGACCTGGCCTGTTAGTGATGTGAAGACTCAAACTTGTGGTCATGAAGCCAGGTCAATCGAAAATATTGCTACTATGTCTGAAAGTGCAGGTTTGTTCATTAAAAGAAGTTCGCAGCAATGCGTATCCCATTTTGTATAAAGATCTTGGGATGCATACTTACAAAGTTCAGCGGACTCACGAATTGAAGAGGGCTGCCCATGAACAAATTCGTGAGTTCACTGATTGAGTGTTAGAAATGCAGGCGGGTGATGCTGATTTTTTCAAGAGAATCATCATAAGAGACGAGGCCCATTCCATCTGCAAGGCTTCATTAATGAGTAGAACTGTCGCATCTGGGGCACCGAAAACCCGAGAGTGATTGGCGAGTAACCTCTCTATCGGTTTCGTGGAGGGCGACAACATTAAGCTCCATTTCTCGATAGACAATAGTAATGGCTATGCTCGTATCAGGTGGCAGATCTTCGGAGCTGATGTGGTGAGTGCAAATACCATAAGTTTTTCATTGCTGTAGCTCTTATTCGTCTTTCGTAGAAAGACAGGGGTTGCTTCCTGGTAGTACAACGGACCGGTATCAAGTCTGAGTGTTCCAGTGAAGTTTTTCCTACCCGAAAATAAAAAATAAAAAAATCCTTCCAGGATTCGGACTGGAGGTGTATGCTATAATCTACGAAGAAGGTGCTTATTGGGTAATGTTCGGGCTACTCGAATATTTTATATTTCAGTGTCCTTCTTCTATTTTCCAATTTACGCAGATCGATCATAACCTTGTCGTGAACCGAAAGCACGACATTTTTCTGTGTGCAATATGAACGTATAACGTAGAATATTTATTCTAGGGATTTGGCAATGAATACAGTTTGCGACTAAAAGAAAACACTGAAGGGCTTTAGGTTTTAAGTTATTGCAAAACCACTCCAGCCTATTTACAAAGCATAATTGTTCGCACCATCCAACACACACCTTTCATTTTTCTTCAAAATTTTTGTACCATAAAGCTTAAACTGGTCAGGAACCCTATGAGGAAAAGAAGGAGAAGAAAGGTAGGCCTCAATAGAAACACATTCTAAATTCCAAATGAACCCATACGAATGAGATTATTGAGACTGCACCGGCATTCAGAGCAGGGCTCACTGCCGACTATTTGAGGAGTACTCGCATAAGGTTTTTAGATCACTCTTAGTACGAAGAGTTATTGTCAGTGATCGATATTACCGATAGAATCTTTCTCTGCGAATGTGCTGATTCTGCTAATACTTACATATATCTTCTTTTCCTTACGGCGAGGTTATGATCCAGACTAGACGGATCCCACTTTACTGCATCCCTACTGGTCCGCCTGTAGGGTTTGCCGGTTTGACCTCAGGAAGTACCGGCAGACTTCCTGGTTTCGAATCACTGCTGTTTTTGCATTTGTGTGATCCAGTTGTTTTTTTTGGTCTGCCTTTTTTGTGCGATTGTGTAGGAACATTGATTGCTATCGCCTTTTTGACTTGATTCGAAGGATCTTTAAACATGACAATACCAACTGAGCCGGTCGTGCTCTGTCTTGCTTCTGATGGGTTCTTTTACATGAAGGCTTCCTCGAATCTTTGAACTTCTTATTCTATCAAGCTTTGTTACTCCTGCTGTCATGCGACGCATCTTCATCTCAGCTGCCGTTAATTTGCCCTCATACTTTTTGTACATTGTCCAGCATTGTGAACTGTATGTGAGCGCCGAATGTATAATTGCGGTGTAGAGCCTTCCTTTCAGCTTAGGGGATATTTTTCGGTCACTGAAGATTGCGGAGTTTTCCCGCCACTTCATCCACCCTACGCTTATGCGATGATTGGTGTCATCATCACAAGTTGCTTCGCTATTGATCATAGATCCCATATATTTGAACTTTTCGCACTTTTCTATTCAAGTAAATGTCTGGAATAGGCCGATGTGGATCAGAGAATGGGCAGCACAGATACTTTGTCTTTTTTAAACTAATACGGTACTCATTTCCCTCCAAAACGTCCACTCAGTGCTCGTTGCAGGGACGTTTAATCTTTACTTATGATAGCTCCATCGTCATCAAAATATAACTGATGCACTTTGGGTCCGTCACTTTACCTTCAAGCAGATAATCAGGGACTGAAATAAATAGCAAAGAACTGAGGACGCTTCCCTGGTGTACACCGACTTTGATTGGGAACTCTTCGGAGACTCCTGTGGGACATTTTACTCTTGTCCTTGCTCCCCCATACATGTCTATGATCATGAGCACATAGGTTTCTGGAACTCCTTGATGTCTTAGCGCCACCTATAAGAGATCTCTTTTTTTGTCTATCAAAAGCTTTTTTCAAATTGAACCAACACCATATGCAAGTCCTTTAAGGAATCTCGTTGTTTTTCCATTATGATCCTTATACTTTGGATTGCATCTGTTGTTGATTTATCTGAGACAAACGCGCACCATATTATTTTCCGCAGTCGGCCATCTAATATCCGCTCAACGATCTTCATGGTGTGTGACATCAGCTTGACAGAATGGTAGTTGTCACAGTTTCGCGTATCGCCCTTTCTTTTGTGTAAAAGAAGAAGATAACTTTCCCTCCACTGATTAGGCACTGGATCACCGGTCATAAGTTTGGAGCTAAGAATTATGAGCGTTCAGATCGCTCCGATGTCTCCCATCTTTTTTCAGAACTCAGAGGATATCTCGTCTGGCCCAACCGCTTTTCTTTTTTGGAGTATTTGACTGCATCCCTTACTTCTTCGACAGTAATGACGGATACTTCGTCATTGGTAGGAGCGGCTCTTGGAAAGTATACCCGGGGAAACTGTTTGTACAGAAGTCTTTCACAATACTGTCACCATCTACTTGCATATACCATTTTAAAATCCTAGAACTTAAAGAGGTTATCCCAGTGCAATTGAGAACTTAAAATAATACGTAGATCAGAGGTTTGATATACTCAAATCCTTTCCAATGCAATATAATTACCTAAGTGCACATCACCTGTCTCCTTTTGCTCCTTTGTGGCCTAAAAGGTCACATTTTGTCCGCAAAATGAAGTACGAGTATGTTTAAGATCGCGCTGTTGTTTAATTCAAAATCTGTACAGAATTTCCATTCTCAAAAATACATATCTACGTACAAATACCGAAGAACGACAATATTTTGTCAACCATAAATGACACATTACAACGTACGCTATTAAGTCTTCAAGAAACGATTTACTGAAAACATTTCGCCCCAAAAATCCCAACAACCGCATGAATCCCATTAAAATACAAATTTGATACATTAAACCCACAATGTCTCCTCTCCGAAAATGTTGCCATTCGTAAATAGACTTGTCTCTCACTCCACATCGACTGGAATAATTAATTTTCCTTACGACCGATTTTCAAGTTATTGCCATTAATAAGCCCTTCGTCGTGCTGTATGGTAATAAATTAGTAAAAGTCCTTACCGTTAATATAATCGACTTACTGCCAACACTACCATCAACTAAACTGCAGGGACCAATCTTATAGGGTGGATTCCATTTTCTGGACCATAGTATTGCTTTCATAATCCCTGACATCCTGTAGGAGACGAGTGTATTATTTCCAAGTAGGCTCATGTCCTTCCATGTTCTTGTCTTCAACCCGATAATTATTTATGTACATTCGGAGAAGGGAAAATCTCTTCGTAGATTGAAGGACATGAATGATAGCAGACAATGTCTTACACTGGCTGGTGGTACAGAAATTGCATTATCAATCAATTTTAATTTGAATGGTCCCAAGTATATCCAAAGGCGTACCACTGCTATCCGTGCTTGTAATGCTTATAATCTTTCAATGGAACACTTTAGTGGGTTAAATATTTAACTTAAACCTAACACGTAGCTAACGTCAATGTTTGGGAAGTGGTTGCAACATTCCTGCAAAATGCAAGACTTACATTAGAATGCCACAAAGTGCAGTCGAAATTCATTAGCACAGGTACAGGCTTGAAATTCAATTCCTCACATCAGGGTGAAAATTAATTTGCAATTTTCCACATTCTGATTCCAATTGTTTAACTATCGTTTGCATTGGAGGTATCTATCACCTCGATTTTATTCTACAATTTAATTAACTGGAATCAATGAAATGTTTGATTTTATTGTACTTGTGTACTTACAACAGAGTAACTTGTGGAAGCAAGAGAGAAATTATACTTAGATGTTCACCCCACAGCCAGCAAAGACCTGTAATCTTCGAAAGTGACATCCAAATACTCATCGTTGAATCTACACGCCCAGCAAGATAGAACTTCAACAAAGCCATATGGGACAGGTTCTCGAAAGACCTAGTTAACACTATAAGATGGATACCACCAACAGGAAAAAACTATCTACGACCATTAGGCGCCTCTATAAAGAGTTCAATCAAAGTGGCAACACAGAAACAGCAGACGAACCATTAAAATCGCTCTATAAGGCGCGCCGCGAAAAATGGCAACACAAGATAGAGAACACCAAATTTGTGCACTCCAGCCGTAAAGTCTGGAGCGTGCTCCGAAAACTAGGCAATAGTACTCGTGTAGCGACTCCTAAACCCTCTATCAGCCCGAATGGCATAGCTGCGAGAATCGCTAATCTCGCTAAAGCGCTAATCTCAGACAAAGCAAAAAGCAAGATAATTAAAAAGTCACTGAAGTTGCTAAAAAATAAATCTGGTGAACTGGCAGAATTCTCAATCCCATTCAGCCCCGAGGAAGTTAAAGTCGCCATCAAAAAACTCAACGCAGGCATGTCTGCGGAACTTGATGGAATATTTGCAGAATTTATCCTGCTCAGTGGGCCACATTTTAGAAACCTTCTCGCGCGGTTCTACACCAACATCCTTGATACAGGACATTCCCTCGCCGAATTAAAGAAAGCAAAAATTGTCGCCTTACTTAAACCTGGTAAGCTAAACGATAAGCCGAAAAGCTATCGTTTGATTGTTTTACTTAGCGTGATGTATAAACTTCTCAAAAGACTGACATACAACCGAATCGATTCCGCAATTAACTCTATGATCCCGATAGAACAGGCTGGGTGAAGCTGCATGGATCAAGTGTTAGTGCCTACAACCCATATTGAAGCCGGCTATTAAGCGAAATGGGATGGACTGCAAGTTGTACCATGTAACAAAACGGCTTCGATACTGAACAAAATGCTGAGCGACAGAATATTCCAAGTATTTCTTAACGACACATCTAGTAGGCCAAGAAAACTAAACAATGAGCTCCCGCAAGGATCAGTATTGGCCCCGTTACTTATCAACCTTTACATAAAAAATTTGCATACGCTGACCACCTTGCAATAGTCACCCAACACCAGAGTATGACTCATACTAAAGGACACACTAAACTCTTATAGCAAGAAGTGGAGGCTATGCCCAAGCATAAGAAAACGGAAGTTTCATGTTTCTAACTGAACCACAACCCCACACCAAAATACCTAGGAGTCACGCGGGACTGAACACTTACTTTCAAAAAAAACACCTTAATAAACTGCAGAGAAACTGACTGGCTCAATAGCGCTCACACAAACAAAATTAACTATCAATGTCTCTATGCGCATAATATCAGGAACAATCAGTTCTAAGCAACATACGAGTACTCCCTGCTAAGCTCCGCCGCTAAAATGCCTTACTGATTGAGTATGACAAAATAAACTCTAACATGCTGCTTCCTATTCACAGCGATATCGACAACAGCTCAATATCCCGACTGAAATCGCGCCGTCCACCCTTGAAACTGCCACAAAATCAACAACAAGCAACAACTTCTGGACGAGCAAACGACACTCCTGCTCTACGAATGATGTGTTCCTCATAGAAGATCCCACCATCATGCCCGCTCTCTACGCCCTTCCAAGAAAACATGGGTTAGTCTCAACCGACTGCCCACAAACCATGGAAAATGTGCTGTAACACTTTTTATATGGGGAGCTACTGCAACTGTGGAGACGTAATTCAGAACATTAAGCACGTGGCTACTGAATGCGCAATCCCACAATACCAAGTCGACCCAGCCGATTTTATCAGTGCCTCCAATGCTGCAATACAATGGCTGCAAAATCCAATTTTAGTTTTAGCGCAATTGTGCAATATTTATTAAATATGACTTCCTATGTCAAATTTGTGTTAAATGTTAATTTCAATGTATCTCGTCATTCGCTAAATAAATAAAACCCGAAATTTGATTATATGAAGTAAGGCAGTACTTACCACTAACAGTTGTACGAGTAATTCCCCTTTGATTGGTAATTCGCTCCTCGAGTGGACTCCACAGAAGGACATATATATCCATACATCACGCACCTTTCACTTCCCCATTTCTGCTATCAAATTCTATGGGACTGTTGGATTATTCTCACACTGAATTTAGGAAATAGAGAGCTCTATGAGCCAATGCTGAACTCAAGTGCATTTGCTATGATTTTTTGACTTGATTCTTTCATTGTTTTAATCGGCTCAATTAAACTGTCGAATACGACTCCAATAAGTCCCTGAAAACTAACACAAATTGTGTATTCACCTTAAATTTTTTTTTTTTGTCTTTCAACAGAACGCACCCAAATTTTCAGACACATCTGTCAAATAGTTTTGTTGTGGCAGCCATTTTATATAGACGCCTACTACCATTTTCGTTAAAATGGAAAAAAGTGAATTTCGAGTGCTCATTAAACACTATTTTTTGCGAGAAAAAACTACAACGCAAACCAAACAAAAGCTTGACAAATATTATGGGGACTCTTCACCATCGATTGGAACCATTCACCACTGGTTTGCTCAATTTCGGTGCGGTCGTTCAAGCACAAGTGACGCCGAACGTTCTGGTCACCCAATTGAGGCCACCACACCAGAAATGGTCGACAAAATCCATGGTTTGATAATGAACGATCGGCGAGTGAAAGTGCGCGAGCTTGAAGAGGCCACAGGCTTATCACATCGCTCAGTGATTTTGATTTTACATAAATATTTGGACATGAAAAAGCTTTCCGCAAGATGGGTGCCGCGTTTGCTCACAATCGACAACAAACGCGTTCGTTTGACAACTTCAAAGGTGTGTTTGGCGATGTTCCAGAAAAATGTGGCTGAGTTTTTGCGCCGTTTCGTAAGCGTGGATGAAACCTGGATTCACCACAACACCCCAGAAACCAAGGAACAGTCAAAACAATGGACTTCTCCTGGTGAATCGAAGCCGAAGAAGGCCAAGGCGGGTTTGTCAGCAAACAAGGTCATGGCGACAGTTTTTTGGGATGCGGACTTATTGACCCGGACTCGTAAACTTAAGTGAAAGCCAACGTTACGTTAACGTCTTATTTCAAGGGTGATCTACAATTACTAGAGTACTCACCAATGCAAAGGATGAATTGACTACAGCCAAACCAAAGGACAAAATAATGTTCACACCCGTCATTCCTAAGAAGGTTGGTAAACGGCAAACAAAGGCCTCGTAGAAGTTACTACTCGTATTAGTGCTTCAAAGTATCCAGATATTTCGAATAATCGGATAGTGTCGGATACTCGGATCCAGGATCCGATATCCGACTTTTTCGGATAGTGTCGGATCTTCCGATAGTATATAGACTGAATGGAGGGAGAACAATAATTTGTGTATGCGGGGGGTCTGACTATGAGGGAGGTGTTAGATGCTGTGTTGATTGGATTTAATTATCAGTAATTGGTGATAGCGTTGTGGGGGGTTAATGGTTCGTGGTGTACAAATTCGGCGGCAGGGGTGTCGGGGTGAGGATATGTATTTTGAGTGGTGGATGTGAATGCAGAGGCTAAGGCTGATGCTTTCCCCATGGCATAGGCTACCGAGGAATCCAGTATCGTTCACCGGAACAGAGAGATCGAATACACACACGAGAAACACATTCCAGAAAGGCAACAATTGAAAAAAAAGAAAAAGAAAAAGGTAAACAAATGTCGTAATAACTCACCTGTTGCAGAGGATATGTCAAAGAGAGTCGACAGTAAGATGTGGCGTGCCAATCATCCTCGGACCCCGCACTCCCCCCAGATGGAAAAAAACACCCGGATTCTATGGACACAAGCACGAAAGACTACAACCCGATGAGGAACACCGCGCAAAATTGCTATCAAGAGCTCTCTCTTGGGACTTGGTGTAGGATTGTTCCCCCTGTAGGGACGACCGGACATACAAAAAACGACACACATATACCCGGAACCGAGAAAATCATTTTCGTTAAAAAAAAACTCGCGGAAAACATAGAAGGAAAATACCCAACGCGGTGGAAAATAAATTCAGAATAAAAAGGGAATTGTGACGTCTGACAGCAGATGTCAGATCCGGGGTATGTTCAGTGCACTGGTTGATGCGGCGTAGAAAGATCTAGGTGTAGGAAGACAGGAAAAATAGATGGGAATTGATGGATGATGGTGATTCGTTTTAATGAAGTAACGAAGCAAAGAAGAGTGGCGAAATACAATAAAAAGGCCTTTGCAAAGGTAGCAAGGGTAACTCCATATTCCCAGGGACAATAAACCACTCATTGGAAAGGGGAAATTACGGGCAATCAGGAGAAATGAGTGACGGTGGCAAGAAAAAGATGGAAAAGCGGATAATTGTATACAGAAAATGTCCCAATATGGCGGAGGAAAATCTTAAAGGCTGGAAGGTAATTGGAATCCATTTTATTTCGAGGTGCAAGCGGGATGACAAGAGAGGATTGACAGATTCGACAAGGGAAATTTTGGTGGAAAGCTGGGAACGTTTAAAAGGAGTGAGTGCGATACAAAAGGTCGATTTTTGCTGCTGGATAATAGTCATGAGAGTTAGGTCGTTAAGCAACACTTTTTTTCAAAAACTAATAATTGAACATCTTCTTAGTGAACTTTTCTTAGACCCTCTGTATATAGCAAATTATCGGTGTTAAAATAATGGGAGTTTTATAATGTGTTAATCTATAATAATATCTGCCGCAAGGAGAATCGTTTTCATCGTGGGGGCCAAACTAAACCAATCGACACTATTCTGCCAGTTTGAAGAGTATGGATGGCTGTCTGACTTTCAGTACACAATTGTATCTAATCATTTGATAAGCTTTAAGGATTGTTCGGAATATTACCTGGAAAATACTGGCGAAGAATGACAGTCTGCAGGACATTTTTCGTTTTCGAAAAAATTCCCGAGCCTATACTGCAGTCCTATAATTACCATTGAATTGATGTGTATAGTCTTCCATCACCTTCTTGGTCTTTCATTCCGCTTTGAAAAGAATACGTACTGCGAAAGTCTTGTTGAAATTATATCAATCCTTTCTGGTATCGATTCGGAATAATACTGATTCCCTGAGCCTAACTGCACTACACATTACCATATATTTAACATGCTGATCAAGGGAAAGGAGCTCAAAAGAATGTAAGCGAGTTTGTCACGTAGTGGTGCCTATGCTAACAATACTCAGAATCCTGCTTATTTTGTTGCTGTTGTAACCTTTGCTCATCGCGGGTGACCATAATGATGCCCCATATGAGACAATCCATCTTACCATGGCTGTGTGTATAAGTTCAATAATTTTTGGTTGAGGTAACCATTTCTTATCAAAGGTTTTGTTGCAGACATAAAGTATCATACTTACATTAAATAGTGTACAAGCCTTCCTTATGCATGGAATGTGGTAATAACGAAGAAACTGCGTGACATTGAAAGGCAGAGGAAAGAAGAAAATCAGGCAATCAGGAATAATGTGGTGAACAGCTAAGACTGGAAAAAGCTGCACTTATAGTGAAAACCCAAGCGAACAATACAAAATGATAAGCAAGGAAAGCCTAAGCCACCCTGTGAAGAAATGCTTAAACTGCGATTCCGCGGGCAACAGGGGTGAGGAGGGGAAGTGTCCTTAGCTGATTATTAATGAGCCAACTAGACAAGAATCAGAAAAATGTTTGGACCATATTTACGGACGATTCTCTAATTCCCAACTAAGCGCTTGTGAAAAAGGTGTTTTTGATTTTCGAATCACTGACCATTTAATGACCGGCTTAAATGTTGACACCTCGAGAAACAAAACAAGTGGAAACTCTGTTCGAGTACCAAGTGGAAACTCTACTCGAGTAAAAACATAACTAAGATTAATTTTGAAAAACTGAATAGGTCTCTTATTTTGAGTTCTGGGAAGGAGCTTACGCTGAAAATAATGAATCTAGGTATTACGATTTTTTCATTCACTCACTCACTATTTCTCTGTGTAGCTACATAGAGGGCGTTCAAAGCTCACATAAGCGCCTCAAGCCCCGGATAACTAGATACAAAGTGAAAAATAAATTAAGGATTTTATGTTCAAAACACCCGGAAAATATAAACTTTAAAAAAAGATACACAAAGTTATGCTCACAATTAAAATAAGAAATTCCACTATGCAAAGATAGCTATTACAAGAATCAATTCAATTCTTTTAATAGGAATTTAAAACGTGAAAGGGATGTAGTAAATAGCATTCTAGGCAAGTCATCTCGGTCGAAAAATCCAACAGTGATTCATATTGATAGCAGAGTAGCATCCGATAAATTTGACATTGCTAACATATTCAATTAATTTCCTGATGCACTTAAAATCGCGAATGTTGTACCGCTCTATAAATTCGGCGATTTTAACAGCGTCACGAACTACAGACCGGTCTCACTTCCTCCATTTATTACCAAAATTTTTGAAAAATTAGTAAAAAATAGAGTAGTCAAGTTTTTAAATAAAACACCTTTCTTTACTTCAGTCCAATTTGGTTTTCGAGAAGGTAGATCTATTGAAGAGACACTTTTGGAGTTTTGTTCGTAAATACATTGGAATTTGGACAGCAAAAGAACATACTGCAGGCTTATTTGTGGATATAACGAAAGCCTTTGATATGGTCAATCATTCCATTCTCTTAAAAAAAAAAATATATATATATAAAATATATATATAAAAAATAAAAATACGATATAAATCGGGATCTGAATTTGCTTAGGAATTTTTTTGTGGATCATAACTTGGTAAGTACTTTAAAAACTAAAATTATGTTGTTTAATCCTTCTTCACAACTCTCAGGGGCTAATTTTTTCTTTCATGCACCTGAGTGCCAACAATTCAAATTGAATGCTTGTTCTTGTAATTCCTAGTCCATTTTTTGCAGCTATTTTAACTGTAGTGAAAAGTGCTTTCAAATAGAGAAAGTTAATGAATTTAAGTATTGTTACGGTCCTGGCAACGCTATCACATGACAGTGCAGTGACAGACACTTCGAGTCTCGTTGTGACCGAATGAGGCTGGCTGTCAAATGCTAGAGTAAGAAGAGGAGATGGTTTGGACTTCTGTTTTTTCTGCGGCCTTGGAATTTGGAGGTTCCAGTAACGTGGACGCGGCCTAAATTGAATAATCGAGTCTATCCATCCTAATAAATTAAAGATAAATAAACAATTTTAACACTCTCAGGAACCAGAACTCAGTTTTCATTTCAATTCTCGTTTTCCGTTTAATTTTCGCCAATTTTCCCGCGTTCGTAACAGTATTTAGGGTTGTGAATTGATTCCAGGATTAGTTTTTCAAACCATAATGAGTTTTTGAGAAAATATTTTCGCTAAACTTTGAGGAATTTCTTTAATTTAAGGAGAGTTTGTTCTTCCGAGCTTTTCAAAACCATATACTACGGTTTATTCCATTCAAAATTGCAATATGGCATCACTTGCTGGGGAGGTATCTACTTAACGGGTTCCCGACCCGTGAAGAGTCTCTGCCTGGGACACTGTAGCCTTCCATTCTCTGCGATCTCTGGCACGTTGCTTCCAGTTATCCAGACTAAGCGCTGTGGCATCCACGATGGCTTGGTCTTTGAAACGGAGGTTCGGTCTTCCTTGTCGTCTCGAATCTGGCGGCTGGGATTCGAAGATCCTCTTAGCTGGAGCATTACTGTCCATTCGCTCGATGTGGCCGAGCCAATGTAGTCGACGTATTTTGGCCTTTTGGACTACATCCACATCTTGGTACAGCTCATAGAGTTCGCGGTTGTATCTTCTCCTCCATTCGCCCTCCTAGCACACAGGACCAAAAATCCGCCGAAGCTGAATTTTTCTTTTGAAGGAGCCCAGTATCAGCTCTCCCTTCCTGCTTATCGTCCAGCACTCGGCGCCATAAAGCAGAACTGGCAGGATAAGGGTTCTGTAGAGCATACATTTTGTCCTTCGAGTTAGAAGTTTTGAACCCAATTGTTTTGCCAAACCGAAGGAGCAGCGGTTTCCTAGGGTAATTCTTCGCCGGGTCTCCACTAGGATGTCATTTGTGGAGTTCATGTTTACTCCGAGGTAGATAAACTCCTTAACTACCTCGAAATTGTTGCTATCAATAGTGACGTTCTATCCTAGGTGGTGGACAGATGCTTGTTTGTTTGTTGATAGCATGTACTTAGTCTTATACTCATTTACTACAAGGCCAACAAATTTCGCCTGTTCTTCAATCACCGTAAAAGCCTCTATCACGGTACGCTGGGAGCGACCGATGATGTCGATGTCAGTCCCAGTAGCTGGACGGATCTGTTGAAGATAGTGCCTTCCGTTTTGGCACGGAAGGTATCTATTTAAATAAAATACAGCCTCTACTAATATTACAAAAATGTTTCTGTAATAAACACCGTTTACATCCTTCCTTTCCATTATTCCGTGAATTTAAAGTTCTTCCAGTTATACTGTTTCAAAGTGCTAAGAATATTCTTCTCTAGATCTGGCAATATTAATTTTAGAGTCCTCGACGGTCATAATCTCCGCATAAATTCATCTCATTCTGTTGCTGTGCCTATTTATCGCACCACTGCGTTTCGTAATTTGTACACAATAAACTCTTGTCATATTTTCAATAAATTACCTAAGTCGCTAAGAACAATTGATTCGGAAAATAATTTTAAAAAACTTCTAAAACATTGGCTATTTGGTTTGGATTTCAGAAGTTTGGAATCTCTTTTATCTGTCCAGATGTAGATACGAGGGCAAGGTGAAAAGTTCTCGGCCTGGCAATGAAAGAATGCGATTTTAAGTTAAAAAATGATTTTATTTTTCTACATAATCTCCCTTGACTTCAACACACTTGGTCCAGCGTTTCTCCAACATCAGTATTCCTTCTCGGAAGTGAGAGTGTAGAAGGCTGAAAATATTTAGTCACCAGTTAAACTTTGAGGTCGAAATCAGGTATTCTGGAAAGCATCTGCTCGAAAGGATACTGGTGTATTCAGTCTAAATCAATAATGAGGCACTTCCCTATATGAAGATATTCGCTTTATATAATTCCAGTCTAACTTTGGCGATATTGGCACCCATGACAGGTTTGTCCTCGGCATCATTGCTTCCACATATCGCACATACGTCAAAAACACTTTGCTTTACTTTTCACCCACTTTGCATACTTTTCCCCCAAAACATAAAACAATGCAAAAACCTATTAAAACTCTTAAGAGTTTAACCCTCCATAGAAAGGTAGAAACAAAAATCATATCCCCCCGAACATTAAACATAAAACCCCACTCCAACTCATTCCAACTTCAAAAACCATAAAAGATAAAAATAAACCCAAAACAAAAACAAATCAAATTCCCAATGCAACAGTATCTGATCGGTATTTACCGACAATATTATGTAAACCTTTGCCAATTTAGTTGTTCCACTGAAATTTAGTATCAAAACGAAGGGAGAAAAAAAATTAGAAAGCGAAGCGAATTCCACAGAGCATTCCGCTTTCCCACTATAAGTTCCCGCATAGTTTAGTTTAGCATTCTGGCTCACACCCACCATGGGTGGATTTTCTTCTTCCATTCACCAATATCTACTATTTTAATATTTACGCAAATTCGAAAAAAAAAAAAAAAAAAAAAAAAATAACCAGTAACCACCCCTTTTTTTCGTGTACACTGCCGCTCCAGCGGAATCCCTAGGATAACACAAAAATGAGGATTTCATGAGAAAAAGAACAAAAAAAAAAAAAAAACGAATACACACACATCCACATTTAACAACAAAAAGAATTTCGAAATCTAAAATACCAAACGGTTTATCGAGACTCTATATCTCTGACTCGGTTCGGTATGGTGTGTCTTTGCTTAGATCTCCACCGGGAGTTGTAAATTTTTGCGGTTGATGTAGCATTGAAAACCACCTTCAAAGGATAGTTGCCTAATACTCTTATCTATGGCATACCAGGAGGAGGACCGCCACTAAAACCGCCGCCCAACCATCCCCAATTTTCAAATATCTCATGGGGCTCCTTTTTTCCACTCAAAAACTTTTCAAAAATTCATGAAGTCTGATTCGTTTTTGTTTATTCTAAGTGAAGTGGAATATTACATGGATATTTGGCAGTACAGGTAGGATAACGACGAAACGACGGGGTGTGAGCGTCATCTCTAGTGTAATCTCCTCCAAAAGTGATATCTAGTTGAAGTATGTGTTTTTGCTTTTCCTTTTCGTTTTTTTGGCTGTATCTCCTGTTGGTATTTATACCTGCGTGTGCTTTGTAGTTGGATATAGATACAAATGTGGCATTTGTGTCAATGGAAGAATGGCACAGATGGAGGCTGAGGGAAGCAAGGTTGTGCATATGTTATCCGTGCTCTTTTAAGGTGCGAACGAGAATTGTAAATTTCAAGTGGGCATACATTTTTAATATCTTCAATGTATCCAAGTCCTTGATTGTTGTTGTGCCATTGGACTTTTTTTCGTAGTCATTTAAAAGTACTGAAAGTACATGCAACAATAAGAGGTGGAGAGAGATGAATTAGGTGCTAGGATTTATGTCAGCATGGGGGATTGTAGAATATTTAACTTGTCTATGGTGTCTATGTCGAGAGAACAACTCTCAGCAGCTCAGATTGATGCTGTCCTTTTTTGAAATGTGAAAAAGACATTTTAAATATTTCAGTGTCTTCTAGAAAAGATGTTGTACTGTCATATTTTGTTTGCGAAATGTTTTCTGCGTGTGTCTTGTTGAAATTGAAAAACATTAGTGGCAGACATGGCGTATGTGGAATATTTTTGCGACACAACTTCGCCCTTAAAACACAGGTGGCTGAAAGGTATTTAACTATCGTCTGTTAATACAAGCTATATATTGCAATTAAGTCGTGATTTTGTTAGAACAAGAATAAGAGGTCTACGAAGAGACTTACGAAAGCCTAGACTTTTTTTTGTTTTACTCGTTCAAACATTGCTGTTAAACTTTTTAAAGCTAGACTTCGTTGAATAATTGGAAAACTTACTTTAGATGCGCCATATAAATCACCGGGCATGGACGGAATACTTCCCATCTTCTTGCAAAAAGGGATAAAATTAGACACCCTAAAGAAAATCCCGGTTAATATCTTCAGGGGATGTCTATATCTCGGATACACATCAACGCAATGGCAAGAGGTGAGAGTGGTGTTCCTACCAAAACCCGGGAAAGATTTATTGATAGCAAAGGGCTATAGACATATTAGCCTAACGTCCTTCCTACTAAAATCAATGGAGAGAATCTGTGATAATTATGTCAGAGCACAGATTACAAATGCGCGGCTGTGTCCTAATCAACACGCATACCTCAATGGAAAATCAGTTGAGACAATAGGAGATGCTTTTGAAATCAAGGAATAAGTCGCAGGCGTTTTTCTAGATATCGAAGGGGCTTTTAACAATGTGAAAACGCAAAAAATTGTGGAGGCACTCTCGATATACTGTAAAAACCAAATAATAAACAATTGGCTAGAACACATTCTCACATTCACATCCCGCATTATCACAGCTTCACTGGAGACGAAACAAGAAGGGGAACAGGTCGTACGGGAACACCACAGGGGGAATAATATCTCCTTTTCTGTGGGTGCTCACAACCTTTTAAAAGCACTGGATGGAATCTGTGCGAAATGCGTAGCATACGCAGATGACCTATCCGTTTTGATAAGAGGTAAGCATCTGATCATCATAGGAGAGCTTATGCAAAACACCCTACGAATCATAACAAAATGAGCGGAGGAGAGTGGATTAGAATTGAATCCAAAAAAAAAAAACGGAACTAGTTCTCTTTACAAAGAAAACCAAAACTAGTGACTTTCACATTCCACAACTTGAGGGATCATCATTGCAACTCTGTGCCAGTGTCAAGTATCCGCGCATAATATTGGACAGGAAACTGGCAAGGAGAAAGAACCTGGAAGAAAGAGTTACCAAAGCTAAAAGGGCATATTGTATATACAGGAGGGCCATCGGGAAGTCATGGGGCTTGAAACCGAAACAGGTCCATTGGATATACGAATGCATAATAAAACCTATCATCTTCTACGGAGTAGTTGTATGGTGGCCATTGACTAGCAAAAAGTATGCAAGAGACTTGCTAATAAAAGTGTAACGTATGGTCTCCTTGGGCATCACAGGAGCACAATCCTCAACACCAACCGCGGCCATGGAAGCGATCTTAAACATCCTACCAATACACCAAGGGAGTGCAATATTAAATTCAACGTACTTGCCAGACGCAATAGAGTCCGTCTTACATGGGTACCGGGGCATGAAGGTGTACCGGGAAATGAAAAGGCAGATAAACTGGAAAGGAAAGGAGCGGGTAACATAGAACTGAATCCTGATAATACAATAGGGGTCCCGCTGACAACTATAAAAACAATATTCAATGAGAAGATACGACAGCAGTTCAATAACTAATGGGCTAATCTAAACACATGTAAAGTGGCTAGATCTGTAATAATAGAACCGAGTAACAACGAAGCAAAAAGAGCTTTAAACCCAAGGAGAACACAGTTGAAATTTATGGTGGGGCTTTTAACAGGGCACATTAATCTCAACAAATATTCGTTCAGACTCTGGATAGCTGATACAACAATCTGTGAGGAAAAGGAGGAAGATATAGAATACTTTCTCTGAAACTGTCCTGCTTCAGCAAGATTAGGACTGAACATTTTGGGATCCACAAGGATACCGGATATAACACACCTCAGCAAGAAAGGAATCGGTGATATATTGGAGTTCGTTAGACGAACAGGACGATTTCTCGATCACTATATGATATAATCTCTTCCTTGATACTCCCATGATCTCAATACCTCCATCCTCCCTCAACGCATAATTCCCAAAGCACAGCACTATTCCTTACAGTTCGATAGACGAGGGGCACACAACCGACCCAATGGAGGCCTAAGTGAAGAGCATAGGCTCACCCTCTTAAACCAATCAAACAACCAACTTACTTTAGATCGAAATAACATAGCAGCGCCTCACCTTGTCGTAGTCTTTTTCTGACATCAAAAGTATCGGGGATATTAGTACCGACCTTAATGGAGCAGCATGCATTCTCTATCGTTATCCCACGGAGATGGTCGAGTTTGGCAGGGATACCAAAACTAGACAGGGCTAATTATAGCTCGTATCTATAGACTATATTGTAGGTAATTTTAAAATCGATGAAAAGGTGGTGAGTATCGATTTGGGTTTTTCCAAGATTTTCCACAATACGAATAACTGATCTATGGTGGACTTTCCTGACCTAAGACCACACTGATACTGTTGATATATTATTATGTCTAACTAAGACCACCATACCACTGGTGGGGGGTGGTTATAGTTTAACATTAATACACCTTTCTGTTGGAGTTGTCGTATTCAAATCCGACGTAAAATTTTATTTCACACATTTTTATAGTATAAATTATGCTGACACGCATGCTAATATTACCTGATCTCTTATTGCATAAAACTTAAAATACGTGGGAACTGCTGCTGACTCGGCGGCGCTGAACAAAACACATGATAAACAGTTTCCCGCGGTGTCTGTTTCCCGTAAGGTGCATATGTACGCAATTGTACAGATATGGTCATAGGCATTGTCTGCAAGCTGATAGAATGGGCTTCGTTGTTCATGATATCTTCAAATCTTGGATCAGTTATTGCTCGTGCACTCAGGTATTAGCGGTTTGGTTCGAACTGCTGTTGGCGTATTTTTGTATTTCCTAGTTGGCATGGTCATCAAGATTTTGCAGAAAACATAATTAGCCCTACTTGGGATGATTTCAGCGTGAGGACTAAACTTAAACCTCTCACTGAAATGGATTCCAAGATATTTGGTGGTTGTTTTGTTTCCTACATCGATGTTGTCTGGAAGTGATATCCGAATGGTGCGAGTTGTGAATGCTCGGCGTTCTCTCGTAGTTGTTGCTGGATTTCTAAAGCAGATTGACTCCAACTTGCAGTTAGTTTTTATTCCCCATTTGAGGTAATATTTCCAAAGATTCCTTATGTGGGTTTGAACTCTCCTAGCTGCTATTTCTGGGAAAAGCGAAACAGCGTAAGTAATTTAGTCATCCACATACAGCGTTGTTCTGGTGTTTGCTGTATTCAGTGGGTGATCTGCACTGAATATATTGAAAAGTATCGGTCCAAGCCTTGATTCCTGTGGCACTCTAACGTTGATTCATTTTGTTAATGACTCCACTTTATGTACTTGTAAGTAGAAGATTCTATGGGTTAAATTCTAAGTTAACATTACCAGATAGTTGGGGAATACAAACAGCAACAACCTTGCACCACTTTCTTCTGAAAGATGTTAGCAACAAATTACTAAGTAAAATAGCTTAAGAATCTCAAGTAAACTCTTTGAGTAGAAATAAGTCATTGCATTTGAATCAAAAAGTTCACAAAGCCACAACTACTTTATTGGGGATAGGTTAGAAGATAAGAGAGAGGATATCATATGATCTGTTCCTGATGGATTGTAACTTTTCTTTACGTTTTATTATTGGATTGTTCTCATCGAAATTGCCAGCTGGGATAAATTTAATCTCCATATTTTTATCAAACTTCACATAACTATCATGTAGTAGAGAATCTCAAAATAGTGGATCTCTCAACTTTGTCTATCTGTCTGGGATCTGAATTCATTACTAATAACCGATTTTGAAAAAAGACGATTTTTTTGGAAACGTTTCTTCAATTTTTGATAAAATTTCTTATCTGGGTCGGGGTTTAGCATGTGCTAAAGGATGGCGTACCAGGTTTTTGCCAAAAAATGTGTATAACAAAACTTTTCTTATTGATCGGTTTCCAGGAAGAACCAAATCAAAAAATGCTGTTCATCTGTCGAAATATTTTCATATTTTGTTCTACAGCAACAATCCCCGCCAGCAATACCGTGGGCAAGAACTACCTATAACCTTTAATATAATCACCATACTTTTTTTTAAATAATTCATTAAGTAACTTTAAAAAATGAGTAATGGTTTTATTTAATTAGGAAAAGCTCCCGTTGAGAAGATAGAAAAATAGTCAAATTCTCAAAGGAATATGTTAGGTTAGGTTGAAGTTTCTGTTAGCTAAAAACGCCAACACACATAGACCAGTGATAGATCCATTGTGATACCACATAGATCATGAAAAATTTCTCCTGCATACTTAATCGAACCATTTTGAGCTCTTAAGGAGCTTCTGATATCTAAATTTGTAAGATCGCCTAAGTCATTGAAATAGAAAGCTCCTAAGTTAAGTTTTAATTTGTGGGAAAGAGCTCGACATGTTCAAAAGAAAAGGAGAATAGTTCCCTCCTCCTCTTCGTCCATCTATAGAAATTATTTGACTAAATTTCAAGCCTTGTAGCGTGCTTGCCTATTAAACAGTGTCCAGTAATGTGGAGCTGATATGCAGTCTGTTGAGAAAAATCAGAATCTTAGAGCGTTTCAGGTCCAGCTTAGGCCGAATCTGTTTTATCGCTAGATACCTTGGTGTCACGCTCTTGATTCACGATTCAAATCCTGATCTCAACAATCTTCTATTTATTTCCTCTGAAATAAATAAAAAAGTCGATCAATTGCGAAAGCTTAGTCAACTCTACTGCGAGGGCATAACACTGGCAGTAGGGTGGTCATATGGCTTAAATGCAACCTGATCGTGATGATGACATCAGGTGGAGGGAAAAAAATACTGTGAATCATGAGCAACGAAAAAAAGCAAAACAAACAAGCTCCCCAGTTATCTGGACGCAACCCTTGGAGTTTACTGAAACTTAATACCACCTAAGTTTCAAACCCACTACACCAATCTTTCGTTCTCTCTCTCTCAATTTCCGCAAACGCCCGTGCCCTGAAATAATTTAATAGTATTCATTTCCCATTTGGTGCGCGCAAATTATAAAAAAAAAAAAAAAAAAAAATACGTTGCAACACACATCCACCTAAGATTCGTTCTTTCGATTGCATCCAACAAAGATATCCCTATGCCCTGCCACCCAGCAAAGTAGAATATTAAACTGCTTTGCCATCTCTATGAGAGATGATCGGCAATGTAGGGTTGTTATTTCGTTTAGGGAATACGATTCCAAGGACTTGATTGCTGCCTGGCTGTCCGAAAAGATGCGTATATCTGTTGTTGATATGACGTTTTCTTTAGCCAGGACAAGACTCCTTTAATCGATATTATTTCCGCCTGGAACGCGCTACGAGTACATTGATTTAGAAGACGGAAGCAGAGGCTAAGATAAAATCTATCTTCTGTGTAGAAGTGAATGGACTTATCTTCTACAAATACATCTTCCATCCAGAGAGACCTGGAAGGGATGGTGACTTTGAAATTCTTATCAATATCAAAATTTAAATTGGGGATGGTGTAGTCAATATTTTCGGGGAGAATACTGAAACTATTCAAAATGCAGACGTGGCTAAATTCTTTATTTGACCACTGTGAGATTGGTTTAATAATAGCTGCACTAGCCGCCATTTATCTACCAAAGATGTTGACGGGTGTCAGATGAAGCAGAATGTTCAGTGCTGCAAACGGAGTCGACCTCACAAACTGATCTTTGGACTTTGCTTAGTTTGCTGAGATTTATAGCTTTATCCAATGCAGCCCACCAGACAGCCGGTAGAACCGGTGTGTAATTCGGAGTTGCGTACCCCATTTATTCCCAATAGCATTTTTGCAAGAAAAAAGAGCTAATATAGCTCTCTTGACTCTTTCTTGTATATTGGGTTTCCAGCTTTTTTTGGGGTTCACACCCAAGTCACACCCAGTTGTCCATTTAATTAGGTTATTTAAAGCGTTTTGTAGGAGTTCTTTTAAAGTGTTTAAGTACTTTCCTGAGACAGCTATAACAACGGCATCTGTATAAGAGATCACCGTACATCCCTCAGCCTCCAGGAGTATTAGAAATTGATTTACCTGCCGGGTGCCTCTGCTGACCGATCTTCTGGCAGATGCCCCACCCAGTTTTATGTTGATAAGCCGACTAGTAAGCAGTAGATTATTCAACTCACCAAGAGTGTTATCCACCTTCAGGTCTACCAGTGCATCTATGATCGCTGATGTCGTTGTTAAAAGCGCATTCTACGTCTACGAGTAAGAAAGCCTATTGTATACTCTCGATTTTATGTACTAACGTATGCAGTGCCCTTTCCACTGATTTTGCTTTGCATTACGCATCGTGAGCCGCAGACATAGATTGAATATCAATGCTACTACCTTAATGGATAGAGTCGTTGTAGAATTTTTTAAAGGCATGATGATAGGCTTACATGTCTGAGATCTTTTGGACCAAACGGATAGGCACTACAATATTTTGCGTCGAAAGGTTCTGAAGCATAATTTATTGGCATACAAATTAAATACTGGGAAGTGGAAATAATTAAAAACTTTACACGATGCCAGTCTATTAACCACTTAAGTCAACTTGTTGTCAGATATTAAAAAATTGGTCAGTTTCCACAAACTAATTCATCAACTGTTAGTAACTGGGGAAGAAAACTATATAAAAAACTTTTCATATCATTTTAAAAATCCATAAATCTATCTGGAATTCAATTAAAGGAGAAAAAAAAACAGCATTCTGAATTAATTATGACAAAATTGAATTTTTTCAGTGCATCCCATAGCCACTTTTTTTTGCAGCGCATACCATCCTTTGGTCCATACCAAAGTGCTCTAAAAACGCAAATAAATTATTGAAACTTTTTGCGCAACGTAAAAAAAAGATACTTACATATGTATCTATATATGTATATGTTACATATATACATAACATTGTTTTAATTAAAAACCAAATTACGCTTCATTGACTTGCAACGTTGTGCATTGCCGTCAACTACGATACATTTGTACTGCAACATAACACTGAGGATGATACGTCCATTATCCTAAAAAAAAAAAAATACGTTCCCCACTAGTCCACTTTATACTGACATAAAGCATCTACTCGTAGATACAAAAATATTTCAGCATTTTTATGCGGCAAAAGGATCATAAATAAATCACCATAACGTAACGCTTTTTATTCATGCTTTCATTTTATTTACATCGCTGCTCGGTGATTTGGCCGACATCAAATCCTATTGGAGGACAGAACACTAAAACGTTAATTTCACGACACAGTGACTGACTGACTGACTGTCGGAGCGATTGTCCATGTGCGGGAAATTTGTCTTTTCATTACCGACTGCATCCATGAAATCACAGACCTCGTAGTGGTAGATCGTAACAAGCCTAAATCGAAAAAAAGGTTATAAATCTCAAATGTATGTAATAGATACAACTTCAGTTTTATTTAAACGCGTGCCACATCGATCAGGATTCGCATTGGTGTTGTCCCACATTGCGGTATGATGGAAAGGGGATAACAGCGAAAATCCTTCAACGTTGTTCCATTAAGTCATGACTCTGTGGGAAGGACTCACTTTGGAATGCCTCATACTCGTGCACTCCTACAGTGTCTCTATCGTCAGTGTAAATCATTTTCAGGCAACGCAATTCTTTTTTTTTTTTTTGTTTCTGCCATCAAAAGGTTTCTGTTTTGGCTTTCGTGCGGAGATATCCTATAGGCCGTGCCAATGATGGAAACATTTGGAATGAAAATAAAAATAGGAGCAGGCGTAAAATGTATTGTATTCTTATTTTTTTATTGCTTGTATCTCGTATAAAGTGAATCTCTGGATAAGTGGCAGTAATAACGTTCATAAATTTGAAATGATGCAGACGGCTGTCATCGAATTTTATACGAAACTTGAATTGAATTCATATTTTTCATGAATATTGGTTTTTATTTGTCTACTTTTGATATGAACGGATTCATTGGCAATCAAGGAGCAGCTTAAGTTAACCCAGATACGGCCAGAACAAATTCTATTCGGATGATGTTGAAACTTTTGTTTTTCCTTTTAGAAGAATTCTTTTTTTTTTCACAAAAAGTGGAGTGGTTGTAAATCCAAACAAACCAGAGCTGATTCTCTTCGCTTAAAAACGCGTAATCGAAATCAAGAACTCCCTCTTGGTTATGCAGGTAGCTTTTGGAATATCGTAAGGCTTAAAATAAGAGCAAGTCCATCAAGTGTTACTGTGTCGCAAAGTCAGTTTTCTACAGCAGTCAACAAATCTTACCCAGGGGTAGAGGTTATTGATTTCATAATTGAACTAAAATTGCTCCTAGCGCTGAGAGACTTTCATGCAAAAGAGTTCCTAAAAATTATTAAATTAAAATTATTAATTGAATCCATTATTTGAAAATCAATAAAAATTCTAGTTTTTGACGTACTTATAGATAACTGATTTTGTTTTTAATAATTTTCATAATTAAGTAGTATTCTGCTCAATATCCAACACGTTTCGATCAGACACACAAAACCATATTTCAATACGATGCTGCAAAATGTGATGGTTTATTCATCATTTAATTAAAATTTAACCTGAAAATCACAGGTGCGAGAAGCGTACTCAGTACGAAAGTATATAAATTGGAAATTAAATTTTTTCACTATGGCAACACTCAGACAGCTAATAGTTAATCTGACAGCTGACACCATCTTTTATTCAGTATTGTTTGGCAAGTCATCATGCAAAGACTTACGTCCGAGCAGTGTTTACAAATTGTGGAAATTTATTTCAAAAATCAATGTTCAATATAAAATGTTTATAGAGCGCTACCAACAGAGTCGGCTATTCGCAAAACAATTGAAAAATTTCGCTCTACATTTATTCTTTTGGACTCCAGTCCATAGACATGAATGCACAGAGTGCGCGCAGATGAAAATATCGACGCCATTGGGGCCAGTATTGAGGAAGATCCTAATTAATTGATTCGTCATCGTGCTTAAGAACTTGGCCTGTGTCCATCGACTTTATGGAAGATTTGGTACAAGGATCTTGGTTTACATGCTTACAAAATTTGTTTGGTGTAAGAACTGAAGCTGAACTATAATTGCTTGCATTATGAGTTCAGTGATTGAGCTCTTGAACAGTTGAAAGTTGATCCATTTTTTTACCGTCAAAGGCTCACTTCTGCCTTATCATTGAACAAAATTTGACGGTAAAAAAATGGATCAACTCAGTGGCTTTGTTAATAAGCAAAATTGTTGGATTTGGAGTAAGAAAAAGTCCAAAGGTGATCCATCAGCTACCGATGCACCCCGAAATATGTACTGTTTGATGCGGTTTATGGGCTGGCGGCATCATCGGGCCCTAGTTCTTCAAAAATGAAGAAAATCGAGATGTCACCGTCAATGGCGCCTGATACAGATCCATGATCAATGATTTTTTGTTTCCAAAAGTGCATGAAGATGGTTTGCAGGATATTTGGTTTCAACAGAATGGTGCCACATGTCATACTGCCGCCGAAACCATCGAGTTATTGAAGCAAGTGTTCGATGACAACATTATCTCCAGAAATGGAGATGTAGCCTGGCCTCCAATACCGTGCGATTTGACGCCTCTATTTTTTTTTCTCTTAAGGTATTTAAAGTCATTGGTCTATGCGGACAAGCGAACAAGGATTCCAGCCTTGGAACCCAACATCGAGCGCATCATTCGTGAGCTACGGCCTCAAATGCTTCAAAAAGTGTTCCAAAATTGAAGCTCCATGATGCAATTCCTGAGACGCTCCCATGATGGAAATATGCTCGAAATAATTTTTTGTCATTAATGCCATAAAGTCGATAGAATAAAAATAACGTTGGCTTATTTGTTCGACTTGTGTGTATTTTATTTCAATGTCAAATCAAATAGCTCTTAAAAAAAACACCCGATAATGCGAGAGACGCATTTTGTAACAAAAAACCTTGTTTATGTCTAGTTTGTAGATAATATTAGAAAAGAAAGATACACCATAAATGCTTTCAAGCTTTGCCTCCGGAAAATTCTTTTACTGCCTCTCTTAGATACAATTTTCTCTTTTTTTTAATTACTTGTATATAAAGAGTGTCCCTAAATTGACGCAAGAAGTAATTTTGATAGAAAACACAGGTTTTTAATTAAAATTGTAAATGTTTTGTTGATTCATAAAGTATACAGCATAGGGTTATATATGGAATAGCATATCGGGTAAATGGCTCCCACGGCTTCGCTGGTACATACGCACTCTTTTGTCGAAATTTTCCATGACCGTTTTGCATAAATGTGGCTGAATTTCACTGATACAGCGCTCAATTTGCTCCTTGGCATGGTGGTCGAGGACTTGTTGGCATAAATATTAGACTTCAAAAAACCCAAAAGAAAAAGTCCAACGGCGTTAAACCGCATGATCTGGGCGGCCAATCTTGATCACCAAAACGGGAAATTACATGACCAGGAAATGACTCATGCAGTAATTGAATTGTTTCTCGGGCTGAATGGCATGTGGCATCGTCTTGTCGAAACCACATGTTGTCCATATCTTGCAATTTAGGCACATAAAACCGGATTATCATGTCGCGATAGCGAGCACCATTAACGGTTATTGCTTTACCAGCCGCATTTTCAAAGAAGAATCCAAACGAAACAGTTACACGTTGTGGATCCATTTGTTTCTCAACAAACACTCGTAGATCATCACTTTAGGAAATTTTTTTGAAATTAGTGTTAGTCGCAAATAATTGGAAAGTTTCGTGTGACCCAGTGGTGCATTTTATTTATATTTCCCTGTAATGTAAGCAAAATATCGAAATCGAATTTCTTCACGAAAACAAAACTTGCTCTTCATACAGGGTGGCGTAAAAACCTCTTCGGTTTAAATTCGAACAACGAACAAAAATCATCGAAAACTATTTTGAAAACCAACGGTCAATTGTTTTGAAGCAGGGTGCATATCGTGGATATTTTAGTGTGCGGATCACACCCACAGTGCCAACAATAAATCATCTGGCTGTATGCTTTCAGCAATAAAGGTCAGTAACTGAACCTCCCTGGTAGCAGAAGACCACTTACGGCGCACACAGATGAAACCTGTGAAAGTTGAATAAAGTTCCTTAGACCTGTGACCTATAGAAAGTTGAATAAAGTTCCTTAGACAAGAATGCTCAAAAATCATGGCATATATAGACGATGTCCACCACCATCGTCGATATTAATTACTTTCAACTGACACTAGTAACGTGCCAGTCTAAGTCAACAAGGCAAATTTCATTGAAATCCGTTCAAGTGTTCTAGAGTTAGTTAGTTAATTAAAATGATTTAAAGATTTTTGAATAACCGCTCCCCACATCCCACTCGCACTTGATTCGAAATTGACTAGCATATACCTATACATACTGTAATAGATCTTTACTACTACATAATTTCACGCCCTCTGTAGATTCTTAAGAAAAACAATGTAATTTAAAGAAAGAAAAAAAAAAAAAGATGGCTGCTTCCGTTGGCGGAAAAAAGGCCATTTCTCGTGGAAATAAAGAAGAAGAAAGAAGCCAAAGTTAAGAAGTTCCATTTTCTTTCTGCTAAGGGAAATTACAATTCAATCTTAATTTTAGCAAAATGTCTTCACTTGTTCTGGAGCGAGTCATGTTAAAAGAAAGATAGGAGCAGACATGGAACATGTGGACATATCAAACGTCAAAGCTGTAAAAACACATACCACACTGGTCAAACGTGCTTTAAAGCAGTTAAGATCAACTACCCCTGAAACCTTAGAATACTCCAGAGAATTTTCCCTGCCTAAACTGGAAGCCACCATCTCGAAAACCAAAGGTAGAAAAGCAGCAGGACTCGATGGAATCTATCTGGCATTTATCAAAAACAAAGGAGAGAACACAAAGATATGGCTTTGTAAATTTTACAGTAATATTGTCACCAGTGGGACTAGCAAAAGAATTTAAAAAAATTAAAGATTGTAGCTCTTCTCACCTCGCGGATAGCTAAGGCTCCATAGCACTTTTAAATGCCAGCTACAAAATCCTCGAACAAGGATGTCATTGTTAATGACAAGTATTGTCGTTAATGGTATGCCGAAGTGAGACGGGCCACTTAGCGTGAGATGAAAAATACTGGTCAAGTATAGGAAATTTTTCAATACACGGAAGTAAAAAAACTGTTCAGATAATTCGTAAAAAAAATTTTCAGATTACCGGAAAACTCTGCAAACTACATGATTCACGTCGAAACTGGATTGCTACCTCTGTATATTTTTACATTAAAACTACATTTCCTCTGCATCCTGAAAGTAATGTCGATATCAAATCAACTCCTACCTCATGTAGTTTCAAAGCACCTTTTTCGTCGTAAACTGCAATTCTTTAGGAAATGGCTTAAATTATGCAGCGAACATGATGTCTCGCTGGTGGAAGATAATGCAGCATCGTAAAGGGAAAGTTTACATGACCTACTCATAAAAATAGTGCTATCTACCAGGGAAGATTTTAAAGCTACAGCGCAGCAAAGCCATACCCGGCATACATATCGAAGGCTACAACACAACCTTGGGGAGACCGAATTTTCCAACGACCAAAACAACGTAGATACAATCTTCACAATTTTGAATGCTAGGAGCGAACTTTTCTATTTAAATTATAATCCATGTAGATCTAAACGCAATGTGTAATGAACTTTGTGTAATTTTCGAGTTTGGGGAAGACATTCATCGAAATATGTCCCATCCTAAAGGAAATAAGAAGAGCGCACGCATTGGGAAGAAGGCGAGTTGCGGACAAACTTAATTCTAAATGGTCAGGACTGGAAAGTTTTATAGAATTGTCTAAGCATCGCTCTAACAGATAATAGATGAAACTTTTTAAATGAAATTGTATCTTTAAATTAAGTTATCCATAGAAAGATCTGATCGAGCTTAGCTCCGCAATTATAAAGGGTGTTTCAAAATTCATGGAAAATTCGAATTTTACGCCATTTGTGCGGTAGATTGTTGCCAACGCACAAAAAAAAGATAGCGTGACAGCTGACAGTTCAGGGTTATTAAAAATGCGCGTTTTCTTCGTTGAGCAAACTTTCAAAAACAATGAAAGTTTGGCAGCTACAGTTCGCAATTTTCGTACAAAATATGGTCAAAATAGTGACTCAACTTCATCAACTGTGAACAGATTAATTCAAAAATTGAGGAAGACTGGATCAATTAGTGATCTTAGACACTCTGATCGTCCTTCAATAAGTCGTTCAACACAAAACATCGAAGCAGTTTCTGAGAGTGTTGTTGAGAGTCCAGGAATATCAATTCGATACCATGGTCAAGCATTCGACATTTCGAGAAGCTCTCTACAGCGTATTTTCACGGTTGAATAATCATGCATACAAAGTGGAATTAACTCATCATGCCTACTGACCAAGCACAGCGAAGAGAGTTCGTTGAATGGATTATGGAACAACAGCAAGTGGATGCTGATTTTTCCAACAAAATCACCTTCAGCATGAATCAGCAAGAATTTTAGTTCTAGCTCAAATGATCTCAAATCTTTCAATGTAGTTCATCAAAACATTCGTAGTCTGTGGCGTAATTTTGATTTCCAATCTTGATGCCTTTATAAATTTACCTGATATTATTATTTTGACTGAGATTTGGATTTATTCCTGCGGGGGGAGTAGCAGTTTTTATACGCGATTTGTTTCAGTGTGAAGTAAATTGTTATAGTCTGAAAAGCGCGGACATTTTAAAGATCTCTTGCTGTGTGTGCAATGAATTGATCACCTTTATTGGTGTTTATAGATTTCACTCTCAGTCAATTCAATTCCTTATTGATAAATTTTCTTCCTTTTTACTAAATGACCGAGCGGCAAATCTTATAATTTTGGGCAATTTCAATTTAGACTTACTGAGTTCTAGCTGTGTTTCTGATTCGTACGGTGCTCTTATGTCTGAAAATGGTTTAGCGTCTTATGAGCCAACGAGAGCCAACGAGATCGGTTTCAGGTACCTGTCTTGATCATATATTTGGACGATTTTCTAAAATAGTCCTAAATCCTTGTGTTACAATTAATTTTGACCTCCAAATCACAGATCGCTGCATGACGGGTATTGTATTCAACAGCCTGAAAAGTAAAATAAAAGACAAGATTATTCCAGCTCGAAGAATTACCCAAATTGATTTCAACAAATTAAACAATCTCCTTCTTCATGCTGTTTGGGATGAAGTCTATTCTGAAGTTAACCCTTCAAAGGCATCCGATCTGTTCACCAAAAATGTAAACATATCCTTATTCTTCCCACTTCATCCTTAGGAAAAGATCAGAGATCAAACTGGAACCATGGATAAATGCTGCTCTTCTTAAAAAAATTAGACTCAACCAAAAGTTGCGAAAGAAGTCTTATCCACATAATCTCAGCTTAAAGAATAAATTTAATAAAATTTGTAAGGAACTTAACAATGAGTTTAGGGCAAGTTTTTCTACGGAAAATGCGCTTTTGGAGTTCACCTCCTTCATTCTAAAAGGTTTGGATGACAAAAAAAAACTTGTGCTGCACTTTTCGTAGATATAACCAAAGCATTTGACATGGTCAACCACAATATTCTTTTAAACAAGCTGTATAATATTGGTTTTCGTGGTTTTGCTTTCAAGTGATTTTCGTCTTATTTAAAAAATAGGACTCAAAAAGTCAAAGTTTGTAACATCTTTAGTGAAGCCAAAACAATTAATCTGCGTGTTCCGCAAGGTTCCGTTCTCGGTCCGATTCTTTTCCTCATATATATAAATTCAGTCTTTGAGCTTCCATTTGTAGGAAAAGTAAAAGCTTTTGCAGATGATCTCGCTATAGCTTATGACTCATCTAATCCCTTGAATCTAGTTGCTGACATTAACCATGGTATTCACTTGTTGAGAACTTGGTTCGCTGAACATAAGCTTATGGTCAGTGAAAAAACAAAATTAATGCTGTTTAGCCTTGCATTTAAAGAGCTTGCAGATAATTGTTATATTTCATGCTCCGGATTGTACTAAACACTTATTATTTAATGTCCAGGACTTAGCACTACATGTTTGTATAAAGAGGAAAGTGTTCGTAATGTCAATTGTTTTAAAATTGAAATAGTTCAACAATTTAAGTATTTGAGGTTAACAATAGATAATCAATTAAGCTGGACTGAACACATCTTTAATTTAAATCAATATTTTCTATCAACTATTCGATGTTTTTACCGTCCCTGATACTAATCTTAGAACCATTTATTTTACAATTTTTTATTCCAAGTTAGAATATGGAATATCCTGCTGGGGAGGAGCCTACCTTAATAAATAGCAACCGCTTACTCTATTGCAAAAGTGTGCCGTAAGGAAAGTCTGTAATGCAATACGATTAGCCCACTCTATGGATCTTTTTCGACAGATGAACATTCTTCCAGTAAGGCACTTGTTTTACTTTAAGGTCCTTAAAATATTTTTTTATGAGAGGTGGTTATATGCTAAGACTTATACAGCTTACGCAGCAATACTTCCGCTGCTGTTGGTTTGCCTACTTTTCGGACTACATTTTTTAGAAACACTTACACTATCGTGTCTCGTAAATTGTTTAACAAGCTCCCAGTAGATATACGATTGTTAGCATTCTTAAAACGTGTAAAGTTATGGCTTCTAGGTTTTAATATTTATGAAATAGAATTATTGCTGCGCTACTTTGTTTGATGATTTTTTTTTTTTTTTTTCGTTTTTATTGAATTTCTTCTTTTTTTTATTATATTTCCTAATGTATATTTTTTTTATTGATCACCGCACAATGTAATACAAAATTTAATATGTGGCATTGTCTCTATTTGTTTAACATAAAATGTCACAAACTATTCTCTAAACAATGTTAATAAATAGTTGTAGTTATTAAAAATATTGTATTAAGGAGAATAAGAATAAATTGAATTGAATTGAATTGAAAAAAATCATTTCCTGGTCGTGTAATTTCCTGTTTTCGTGATCAGGATTGACCGCCCTGATCATTCGATTTAACGCCTATGGACTTTTTCCTTTGGAGTTTTTTGAAGTCTAAGGTTCATGTCAAGGAGCAAATTGAGCGCTGTATCATTGAAATTCAGCCACATTTACGCCAAACGTTCATGGAAAATTTCGACAAAAGGGTTCGTATGTGCCAGCAAAGCCGTGGCCTCCACTTACCTCCATTTACCGCATTTGCTATTCCATACACAACCCTATGCTGTATACTTTATGAATCAATAAAATATTTACAATTTTTAATTAAAAACCTGTGTTTTGTATCAAAATTTTTGCGTGCATTTTGGGACACCCTTTACTTACTTACTACGAAAGGAAAAGTAGGATAGAATTAAGATAATGTTATGGAATACTAACCACGTAAGGCCTGACTCACACTTGACAATTTTGTTCCAATTTAGAGTGTGGCCCTAGTATAGAAATGTTAATATTCTTCGTTGAATGAAAATTTCATTTTCACTTCATTGTAGCGATTGGTTAGGCTCTTCTCTCCAAAATCAGATATTTCGACACCTTTTATTAGGGAAACGTAAGGTGCCATCGAACCTTGTAAT
Organism: Pocota personata; assembly: GCA_963082735.1. Lineage (NCBI taxonomy): Eukaryota > Metazoa > Arthropoda > Insecta > Diptera > Syrphidae > Pocota > Pocota personata. The sequence goes on along the minus strand of OY720429.1, from coordinate 242,515,381 downwards.
TTGAATCTACTATATGTATATGTATCTAACGGTTGTATCGAAAAACATGAATGACGCAAAACATATGACAAATGTGAAAGTTTACGAGTATGTACAGCTTTGTCGGACAATTTATTCGTTAATATCTCACGAATTACATATTTATTCAGTAGGGTCACATCTTGGTCATTCTGGCTAGGCCTTGATTTATGAAACCCTAGGCATCTCGAATTCACTTTGCATAATTTCCTAGTCCACAATAAATCTCTGCAACCGCTATTTACATGAATATCGTATTTATTCGAACATAAACGATTCCATCCACCTGTGAGCCACCTCATAATCTCCATGAGAGGTAAACATAAATAAATAAATAAGACCATCTTCAAGCCCTTGAAGTTGGTAACGTGTTAAATTTGCACAGTTTTCCTCACTGGACGGCCTACGAAAAATTCTGCAAATTTAATGAACTACATAGCTAACTAAACAACCATTAGGGGATGAAACGTTAGGGGTACATTAGAAGGCAATTGCTTAGATTGGCCAAAATAACAACTTTCCATGGCCGCTTAGCAAAACTGTTACTTGCTACTGTGCTACTTGGAATGTCTGCGGATACATCCATAATACAAGAGCCAACGATAGTACTTCCCACTAAAGTGATGATGAATGGAATGAAGTCGGCCTAATGATAATGGCAGCAATATCACTTTATAGTTTGCCGCCGGTACATGTGTTGTATGATAATGTACGTGTAGGGTTCCTTCTCCCCCCGGAGGAAGAACAACAAATTGCCTACGTTCATGGCTTTATTAGGTATTTCCGGCGAATTTTCGTGTGTTCCTTGTGAGTACAATGCCCCCTAGGGCTTGCACAAAACTGTGATAGGTTTTTAATAACAATGCTGCTAATAAATTCCCTAGACGCCTACATACACGCAAAAGCTAGCAAAAAAAAAAACGAAAAAAAATGAAATACACCAGCCGTCGCCATTTGCCATTTGGTGTTTGGCTGTGAAAATCCTGTTAACGTGTAAAAATTTATTTACATCACGACAAATTATTTATTGCTTGTCAAATTTATTACCTAACCTTTGTTATGGGGCGGTGGTTGTGGCGGGGGCTGGTTAGCGTCGAGGGTGTAATAGGGCAATGGGGCAAAAAAAATAAAAAAAAAAGGTGAAATTGTTGCTGCCATATGCGACAGGGTAAAAAATGGTATGAAACACAGGCCAGCAACAGAAAAAAAAAGGGTTTTGGTTGGAAACCGGTGTTTAGTTGTGATACCGGGGATGCTGAGCTATGTCGGTTGACAGCAGGGATGTTTTTTTTTTTTTGTTCTTGCCATTCACCGCTCCCTGTGTTGTGCTACTATTGTGACATAAAATCTATTCGCATGAATAAACGTAATAAATTGTTTTGCAAAGAAAGCAGAAAATAAATAAATATTGAGGCTGGTATAGCTGGGGTGCTTTGTTTGGAAATTATTGCGACATTTTATGAGGCATATGGTCAATTTGAATGTTTTATTGGTGTAAATTTTGTGATTTAGTGAATTGTTTTTTTTTTTTTTTTTTTTTAGCAAAAGACTTTTTTATTATGTCTATTAATGATCTGCATTCAAAAAGTAGCAATTATACTGAATGGGAATAATTAAGCCGAGGGGGAAAGGGTTATTTACTTTTAAAAGTGTAATATCTACCATGTGGTGGCCATTTTGTAGTGCCTAGTGTGTTCGCATGTGACCCGAACTGTGCAGGTTCAATTACGGACGGGGAACAGCAACCACAGCCACTCAAGCACAGAAAAAGAACCGAATAAAATCCAAGTTTCTCCAACCACTACACCAAAAAGGAGTTTCTGCTTAGTAGTACAATGGACTTCGTGTGCATCCTGAGTGCTCCGGGATTTGGAAATTTCCTTTGAAAAAATAAAAATTACCATGTGGGTTGTCACATTGGATTGTATAGTGCATTTGCTTGTGACTTGAATGATGCAGGTTCAAGCAGCACCCGAGCAGAAAATATAAACGAATAAAATCTAAATTTTTTCCGACCACTGTTCCGGTAGTACAATGAAGTCTAAGTGATTCGGGACTTGGTTTCCCTTTCTAAAAAAAAAAAAATTAAGTGCAGGACTTGGTCGCACATACTCGCACCTACATATATATTGATTATTTGCAAATGTCTCATGTTTGAAATTTAAACAAAATCGTTCTTTTTTTAACCAAATATCCGAGAAATTGTCAATTTCAAAAAAACAGTTTTAAGTAAAGTACCGTTATTCGTACTTTCTGCGAAAAAGTGCTAGGCAATCAGATAGCGCATATCTACCCCAACTCAAATATGAAATTTGATCAAAATCGTTGCAGCCGTTTTTGAACAAATTGATTTTTTTTTTTCAAAATCGGCCTTAAGTTAATATTCGGGTTAGAATGACAATTCCGATTTATTTTCGAATTGTGAATCACCCGAGCCCAGATTCGAAGTTTGAAAAAAATCTGTTCAGTATAGGCTGCAGGCGGTTATACATCAGCTAGCAAACACACAGACAGGCAGACAGAATTGAAAGACCCACTTTTCTGAGTTTCTCTAATGCCAAGTTTGTTCAAAATCCTGAGATCAAACTTTTTTAGAAAACCAATACTTGCCCTTATAGGTGCAAGTAGTAAAGGGCTGCCTCAGGGAATACAGCAAGTAAATAAAAACTTACACTAGCCACACATGAAACACACATCTGCATGCTCAACTCTTGTGGAATCCAACAACTATAAGCCTGTTATTGAATTTTACAAGTTTGGAAGCACAATCCAACAGTTTTAATGAAAACTGAATCCATCAACATCTTAATGGAATCCATCAACACACACGGTAGTCCTAACCTAAACTCAAGTGAATTCAACCATCTGCAAAACTACATACCCCGTTTTTTTTTGCACGTGTTAAAGGGGATATGAATACCCTTATACTAATTTTTTAGGACACGGGCGTTTTTTTTTTTGTGGAAAGGGGAAGAGACAGAGAGAAAGACAGATTGGTGTAGTTGGTTTGAAACTCAGGTTTTAGTTAAGTTTCAGTGAACGCCAAGGGTGGCTGTCCAGATAACTGGGGAGTATTTTTTTTTGTTTTCAATGTTATTGTTGTTGCTTATGATTCACAGTATTTTTTCTCCGTCCTCCTGATGTCATTATCACTATCAAGTTTCATTTTAGCCATATGACCACTCTACTGCCAGTGTTATGCCTTCACAGTACAGTTGACTTAGCTTTCGCAAGTGATCGACTTTTTTATTTATTTCATGCGAAATAAATAGATGATTATTGACATCATGATTCGAACCGTTAAGCAATAGCGTGACAAGCGATGATGTTACCACTAGACCACGGCCACCCTCAGGGAGGTATTAGGTGAGGCCTGTTAGAGGGAGGAGTAGATGGGGTCTAATGCATTCGAAGTTATACAACTGAAACTCGTCCTTCATGATTGTACTATGTGGATGGCCGTGGGGTAGTGGTAACATCATCGCTTACCATGGTGCAGGTTCACGGTTCAAATCCTGATGTCAACAATCATCTATTTATTTCGTCTGAAATAAATAATAAAGTCGATCAATTGCCAAAGCTAAGTCAACTCTACTGCGAAGGCACTGGCAGTAGGGTAGTCATATGGCTGAAAATGCAACTTGATCGTGATGTTGACATCAGGAGGACTGAAAAAAAAATTCTGTGAATCAAAAGCAACGAAAATCAGAAATGCTCCCCAGTTATCTGGACGGCACCCTTGGAGTTTACTAAAGCTTAATACTACCTGAGCTTCAAACCCACCACACAAATCTTTCTTTCTCTCCCTCTCACTTTCTACAAACGCCTCTACCCTGAAATAATTTAAGGGTATTCATACCTCCTTTCCACGCTGAAGTAGAGGGCAACGAAGAGGCAAATTCCTTGGCAAGACAAGGAACAGCAGAATCCTTTATCGGACCTGAACACCATACGCGAAGAATTCAGGAAGATCCAAAAAGAAAACAAGTCTGAGGCAAGCTAAGAAACTTATGGGACACTACACCTGGAAGAGATTCGAAGCATGCATCTGCCTTAACAAGAATAACTACGTATCCTAACAAGCTTTCTAACGGGGCACTGTAAACTCAGGGAGCATTTCAGGAAACTATGTATAACAAACGAAGGCCTTTGCAGATTCTGCAATGAGTCCAGTGAGATTTCAGAACATCTTCTGGAGTCATATGGGGCATTGACTCACAAAAGGCTGAAATGTTTGGGCAAGTACCAACTATCAGATGAGGATATACCAACCATAGATCCACTTTTCATTCTCAGATTCCTAAGAGAAACTGGATTAGAGAGGGTGCTCTAGGGTGAACTACCCTTGCCAAGGCAAAGAAAGAGTATTAGACCCTCGATAATAATTCTGAAGGAATTAATTCCGAGGAAAACTCTAATGTGAGAATAAACCTCTCCTAGATATTAGCAGGGGGCAAAAATAAAGCAACTCTTAACCTAAAGTTTCGACCTCGTGTAATCAGTATCTGGATTGCAAAAAGGCAACAACATATCAGTCACTGTCCTCAAAACTATGCATTATTATATATTCGTCTTAGAATTGTCCATAGATTAACCACTATCCTTTCGACACACCTCAACACTAATACTAATATACTAGGTGGTCCAAAAGTCTTAAACCTATTGGAAGTCATTTTTGCAAATGGCGTCTTATGCCATCGCGACTTTGACACTTGCGAAGCAAACAGAAAACATGAATTGCTATATTCTACAAAAACGAGGAATAATTGCGCCAATGTTTTAACAAATAATATTTCGGTGGTTATGGAACAGTATCAAACGTGGCCGGCCTCGGAGCAACCGTTCGGTCGGGAATATCGCTGCTGTGGCTACAGATATTCAAGAGGACCGTTGCTATCTCAAATTGACGTATTGGGTTTGTAGAACTTATGGCTCCAGCAAGCGTTCCCCGGTGGCTTAAAATCACGCTTTGGGGATTTGTACTTGTCCTCAAGATAGCCCAATTTGACCGTTCCAGACTTCATTCTTTGGGGTTTTTTTGAGGTCATGACAAGAAGTGGGGAATTTATAGCTCGAAGTTTTGGGAAAAGTCATAAAAATTTTATGAAATGAGCTCGAATGTGCATCAACTCTAGCGGCGGCTATTTGACCAATATTATCTGCGCGACTTAATGGAAAAATAAAGTAAACGTCTAAATAAACATAAACAACGGAACCAATTCTTTTTATTTACAAACATTACTCCCTTAGGAAATCGAGTGAGAACCTTGAACACATATACGTATATGTATGATTTTCATAAAATTGTCTGCGTTTATTGAATCTCACTTGTTGATACTTTCTGATAGAAATTTGTTGTGGCCGAACCCAAAAAGATACCAACTTGACCTTTTTCAGTGGAGTTACAGAATAAAAAAAAGCAAACCATTTAAGAAAATTAGATACTTAATTAAAATAAATAACAGCTGTAGTGACATAGATTTACAAACATTTTTTACGAAACAACTTTTAACTTTTAACATCACTTCGGCTGATAAAGCTTGGATATTTAGTACCTCGATTGGAGATTGGATCGGTTATGCATTTTGAAAATGAAGATGGGGGCTTCAAAAAGCCATTTATGGGACAACAACAGCGCTCACGTCCCATAATGAATTAACTACTGTCTATGGGACTTAAAAATAAATAAATATTTTTGCGCTAACAGCTCAATGCAGGGCATATTCTAGCTTCTCGCAGTCACTCGTTGTCGAATGGTTGGGACCTAAAGTTTTATACCGTTTCCGAAGGTCAATATTTTCGATTGAGAGAAGCTTTTCATGACTGTTTTACTCTCGGATGTTTATCAGCCTTTCGCGAGAGGTGCGTCCGTGACAAAACTTTTTTTTATTTTTTATTTTTTTTATGTTTTCTTGGATTTGAACATTGAATCTCTCGCTCAGTGATCGCGCACTTAACCACTGTGCCACGGCGCCCACTATGGAACTTTGCGTTGAAATAACTGCCGTACATTGTATTGTCATATTTTTGGAAGTGCATTATTATTACAAACCTACCCCTAATATACTCCTTCACAATATAACCAACAGACAATAGCTTTAAACTAAGTAACTGTCTTGTGTCCGTTCTTTTTTCTTACTAGCAAAATACTTTGTTTATGTTTAAGCAATCGACTCTTAGTAATAAACGAATTTAAACTCGCGTTTATCTTAAAGTCGCCTCCAACTCGAAACCGTAAGTAATAAACGATATAAATCTAGAATGTCACTTCTGAAATAAGAAACAGTTTAGCAATAACTCACGAGCATTATTTTAAAGTATTTCAAGTGAAAATGGGGATAAACAAATCTTGCGTAATTTGGATAGTATTCATGTAATAGTATTCATAGAATGCGTTTGGAATACTTTCCAATTTCTAATGCCGAATTTGTATGCTAAAATCTGAATTGAATTTCATCGATCGGTCGGAATTCAGCTGTGCAAGTCACAGTAGCGAAAATGTGAAAATTAATTCAATTACTACAAATTTGATTTTTGCTAAATTATTTTTATTACTACGAAACTTTAAAGCCATTTACAATCACCTAACTAACAACGACTTTATGAATTGCTTTTAGTATTTCTATTACGTATTAAGGTCCATCGTGTCTGGCTGTGCAATTTTGTTCCTTTCTTTCATTCACAATAGCTTCTGCAAAAATGTAGGGAATTAAACGTTCAACGGCTACACATGCAAAATTGCAATTTTGTACTGCTTTTGGAAAATTTCATTCAACATTTTTCATTAAAAAATTAAGTTGTGCATGAAAGCCATTGCATATTCCGAAAAATCCACTAAACCCTCACATGCAATACAATTAAAATATCGATAAATAGATTTTGTATACTTTGATGGGTTTTCACAATACCACCAGACCAACGCTGATTTTATTGGTCTACTTGAGACAAACTCGGTGGGTACTGGCATTTCAGGTCAAAAGTTAGGACTATTTGCATGAGTAGACACTCCTTAATACCAGCACCTTCACATTTTTTATACTAAACTGAATCTATTTCAATTTTCTTCAATTTACTATTTATTTTTCCGTGCTCTATTATATTGACAACCCTGTACACGGCAGTTGGAATTATTAATTATTGTCCTCGGCTGCTTAATTTTTTTTTTTTTTTCAATTTTCTCTATCACTTAAGACTATATCTCTTAAAGTTTATTAGGCAACTAATGGAGAGAGAGAGGAAAGGATGTGAAGAAGAATTCAAAATTTGAGAGAAAATGATAGATTTTGTCAGATTAAAGTCGCTCCAAACCTAAAGTTTCGAACTCGTGTAAAGGACAAAAAGGCAACGTAACTTTGCCAGACAATCTCTATGCCATTCAAATTCATGGAAAAAGTCACCAGTACTGAAATGATAAAATTTAGGGAGAGCCACGATCTAATAAGCGACCAGGAGTATGGTTTTTACAGTCTCCGATCAACTTGAGACCCACTGAGTTATGTGATCCACCCATGGACGTCAGCCATCGAACATCAAGGGAAATTAAGGGCCATTTCCCTGGCATCTCGAAAGCATATTATCGAGTCAATCCTCCGTAAGTGATAGATCAACTCAAGTTGAGGCATATTTGCTGTAAATAATGGAGTACCTCAGGGATCAATACTTTCTCCAACTCTATTTCTACTCCATATCAATGATACACTAGAGTCAACACTAACTGAGAGAAGATTAAAAAAAAAGAGCCAAGACAAGATTCGATATCGATATCGGACAGGATAAAATGATAGTAGAAACTTCCATTGTTCCAAATTTTTCCATCATTATCTCTGTTCCAAAACTCTGATTATTCGAATACTTTGAATTAGCCCATGTAAGGTGTCCAAAAAGTAGTTTAATCTGACTTGAACTGTTGAAGTGACCGTTGATTACGTCTTTAGAATTCGTCCGCTGACGCATGTATCCAAAGAAGATTGCCATTGTGGAATACTCTTCTCTCAGTCTCCCGTTTTCTACCACCAACGTCCTGCTCATGAGGTTAAGACGCAGTCTTGGATGAAATTACTAGGTACCATGAGTTCACCGCGGGATGGTAGGATTTTGTGTATATAGAGAGTGACTTTGGAAAGATATATTGAGGCTTAAGTCCATTCAAATGTAGGTACCAACACTTCTGACCAAAAGTTTAAGGTTGGTTCACTCAAAAAAAAATTTAAGACCCTCAAAATAGTACATAAATATTACGATTCAAAGAAAGTACTTAAAAGCATTACTTAATATTTAAGATTTTTACTAAAACGCAATGCCAAAAGTGCGATTCGTCTCAAACAATCGGGCGCATAGAAGTAAAGCTCCTACGGACACGGAACTATAGTCAAAAGGTATTGTATAACCGATCTCAACAGAACAATAGATTATATCATACCCTACATAGATTTCGACAACAACTACTCCACTTTTATTCCCGAAAGACAAGAGTGGGACTCCAACACATTAATTAATATACAGGACATTCAGCTCTACACCGACGGGTCAAAAATGGATATCAGAACTGGCTCTGTAGTTTTTTGCGAGTCACTTAAAATCAACACTCGTACAAACTCCCGGATGATTGTGGCATCTTTCAAGCTTAGGTCTTCGCCATTAATAGGGCTGCACAGATATAACAAAGAACTAAATCCTTCAGAGATTACAATTTTCGTAGATAGTCAAGCGGCAATCAAAGCACTAGACTGCGAGAAAGTCATATCGAAAACAGTTTCCAGATGACGTAGTACGTTGAACAGAATATGCAATACCCATGACGTAACTCTGGGTTCCTCATATCAATATAAAAGGAAATGAAACAGCAGATGAACTAGCTAAAAAGGGATCAGCATTGGATCTTCAAAATTCCCGGATATTAGTAGAAGCTCCAATAGGTCAACTAAGAAGGAAGAGAACTAAAAGCAAGAGAACTGATTAACTCCACATGGTCCGCCAGAAGCGACTGTGTCATATCTCGCAGCTTATGGCCGACAGTGGATAAAAACAGAACAAAAAGCCTATTGGAGATGAATAAAAAAGAAATTCGAATCATGATAAGCGTGCTAACAGGACACTGCCCGATAGGTAAAATGGCTGTCATACTAGGCATCAACACACCCAACCACTACAGGAGCTGTCAAGATATAGAGGAGACAGAAACCATCAAACACTTGTTATGTGACTGCCCAAATCTTCAAAACCACAGGCTTTTTGACGAACTAGGCTTCATAAAGAGCGCAGGCTGGTTTGCAACAGAACCCACCGTAACACAAAGGTCTTAAATATAGGTTCCACATAACAAAAAAGGAAGCACAATGGACCGTATGGCCCCCGTGATAAGCACTTAGGTGTACTTCCCTCCAACTTAACCTAACCTTTTTACTAAAGATAACAAACACCACTTGAACACATGTCTTTCTCAAAAAAGCCGCCCTTACATTGTAATACCTGCCTGTACCAAGCTCAGCATTGTGGTATTAAGTTTGTCTTTGTATCTGGTAAGGAATTTTTCCAGCAGCTAAGCAAAGTAATCCACATCCCCTCCTTCAAAGAGGGACTTTGATCACCCACTCTTCTATCCGCTTTTCCCATGACAACTCTATGGGGTTTTGCTCCTTAAATTATGGCGGCCATACCATACTCATATTATCCAAAATGCTTTCTGTTGTGTTTGGGATCGTTACCTTTCTATCTGGATTGTGTGGATTCTTTTTCATAATGCCATCGATGTGGATCAAATCTCCTACTCCACTTGCAGGGAAACATCCCCAAACCATAATGAAGCCGCAGTCATGCTTAATTATTGGCACTGTATTTTGTTCAGCGCAAATAGCTCAAACTTGGATTCGTAAGCTCAAAGTAGTTTTTTTTTAAATCTTATTCAGTCCAATCCTCATGAATTAAACTTCTGAGGTCGAAGCAATGATTTGTTCATGATTGTGCTTCCAAAGAGTCCAGGTTCTCTTGAACGTTTTCATACTGTGGTGAGATATACAGATTTGGACTGATTTTTGTTGAACTTTGCGCAAATTGTTGACGTTGTCTTTCATCTATTTTGTTTGCTGATTATTGTAGGAAGTCTATCCGTTCAGTTGCAGATTTTGGCCTTCCCAAGGGTTGCCTATCGTGATGACTCCCGGTCTAAATGTATAATATCGCCATCTGATAGCCAATAATACGCTCGGACTTTTCTTCTTTATATGTGACTGGATGCTTTTACTCAAAGTGCAAAAAGATAAGTCTACTCGTAAGTGGTCTAGAATTTGTCAACGAGGTTTATCTTACACATATTGAACAGTAAACATATGCAGCTATTGGCAACAAAATGATAAAACAAGTACACCAAGAAGCATTGTATCATAAATAAGAACAACCGGGTCATAACGCCAGACTGTATAATAAAACTAATCAATCGTTTACTATTAGAAAAACTCATATTTCCAAAGAAATTTGGCTCCAGTCACATATAAAAACAGATATTCATGGTACCTGGAAACTTTTGGCCTACAGTGTACCTATACACAGCCGCCCCTAGGAGAAACTAAACTAAATGCAAGACAAACTAAATTCAATATAAATAAATAATACTTTTTTTTAGAAATGTATTCTACTATCTGTCCGGAGCATTGTCATTGAAGAATAAGAGGAACGCTATTGGATGACATCCTTTCTCTTTGAACATAATAATCTATAGTTTTCTGATTGTTCCAGAACTAGACCGCAGATTGTTCAATACCCATCACAGACCGAAGCCAATAATGTAGTACTGGTGAAAAATAAATGCCGCACTACGTAATACTTCGGCCATAGGACAACATCAGTTGTATGGACCATCCTCTAAAATGATCAGCTCCTTTAAGAATACACTTCACATGCATATCCTGACAACATACTGACTGCAATTAAATTATTTACAAAAGTTTCCATGGAACCCAAAAACCACACAGCTTTACAAAAGTCTATTCAATATTTAAAGTTTTAGATACTCGTACTTTCAAATTTTAAGTATCGACTTAGTTATACAAAACTTTCACCCAAAGGGCATCCGAACCACAAGGACCACACTAAAAATTCTCAGAAAATCTATTGTTGGATGGTGGTAAATGTTATGTGTTTTTCTTTCTCGCCGAGGGAGACAAGGACGTGAAAATATTTCGATTTTAATAGCTTAACAGAGAATTTTCCCAGAAGAGAATATGAAATAAAGTAAATAAATTTGAAGAAGTCGATGGTGTTTACATACATAGTTCAACGGAGTTAAATCTTATGCTTGCAGACTTTAAGAATGAAAACTCTTAAGCCAAGAGAAGATAGAAAAGCTATTTAGATACATGAAATTAAACTCACAATATAAATTGTTTAAATAGTATTTTTCCAAATATGATTCGTCCGCATACAAACATGTTTGCATACTGGTTTACCACTTTTCTAGACTTTCTCTATAAAGGAACCTTCTCTATAAAGCAAAATCCTTCAACGAAGACTACCTTAAAACAGCTACCTTAAAGACGCAAATCTGGGCCATAGGGCAAATGGAGCACTTCAACCTAATAAGTTCCTACGACTATCTTCTAACTCTCCAAAAAGTCTACTTTTTGTTATAATTTGCGGGCGCTAAAGGGTATATGAATACCCTTAAATTATTTCAGGGTACGAACATTTGCAGAAAGTGAGAGAGAGAGGTAGCTAGGTAGATAGGTGTGGTTGTGACAGCATACTATGCTGAAACATAATTAGCGCAGAGGCGCCGTTTTAAGATTATTTAAAGATTATTTAAAACCACCCCGTGGCATTGAGGAAACTGATGATGTCCCCGATGCTTGTTTCCGCTCTCTAGTCACTAATATTATCAAAAAGGTGTCTGCCAAGTATACGGTGTCTGACCCTACTAAGGGCCGGACACTTACAAAGGAAGTGAAGGATTTTTTCAGGCTCGTTGGCCACATTGCAGCTACGACAATGTGCATTAAAAGTAATGTCCAGTCTGGCTGCGTGGACCCCTATGGGCCAATGTTCAGTGCTAATTGCCAGAACTCTAGCAATATCTGCCCGGTTTCTGTTTAATAGCTCTTGTGTCCTGCTCCAGTTATACTTGGGCCACATCTGCCTGAATATGACACAGTTCGGCAACCCTCGCCATCTATTACCAGCATCTGTAAGGAAATGAGCAAAGATTATACCCTTAAGGGTATGTTGACATCCTCCCCACGGGAGCAGTCAAGGGCAGACCCTGCCTCGCAAATTCATCAGCCCTTTCGTTTCCGTCAATGTTATTATGACCAGGCACCCAAAAAAAGATTCCCGCCCCTACTCCGCAGTCCATTTTCGACCCGTCAGTGAAAATGGTTGTTTTGAACCTCGTTAGTCACCGCGACACAATTACATTCCGCCCTGGAAGGGAATCTCACAGTGACATCATTGCGAAAGTTCACCCTGGGAGTTATGTAGTCGGTCGGATTTGCCACCAACTCCCGAGGTAGCAGATTAAGGATGCTGTTGTGGCCGTAGAGACTATCGCACCAGCTACCTGTTTCTCTTAATCTGACCGTACTACATGCTGATATGTACTTTATATGAAGGCCGAGTGGTACAAGGTGAAGGATTACGTTCAAGGCTTCAGTTGGGCATGTTCTCATCGCCCCTGTAGCACATAGAGCCGCAGTCCTTTGTACTTTGTTGATGAGTTTGGTAATGTATGCTTTATTAACCGCCGTCCACCAAACTAGCGATCAATAGGAAAGTATAGGGCGAACTACCGCAGTATACATCCAAATGACCATCTTCGGACGGAGTCCCCATTTCTTACCGAATGTTTTACTGCAAGCATAAAAACAGGCTTTACAAGCCACACAGGCTTTCTTTACTCGCTGTTCAATGTTAAGCTTCCAGCTTAATTTAGGGTCGAGTACCACACCTAGGTACTTAGCACTAGATGATAACGAGAGTGATTTGTTATTAAGCCGTGGAGGCGTGAAAGCCAGTATTTTGGTTTTTGTGGTAAAGAGCATCAGTTCAGTTTTGCTCGGATTGACGCTAAGTCCACATCCAGTGGCCCATGTGCTAATCTTATCCAAGCCACCTTCCATAATCTCACTGATCACAGAAGGAAACATCCCCGATACCAACACTACCACATCATCCGCACATGCGACAACCTTGACTCCGTCTCGGTCAAGCCTACACAGAATTTTGTTGATTACCATAAGCCAAAGAAGAGGAGAGATAACCCCACCCTGAGGAGTTCCCCTTACAACGGATATGGTGGAAACACTATTACTGAGTGTCGATTGAATGATTCTGGAGAGAGAGAGAGAGAAAGAGAGATTGGTGTAGTGGGTTTGAAACTCAGGTGGTATTAAGTTTCAGTATACTCTAAAGGTGGCGTCCAAATAACTGGGGAGCATTTTTGATTGTTGTTGCTTATGATTCGCAGTATTTTTTTCAGTCCAGTCTAAGATTATTACTCCTCCGGCATGCCAGAACACTGTGTTAACTGAACTTTCTGCTTTGAATTTTTTAGGTCCATAACTTCTCTTTCCACTCTTTTGATTGCATTTTTGACTCGGAATCATACTGGTCGATTTCAGATTTATCCCCAGTTACGATGGGAGGAAATCAGTTTTCTGGATACACTTTCCTCTTTTGCTTTGGCTGGCTATAGTTCTGGGTAAACCTAGGCCTAGGGCAAAAATGCTACAATTACATATTGATGAGGTCCCTCTTCGCTTTCGCACGCCGTTGAATATTAGGTTAGCGTAGTCTCTTTGGGGTGAACTCGAAGACTCTCCGGACCAGAGCACTAATGTTTCTACGCTCTACATGACAACCTTTTACGCTGAATTAGTATCTTCTTCGTGATTAAATCTTCTTAAGTCTTCTCGTGATTAAATCTTCAGCTTAGTGTACCATCAACCATCAACCACACATGTTCCTAAAAATTTTTCTTTCGAAGTTTCCAAGAACACTTTCATTCAATATCCATGCTTCTGCACCATACCATAGGAGGGCTCGGATTATGAGAGTTTTATACAGCATCCCTTTAGTTCTTGTTAAGAGGGCTTGACGACTCAATTGCCTACATAGCTCAAAGTCACTCAACGTCTACGTTTAACGGTCTGCAGAATTTATCTCTCCAGATTTTCAGAACCGACTACGTGTTAGCAATGCCATTCCCGTCTCTGTCCTTGCAGGCTCCTGTTTGGATAGCTATAACATTGATCGGCATACTTATCCTTCTTTAGAAGTTATGCACTTCTTTCCATTTTTCTTTTTCTTTTTTCCTGGGCAAGTGCCCCTTGTTCCTCGTTTTCTGTTCACAGAGTCACCTAATGGTTCTTATCCTCTTTGTAGGCTTTCATTTTCAACGTTTATCCCAGCACAATTGGTATCAAACTAGGTTTTTCGAGTGAAACCAAGAAGTTGCAGAACTTCTACATAATGGTTGGCAATATCGCTACTGGTCTATCGCACCCGCTGTTGCTGCAGTTGGACTTCTTGATAGAGCTCTTGGGACACATGATCAACAAATGCTCTGACAGTGCTTTGCAATTTATATCACTCGATATTCGCAGTCGTACCTTTGCCACAACTACGTAATGTTCAGAATCGGTATTCGCTCCTCATTCAGCTTGTACATCCAGCAGACTAGAGGAGTGCCTGTCATCAATTGGGAAGTGATCAACTTGGTTGATGGTATATTCGTGAGGTAACTGAAATGTTACCTTATGAATGTTAAGAAGGAACCTTATTCGTGAGGTAACTGAAATGTTACACTACCATGTTGCAAAATCCACCAACGTGGGTCCGCTTACGGACGTGGTGTCTTAGGTTAGGTTAGGTAGATGGGTGTCCTGTGACAAATAGTGTCACTGCTCACTTAGACCAACAAATTAGGGTCCATTGTGCCGTGCTGTTAGAACCACCCAGATAGTGACATAAATCTCAGGAGGTCCGTAAGCTCTATATTACCTAAGTCCTCCTATTCCGAGAAAAAGTAACTTCCGAGAGTCCTCATTCTTGTAACGGATAGGGCAGGACAATCACACAGCAGGTGACGAACTGATTCAGTTTCTTCTTCATCCCTGCAGCTTCTAGAATAGTCATTATGTAGCACACCGAGACGCTCCGCGTGAACTCCAATGGCACAATGACCAGTAATTATTCCAAAAACGACTTGTGCGTTATAACGACTAAGAGTTTCACCAGAGAAGTTGATCTCTTCTTGCTAAAGGCCGGCCATAGCGCCCTGGCCACTAATCCACTGTCTGTTTGCTCGATCGGTGATTCCACATTTTATTTTCTTTCGTAGGGAACTGATTGGGGTTACTACAAAAGGGAGGGCCTGCGATAAGTGCAGCGCCGACCCTTTCCTAGCAAGCTCGTCAGACTTTTCATTTCCTTCGATATCCATATGACCTGGAACCCAGCAGAGGGTAAAAGCATTGGCCCTGAATATTCCATTTCAGAACTCACAAGCCTTGATCTAATTACAGCAGAATCCAGAGCCTTAACGGCTGACTGGCTGTCTATATAGACAGTGATGGTTTTGCCAACGCCAAAGGGATTATGAATACCCTTATATTTTAACAGGGCGTTTAGGAAAATGGGGAAGAGGAACATTGGAGAAACCTGTTGTAGTGATGGGGAAATACAGAACCTGGTAGATCTCATTCCACATTCGTGTCCTTCGGCTTATAAACGAATCCTATATTTGACAGCATGACCGAAGTTGAGTTTTAGGGTGAACTCATGTGCATTCGAAGCATGTCGTATATTGCTGGTGAAATTTTGAAGGGGAAAAATGCATCTGGCTATTTCGCTGGAACATTTTTTATGAAAAAAGCGATAAAATGGAGAGAGACACGAGACATTTCACCGACGTTCAAGTGCAATTCACAATGTCTTTATCACCTATAAGCTTTAACGCGCGATTCTGTACCCTATCAAGAATGTGCAGAACGGTCTTTGGTGCACCAGACCAGATATGGGCGTTATATTCCAGCTTAGGGCGGATGAATGCCTTATAAATTGAGGCCAGATCAGACGGGGTAAAATATTTCTTGCATCGTTTAAGGTATCCTAGACATTTTGCAGTATTTTTTGTGACCTCGAATACGTGACCGTTCCATCGAAAATGGTTATTAATACACATACCGAGAATGGCAAGTCTTTTGGATTTAATGATGCAAGTACCATCCATGGATAATGGTTGAGGGTTTCGGTTTCTCTTGAGAGACAGAAGACAGCATTGAGTTTTGGAAGCATTAAATTCTACTCTGTTGGTTAAACCATATTTAATTATGGTCGAAATTTAGTGTGTTTAACATACGTTGCCGTTCCCCTTCTACGGCCGAAGAGCAAGGACGTGAACGAATATGAAAAACTGAGGGTACTGTCATCAGCGAAGGAATGGATTGGATTAGAAGTTGCAGACAAGATATCATTTATGAAAATTAGAAAAAGAGTAGGAGACAAAACAGAGCCTTGTGGAACACCAGCATTTATTTGGTGAATTGCAGACTTGAAGCCGTCCAAGACAACTTGTATTGAATGCCCCAAAAGGTAATTTCTAATCCATTGAAGAAGAGACTCATCGACGCCATATGCACGCATTTTCGACAAAAGAGCCTGATGCCAAACTCTGTCAAATGCCTTTGAAACATCAAGCGCAACCACCTTGGTTTTGCCGATGTGATGGAGAGATTGGTTCCACTTCTCGGTGAGATATGCCATCAAATCAGCGGTGGACCTGTTGCTACGAAAACCATACTGCCGGTCATTAAGGAGTTTTCGTGAATCGAGATATTTCATAAGCTGATGATTTATCAGCGTTTCCATGACCTTGGAAAGAAGGGACGTACGAATAAGTGCAATGGGTTGGTAATTGGACGGGGAGGAAGATTCGCCTTTTTTAGGGACGGGCTGGACAAATGCTGTTTTCCATCTACTCGGAAAGAGCCCTGAAAAGTAGGATAGACAGAAAAGCTTACGCAGAGGTTTTGCCAGGGTAAAAGAACACCTCTTTAAACTATGAGGGGGATACCATCTGGACCAGCGAATTCGTGTATGTTAAGGCCTTTGAGTACTCCTGCAACTGTACGATTGCGAAAGTGGACTGTCCCATGGAAAATTTGACGCTCTCAAATACAGGTGGAGACAAAGCATTATCTGGCAGCGTGGAATTCGCTGCAAAGTGAGCAGCAAGCAGATTGGCTTTGTCTAAGGAGCTGACAGCTGGAGTATCATTGTAAATGAGCGTGGGGATAGCAGACGAGGCAGAAATTTTTTATATTTTTGATAAATGACCAAAAAATGTTACTACCTTTGGGATATTGTAGGATTTTTTGCCTAAATTTTTTGTCATATAAGAATTTTATACTTTGAATATGGGCATTGCAGTCTTTTCTGGCTTGTTTAAAGTTCTTTCGGTTTTCCTCAGATTTGTTGGCTTTATAAGACCGAAAACTTTAATGCTCTTTATTCTATTAAGAATAAAGCCATTCTAAGATGATAGTGTCAGTGATCATATCAGCTGCGGCATCCACGTCATTATCGAGGAAGCACAGCGACCAGTTAAAACTCCTAAAGAAACTATTATGGCCGCTTCAGTTCCTCCTTCTGAGCATTGATCATGCTTAAGTTCCAAGCCTGCTCCTTTCAAAACCGTGATCCCCTCAAAAATGCTAGTACGTCTTGACTACTGATCCCCGGGAAACTTGTTCTGAATCTCCAATAATGTCAGCACTAGTCCATCCAATTTTGACCAATAATTGTATGTTTGCTCGGATTTCGAAATGAACATTTTCCAGCTTGCAAAAAATTTGACTTTTTAGAAAATAAATTTAGAAGCAAACTGTACAAACAATCGTATGCACTTTTACCATTTGGCTGCTACAACGAAAATGACAAATACAGGCCGTTTGTCATTTGTGTCTAATTTTCCAAATTGTCCCGTTCTACATTCAGAAAGAATTCACAATAGCCTAAATGACACAAAACGAATACCTATTCACTTGGAAGCTATTTTTATGCCTCTTAAGTGTCATTGACATTTATTCTCATCAATTCGTTTTTTGCGAGTGCCATTGCCATCGTTGTCGTGCTGAAATTTGATCTCTGTTCAATATCTCGAACGTCAGGGAATCTATAAAACTCATTTTTTATCCGTGCAACTATTTATCTCGCTTTTGCTCTCTCCTAACAATGATGATGTCAAACAATGAATACGCACTCTAGCGTCGTCCGTCATCGTCAAAGGATCAAGGATACTGCTTGCCTGCCTTTCTGCTCTCCCACTCGTCGAATTACTCAAATTCCTTGTGCGTTGAACTTCTCGTCTTCTGTTTCTTTTGAGTATTTTCATGTGACACTGCAAACAGAATATACACAACAACAGTATGAATAGGCAGAGGCAACACCATGAAGAATGAAGGAGATACAGATCCAGAATGAGAAGACCTAATACTAGAGAACTTCGTTACAAAGGATATTCCACGAGCAATGACAAATAACCCAACAATAAATCCCACTACCTCTCCGCCACCGCACCGATTGTTAAGCGTAAAGACGAAATCCTTTCAAATCCTCGCATTGGAACACTCTGGCGTAAATGTCTTAAAGGTGTCAGGGATAAAAGATAAGACACGTCGAAGAATTTTTTTTTTTTTTTTAAATATTGTCATACTTCCTCCGAAGGCGAGTCGACTGGGCGCACAAAGATGACTCAGGAGGGTGACGAATGATATGTGAACACTATCAATCAAAGGATATATGATTGAAATGTGCCGGCTTGTGAGTACGAGACGAGCACTTATCGCGTGTGCGAGTAAACCTGCGAATCTTCGAAGCCAAGCGCTGAAGTGTGTTTCGATGTTGTTTGCGATGATTGTGTGTATGCCGCGTGCGCTTGTTTTTCTTTACTTTTTTTTTTTTTGTCCTTTTTATCTCACGTGTGTCACGGTAGGATTGAGAATTTGTATACGCTATCCCACTCTAGGGTATATTAATTCCAATGCATAGTTTGTAACGTAGAGAAATAATTGAGCTGCCACGGAGCAGGAAGCATTTTCTTTTTTATCAGCGAATTATGTCGTATATGTATAAACGCCCATTTTTTGGGGGCGTTTATAAAAAAAAAAGTGTTATTGCTTTTGAAAGTCATGTACATAATATTTAATAAAATTGTTTGGA
The DNA here is from genome assembly GCA_963082735.1 of Pocota personata. Taxonomy (NCBI): domain Eukaryota; kingdom Metazoa; phylum Arthropoda; class Insecta; order Diptera; family Syrphidae; genus Pocota; species Pocota personata. The sequence continues at coordinate 242,496,154 of OY720429.1, read as the reverse complement.
ATAGAACAACTTTTTAAACATCATGTTTCTATCCACGCCAACATTTTGGAGGCGTTTTCTTAAGAGAAAGATGTATACTTTTAAAAGCTGGTGGTAAATAGTTTCAAACTATGAACTTGGCGCATATCTAGCGGCAGTAGCGCCTTCTTTCCTATAAACTGAAATTTTTTAAAGTTTTTCTTACTTCTTTTGACTTTCATATCCGTGGTTGCTGTTATAACAAAGGAAGATAGGGTATTACGAAACCTATTGCAGACAGAATGTAGTCTTTCATTATGTTGTTTGCTTATCCCTACCATTAGCAAGCAGTAAAGAGAAGTATTACAAGGAGATTGTTGCGAAACATTGACATAATTGAAAATGCCATGGTAATTGTTCTGTGATGTTTTAAAGGTAGCGCTTAATGTACACGCAGTCAAGGAGAACAGTTTGCCTTAAAAGTAATGGGAGCAATATAGATTTTTTGTTTTTTTTTTTTTTTGTTGCCCTTGAATTGTTATCATGCAAAGCAATGTATGAGAGTGCGTACTGGCTTTGTACTAAAAAATTAAAATTAGTCCACTAGGAGAGCTTGAGGAATGTATAATTTACTTTAAAGCTTACTAGGAGAAAACATTCAATTTAACAAAAAATAAAGTACATTCAAAGAATTATTGTAGGTGATATGGATAAAAAAAATAATAAATAGCATATAGAAATTAATAATTTAATTTTTAAAATAAATAAATGAATACAGATACAGGATGTTTCTTAAATAGGGGCTTCTACTGCGGCATTTGAAGAGCATTAAGTTTTAAAAAATAAATTGCACGCTTGTATCGTTTGTACTTGCTCCATAATGTGCTGTTTGTTTGTTAAAATTTTAAATTTAGGAGAAAACGATAAACATCGAAAAAATATAAGAATTTTTATCGGAATCATTAGAGTCATTTTCGAGAAATTGCCAACATGCAGGGCTAGCCACCGCTTTTTTAATCTGGGAAAAATCTATCTTTTATACTTTAATCTTTAAGTCTTCTCTATACTGTCCCCTATCTCTCCATCACTGCGATAATAAACATTAGTCTTGAGAGTTTTTTTTGAAGCACAATCAGATCTGCGTCGCAGGGTGTTTATTACAAGCAGCTACCATGAGCAGAGACTTGCCAAAATATACACAATGCGTCCAAATTCTCATCATTTAGTGATGGTGTTAGTGGTTAGGAACAAACAAGATGAACATGAAAGTATTTGACGTGTCACACTGGAATGTAAAAGTTCAGGAGGCGAAGTGTTTATATTATACAGGGTTGGTTTATTTTAAAAGTTGCTGTAAAAAAAATCCAATTAAAATTTTTCAAGTTTTCTGCTACACTTTCCGACTATTTAACGAAAAGAGTTTCATTTAAATGGCTTCCGCGGCTGGCTTGGTCATATCCCATCCTGTCAACCCAATTTTGCAGTTTATTTCCAATGGTTCGGGGCTCTATTTGACAAATAGCTCGACCAATATTGCACTTAAGTGCCTGAATCATTTCTGAATTGTCAGCGTAATATCGATCTTCAACGGTACCCCACAAAGGGAAAGTCCAACGGCACTCCGCGGAGGCCAAGTGATATCACCACGATTATTGAATTTAGTGCTCAAAAGATCGATTGTTGGACAGCTTATATGGCACGTATCGCCATCCTGCTGGAACCAGAGTCCGTCCAAGTTCATTTCCTTAATTTCTGGAAAAAAAAAGGTTATCATGCTTCCGTTGACCATAACATTGTTGCCATCTTCATGTTCGAAAAAAAATGGGCCAATAATGCCGTCATTCCACAACGTTTCGCATTAGGCAACAGCACTTGGTTTTCATACCCAAAGATGGTCTATCATCATTCCTTCTAAAAATACTAGAACGACTGATTGATATCCATTTACGTAATAGTATTGACACACGACTACTGTCCACGGCTCAACATGCATACTGTAAGGGCAAATCAGTCGAAACAGCATTGCATTTTGGTTGGTCAATAAGATCGAATGCTCCATGTACGTATATCATAAGGAGTACACTATGGTAGCTTTCCTAGATATTGCAGGTACTTTTAACAACGTCTACTCATCTGCGATAACAAAAGCACTGTCAAATCTGAAGATAGATAGCTCACTTTGCGAGCTGATTAATTTACTGCTTAATAGTCGGATTATCAACCCAAAGCTGGGTGGGTCATCTGTTAAAAGATATATCAGCAGGGGTACCCCTCAAGGTCCCCACTTCTTTGGAATTTGGTGGTCAATTAACTATTGATAATCCTGGAGGCTAGGGGTTGTGATGTTATTGCCTATGCAGACGATGTTGCTATAGCAGTCTCTGGTAAACACCTCATTATCTTAAAAGAGCTCCTGCAAAATGCTTTGAATAAGCTGTCTAGGTGGACAGCTCAGTGTGGTCTAGGTGTGAATCTCCACAAAACCGAACTAGTCCCATTCTCAAGGAAATATACTATAAAATCCTACCTATTGACCCTCCATGCCTTAATGGAATAAGCTTAACTTTCTCCAACGAAGCAAAATGTCTGTCTGTTATTTTGGATAGGAAACTAAGCTGGAAACCTAAAGAAAGCCACTGTCGCATTCTCTCTTGCAAAAAAGCCATTGGGAACAAATGAAACTTACAGCCTAGACTAACTCACTGGTCATTAGACCGACCCTTATATACGGGGTAGTTGTCTGGTGGACTGCCTTGGATAAGGCGATAAACCAGAAGTTATTATGCAAAGTCCAACAATCAGCTTGTCTGTGCATTAGCGGAGCACTGCGAACGACATCTTCCGCAGCTATGGCCACTCTCTTTTATGTAACACCCCTCGACATTCTTGTTACTATTTAATACTACTTCACAGTGGTCCAAAAAGGATATGACCATGCCTTCATCTTAAACTAGTTTAATATATTCCCTGAAGACATTGACTACACTATACCCAAGTTAAATTTTGACAAGAACTTCCAAGTTACCATCCCTTCCAGATTATTCTGTAAAAAAGGTGGTTTTATGGAAGATAAGTCGTTATATTTTTATACCGACAGTCAAAAACTAACGACGCGGTGGGTGGTGGTGTCTTCTCTGATAGGCTTAATTTAAACTTCTCTTTTCGTATCCCAAACGTATTCCAGGCAGAGATAATAGCAATAAGGGAAGGCTTGTCTTGGCTAAAGGAAAACGTGATATCGACCGTTGATATCCGCATCTTTTCAGACAGTCAAGCAGCAATGAAATCCTTGGAATCGTCTCTTACAGGGATGGCTGAGCAGTTTAATATTCACCTAATTTGGGTGCCGGGGCATAAGTATATTCCAGGGAATTGTAAGGCTGATGAACTTGCCAAACATGCAACAACAATACCCATCCTTCCAGGCAAAAGTTCACTGGATATGCCTATCGCTACATGCAAACTTAAATTAAAACTGGATTCTATTAAAAAGACAAATTCTAGGTGGACAAGTGGTACAACTTATCTAGCGACAAAACAGATTTGGCCTAAGTTGGATCCGAAATGCTCTAAGAATTTGATTTCTCTCAATAGAATGCATATCAGAGCTGTTATAGGTATCATTACTGGACACTGTTTAATAGGCAAGAATGCAACAAAGCTTGGCGTATTCTCAAATGATTAGTGCAAAAGCTGCATGGATGACGAGGAGGAGGAGACTATTCTTCACCTTCTTTGCATCTGCCCAACTCTCTCCCAAAGAGGAAACTTCACTTAGAAGCCTTCTGTTTCAACGACCTAAATAATCTCAATAAAATAGACATTAGGGACCTTCTACGCTTCATCAGAAGCTCCAAATGGTTCAACCTAACAGCACATGGGGTTAACTTGTGTTATCAATTGGTATGCCAATCTCACCTTCACAAACTTGCATGCACTTTTGGTGCATTCAGAATTCGCATAATGCGATAATGAATGATTAAACGCGGTTGGCATACGCCTTCTAGAAAATGTCATATTTTGTCATTTGAGAGCGTTCAGAATTAGACCTTTTTTGAGGCGAAATTGTCAACATCGGATTGAAGAAGGTTTAGGTCGTTCTGGTTGTTACTGATCTTATAGATTTTTATGTCGCCAGCGTAAATGGGAATATTGCTATGAGTCATACATGACGTAGCACCTCTGATAGAGAGTATAAAGAGAATATAACCTAAGTGACTACCCTGGGGAACCCCAGATTAGAATGTAAAGGAGATGGAAAGTAAACTTTTAAATTTGACTTAATAGCACCTTGTAATAAGGTATGAACTAACCCATGCAATAAATATAGGGGGAAACCATATACCTTAAGTTTGCAGGCAATTATTGTGTGGGAAGTTAGTCAAAGGCGTTGGAAAAGTTTGTGTAGATATACTCGTAGTATAAAACTTTAGAATAAATATGTGAGGAACGTATTAATTTAGTAACAAAACCATGATGTGTTTTGCATGTAATATTGTGACAGACTAAAGTAAACTTGTCGCAGACTATTTGTTCAAAAGTTTTGGGATAGAAGACAGCTTTTAAATCGAAAATAATTGGTAATGTTATTTCATTCACCTTTTTTTTAAACACAGGTATGATAAAAAGCTTTTCCCAGAAACCAAGAAATTTACCATTAGTTAATGACAACTGAAACAAAAGGTAGAGTAGGACATTCAGATGAGAAATGATTTAAGAAATTTTTTTTTTTTTTTTTGTGTATAGCTGGATGAAAAATCGCGAACTTTGCGATAGTGTGTTACTTTAATTCACTATAAACATCCGAAGAAGGTATGACTATTGCACCTAGTCGTCAATCGATTGTGACCCGAACTGTACAGGTTCAAGCCCGGAAGGGGAACAGGAACCACAGCCACCCTAACATAAAAGAGAAACGAATAGGATCTAAGTTTCTCAAACCACTATACCAAAAGGAGTTCTGCCTGGTAGCACAATGGACACAGAAAATTGAGTCTGAGTAATCCGGGATTTGGAAATTTTCTTTAAAAAAAAAAATAAAATAAAATAAAAATACAATCCAACGTCAAAGCAAGTTCGAATACAGTGAAGCCAGGGTAGTGGATGGAATACATGCATTTACTTCATACATACATATCTTTGGAAGGAAAAGATATACAATTTATATTTTTCAAGGGAATGGGAAAGAAATAAAAGATGAATTAAGATGATTACGAACAGAAATAAGAACTCCCCCATCCAGATGTCTGAGGTAATTCACATGATGATTATTTAAAAAAAAAAAAAAACTAATTGGCCTTAAGTATTTAAAGTACTGTTAATTTTGAGGGTAAAATTAAAATTTCAATTTCACCTCGGATTGTGACCCAACGGACTCCAGATATGAAGTTTAAAGTAAATCCGTCCAGCCGTTTGGGCTGCAGTCGGCCAAACATACAGGCAGTAAAATCGCAAAATTCATTCTAACACCAAAAATAACGGTATTTTACAAATGGCCGATTCAGATAAAAGTCAATTTTGTCGAAAACGGCTTTATTAAAATTTCACATTTGAGTTATGGTTTTTGGCAAAAAATACCTGTTTTTTGACAATTTTCCAAAACTTGGCATTCTATGACCAAATATCGATTTTATTCAAAATCAATACTTGGTCATGTTATGTCAAGTTTTGGGAAATTGTCAAAATTAATTTTATTTAAACGATTTTAATGTCAAAAAACCATTGTTGCGAACCGTGAATTAACAGAAGGGATTCAATGCACCAATTGACACAAGAATTGGACTCGAAGACTTTTTTTTCCCCGAGGGTTGGTAAAAAAGCTTCCATAGGCACTATGAGGAGAGCAAGCGCGTGCTCATAGTAGTGTCAAATTCTTACTGACTAAAAAAACCCCACCCTGCGATTTAATTTGTTATATATTGCAACTAAGAAGGACCTTATCAAGCAATTTTTCTATCATGAAAAAAACTCGTTTGGCAGGTTACTTTCCACTGAAAGATCCTGCATGTTCCGCAATCTAGGCGCGGTTGATTCCCATCTCGCCAAGTCGAAAGGTTTCGTCCTTTGTAGTCGCGCAATAAATTGCTTTCATCCAGAATTTCTAGGATCGTGTTGTTGGCATGTCCGATTAGTCGATTTCTATGCAATCTAGCGAAGCTTCTAATTTCAGCCTCGATTGTCGGAATTCCGAGATCCCTGTGGATATCATCGTTTCTAGTATACCACGGTGCGTGGGCAATTTCTCTTAGCACTTTATTTTGAAAAGTTTGTAAAATATTGGCGTTTATTTTCTTGGTATATCCCCAAAGTTGTATACCGTAAGGCCACACCGGCTTTAGCCGCTTGTATAAAAGTAGTTCGTTCTCAGTACTGAGCTGGGAGTGTTTTCCGAGCAACCAGTTCATTTCTCTATAATTGAATTCGAGTTCTTTATGTTTCATTTTCACGTGCGAATTCCATTTCAATTTTGCGTCGAGTGTCATTCCAAGGTATTTGGCCACGTTTGCAAAAGGTATTCGGGCCAAGTTTAGGAAAATTGGCAAGACATTAGTTTTCTTATAAGTGAAATTTACGTGAACAGATTTAGATCCGTTGAGGGCGATCCGCCAGTCCCTCGTCCATTCATTTACTTTATTCAGTGCGTTTTGCAGTTTTGCAGTCGTTTCTTCGATTGTTTTACCTACGACTAGGATAGTGGTGTCATCGGCAAATGTAGCCAGGATAGTGATATCTTCTTTCGGGATATCTCGAGTATATAACAGATAGAGAAGTGGCCCAAGAACGCTTCCTTGCGGTACACCGGCCGAAATTTCTTTGAGCTCCGAGTATTCATTTCCATGTCTAACACGGAAGAGTCTATTCCCGGGATATGATTCTAGAATGTCGTATAGGCATACAAGGAGAACTTGTCGTAATTTGCAATTCAAGCCATCAAACCACACCTTATCAGAGGCTTGCGAGACGTCAAGAAATACGCTTGAGCATATCTTTTTCTCTTCAAGTGCTTCTCGATTCCGTCAGTAATTCTATGCACCTGGTCAATCGTCGAATGCTTACTGGTGGTCAGGGATAAGATTATTTCCTTCTATAACCGGTTGGAGACGCCTTAGTAATATCCTCTCGAAAATTTTGGATATACCTGGAAGTAGCGAAATTGGTCTTTAAGATTTGACCTCATTTAGCGGCTTTCCTGGTTTTAAAACCATTATAACTTCCGCAACTTTCCATTGGTTAGGTACGTGTTTTAATCTGAGCGCCGCATTTACAATATGAAGAAGCATAATCAATGTTTTTCTAGGCAAAGCTTTGAGAATTCTCCGGTGATCAAGTCATAACCAGAAGCTTTCTTAGATTTTAGGTTCCCGATCTCATGTTTGAGTTCCCTTAGCGTTGCACTTGTAAGTGCTAAATCGTCAGATGATAAATCCGGCCTATTGATATTGCCGTTAGACACTTGACCATCGTACTTTTTAAAGGTGTCATCCAGGTAGGCCCCAAAAACGTCCGCTTTTTCTTTTTCTTCCCTTGCCCATTCATTGTGATTTAGTTTAATTGGCGGCGCGGGCACCTTGGGCCTTTTGGTGCCTTTTACAGCTTTCCAAAGTGAATAATTGGAATCTTTATTCGCTGTTAAACTTTCAAGATAAGAGCCTATTGCACGATTCTTAAAATCCTTTATAGTCTTCTTCAACGAATTGCACACTTGATTCAAGTGTGCTTTATGTTGCGGAGCACGACTCTATTGCCATTTCTTACGCGCTTTTCTTTTTCCTTGACCAATTCTTTTATTTCCGTAGGATATCGTAGACCGTATTTGTCCGGAGTTTTCCTTGGATTGGGAGTATTATTCCAAGAGGCGAGCTGTACGATCCCAACGAAGCGATCAACTTCAAACTCAAGTTCATAGGGTGTCGTAAGTGGAACGCTCAGTTCAACATTATCTTCAATTTCGTTCCTAAAGTCTTCCCAGTTAGTTGTTCTACCGGTTAATCTCGCTGGCTGAGTCTTTTACATATTCTCCTAATCTCAATCAATTAGCTCTTGTGGGGGATGAGCTACAGAAATATAAGAAAAGTTTAGCCCACTTCCGCAGAACACTTATAGAAATTGTTTTAAAAAATGTGCTGAAACTTTGTGAAGCTATAATCAAAAAAGAGGTGGACACATTGATAAGACTAAAATTTTGTAATAAAACTATTATTTTGTGATTTTCTTATTTACATAAAATATACTTTACACATTTATTACCACAAATGAATGCCTTACTTGAGAATTAGTGATGGCATGTGGTGTGCAAATAATTACTATTATAAGGATGTGGGCTTAAGTGCGATTCACAATGAGTGACTAGGAAAAAGAGCAGTTAATATTAGCAGTGATTTATCAATCTTGAGATCACCGTTAACATTTTATTGCTTTTTTTCTTTTTAGTTCTCAGTCGCGTTTGCTGCTCTTTGCATATGCTCGCTGCTCGATGCAGAATACCAAAGAAACGATTCGATTGCAAAACATGCGAACTGAAGTTTAGTGTGTACCTACGTAACAATGTTACTAAGAAGTAATGAGCATGTATGTATAGTATCTGTGTAATGTGTAGTCTGTGTATGTGTAGGGTTGAGGTAGAAAAAAACATTAAGCAGCTGATCAGTTAACCTGCAGAGTATTCACAACTATTTGCTGCTCAGTGCGAAGAATAGAGTGATGAGTAGCAGTGATTGCAATCACAGTCTTACCTTTAGAGCGGAAGTGTGAAGTCAGAATTAAGATTTCTATGGCAACAGGATAGCGTGAAACATTTCCACAATAACCACGGTAAATTTCCATATTATTTGGTTTTGTATGCTTTTACTCCTCCATTATTCCTCGTTTATTCACAAACTGTTAAAGTAGTTTACGAACAAATTGAATTTGTTTATATTTTTCTGTTCGTTAGCTGCAATAATTAATGAAATCGAATTCGAACTTTTAATATGTATATTGTAAGAAGCTAGCTGAGTTACGGATCACCCAGGCCCTGGCAACTATTTTTCGTAATTTGACTGGATTACTGCTTACAAATTATTAAACTAAATATCTCTTAACTGAGACGTTACATAAAAATTTAATTGCCATTTCTATAATTAGATTCTGCAGTAAAAACTTAACTACTTAAAAAAATGCCTTTAAATGAGAAATCGTCTAGACTAGTGATCCGAATCTATTTTTGGCGTTTCAAGTGCATTCAAACTCGCTAAACTGTCAGATTAGATATAAACTCTAATACAATTGGTGCAACCTCTCACGTCAAAGAGGGGATTTTCGGTACACTTTTGCCCCAACTCGCTGCCAATAAACGATCCATTCGAATACATCGCACATGAAACTGTGGCAAGTTCAGTACTTTTGTGTAGTGTCCATCCAAAGTCCAGTCCCTTTGAAATAACCAAGAGCTCTCAGTTTAAGTGCAACCACTTTTAACCCAAAGCTCGATTGGATGTGATCAACTTCATGAGGGAACGTATCCCTATACTTTCTTTTAGTGTTAGCGTGTTAGTTCCTGCTTACGGCAAGAGGGAATATGTTTGCTGTGGGTACGTTCATCATATACGTGTATCCCTTCCAATTTGTTTTCAATTTTACAAAACATACTTTAATCCCTTCCAGGAATTCTTTAGGATAAGAGTAGTCTAGGTAGATTGGTGTTATGTAAGATCAGTTACTGCTCACTTAGGTGCGAGAGCAGTTAGCTCGAATAGGCCAACTTACTTATGTTCTATATCCCCTTGTGGGTCCTAGGGCCTCGACTACGCCTACGCGCCATCGTGTACGGTTTCTGGCAATGTGTCTCAGCTCTCCCCAACTGCCGTACTTTCTACTCGAATGTTCTGCGCCATGTTCTCCTTGGACCACCAGGTCTTCTGCCATTCTGGGTTAAGGGGTTCCCTTTCGGAGCGTGCGACCAATCCACTGCCACTTTACGATTGGGCCAGAAAATTCTTAACATGTTGCGCAGTCACCTATTGACGAACGTTTGCAGCTTTCTGGAGATAGCAGTAGTCACTCTCCACGTGCTGCATCCATATAACAGCACGGATTCAACGTTGGAGCGGAACAGTCTTAGCTTGGTGTTCAAACTGATTGCATTGCTTCGCCATATTTTGGACAACATCCCGAACGCGGACTTTGCTTTGGCGATTCTGTTGGCTATATCCAGTTCGGTTCCACCATCGGTCGAGACAATACTCCTAAGATACTGGAAATCCTCTACTCTCTCTACCGGTTGTCCAGCAATGCATATTTGAGCCGATGAGTTCGTTCCAAGACTGATAATTTTAGTTTTTGCGGTATTAATTTTCAGCCCGACAACGCCAGCCTCCCTCTTCACATCTGCTGTCATTTGGTGGAGGTCCATAATTCTATGAGAGAGTAAGCATACGTCGTCAGCGTAGTCAAGATGTTTAAGTTGGGATGTAAGAATCCATCGAATTCCTCCGTTTCCCGTCGACAAAGCTGCACGAAGCACATCACTAATCACCAATAGGAATAGTATTGGTGAAAGAATGCAGCCTTGTCTTACCCCACTTTGGATCTCAAATTCCTCAGACAACCTTCCTCTGTGCAGAACGTGACATTTGGATCCTTCGTATGTAGCTTTGACAATAACAATTAATTTATCAGGAATTCCTCTCCTGCGTAAGGCACGCCAAATAAAATCCCTGTTAACACTATCGAACGCCTTCTCAAAATCGATGAACAGCAGTTCGATGATAATCCGCAGGGTGTTAATGTGGTTGACACAGGAGGATCCAGAGCGGAAACCTGTTTGTTCGGCATCAAGTGTGTCTTCGAGATGTTGTTTGATTCGCTCCAGGATGATTTTAGCTATTATCTTAGCTACAACAGGCAGTACGCAGATACCTCTCCAGTTTCCGCACTCCATTAAACTGCCTTTCTTAGGAAGCTTGACGATCATTCTATTTTTCCACTCGTCAGGAAAACTCTCGGCTTCCAAAGCTCTCTCTATAAGTGGAAGCAGAAGCTCAGCCGATGTTGTTGGCGCTGCTCGTAAGAGCTCTGCGGGAATACCGTCAAGTCCGACCGCCTTGTTGGTTTTAAGTGCTTTGATCGCGGTAGTGATCTCATACTTACTGGGAGTCGCGGTGTATTCAGGCATTTCTTACCTCGGCACCTCAGTCTGATTTGGGAACATATCGCTAGCGAATACACGGTTTAAAACCGTAGCAAAATGCTCCTTCCATTTCTTGAGCTGGTCCTCATCTGAAATAAGCAAGGAACCGTCTAGGCTTTTCACTGGGTGTTAGCTGGAACAGCGACCACCTTTCAGCTCTTTAGTGATTCTGTCGACGGTTCTGCTATCGCACCTTCGTGCAGCATCTTCTGCTTCTGTAGCCAGCGTGTTGATGTAGTTGCGCCTACGTATAGGCCTACGAGTACCCTTATCGTTTCCTGCTCACTTCCTGTCTATAATCGTACTCCATGGGTACTAGGTAAGAACCACACGGACAGATATATGAATCCCAGGAGAATAGTCAGCTCAATCGTTACGTAAATCTTCTCTAGAAGTGACTGTCAAGAGTCCTCAGTCTTCAGTTGGCTATGGCAGGATATTCGCAAAGCCGATATACTCGTAGAACATTATATTTCTTTCTATTTAGTTATGTATAATCCTCACTTGTGGAATCATGTTATTTGATTCGAAGGAACATACCACCCTTCATATTAGACTAGCCAGACATGTAATCTTAGAATACATGTATAATCTCACCGGAGTCTATCACAACTGGTTGTTTATCCAATAGCTTCCCAACCAAGTGCCACAAAGTTCTCTTTATAAAACGGTGTTCAAAATAAAGTTCAGTATACCCACGCGTAAACGTTCAATTACTTTTTGGTCACATTGTATCTCAACCTACAATATCACATTAGACTTACGCCGAGCACTAAGGAAATATTTACTCTTCCATTTCCATTAATAATCAAGAAAAATGAAAAATACGAGTAGAAAGGCGTGAATAAGAGAGGAGAATCTTTTTCGTGTCAGGAAATGGAACATTCCCGGAAGAAGTACAAAGGAGTCCTTAAAAAGGTAACGTTTCCGATGTTTTTTTTTGTTTTTTTCTCACAATACACATGTACGAGTGTGTATATACATTTAGTTGTGAGTTTGTGTATCACTAGGCCGTAAACAATACAAAAGCCAATTTGTGTTCGCATCTTAAACTTAGAGATATACAAATCTTGCATAAAAAATAGCACACACCCATTCGGCTTTGCCTTGGTAATCTTTGGATAGCATGGCAGAAGAAGAGTAACAAAAGTTTCCAGGTATCTAACTTCCTTTCTCTATAACTAACAAGGACACACTAAGCTGGCCTAAGTATTCCGGACCGCCGATCAAAGGGATAGATAAATAGATACGAACCTACACACACCCAAGCAAACAATCGTCCTTCAAAGACAGAGTTGGAGAAAATGGGCGAATTTATTTAAATTAACTTATCAGCGGAAAATTGAGAAATAGATATGAATTGCAGATTCCATCTTTTGGCAATTTAAAGCTTTGTAATCCATAATGGGATTTGGTTGGATTGGTTGCTTGCTTGCAGTGTGTGTGTGCTTGCGGTTCGAATCAACCGGCATAACAACTGGTGATGTCATCAGTTCCTTTCCACACAAAGAGTGTAGGAGCTTCCTTCTGGATTTGTGCTTCTTTCCTTTTTTTTTTTTTTTGGTTTCGAAATAAATGGATAAATTTTGGGAATATTTGCATAATGCCTGCTTTTGATAATGTATCTAAAACTGATTTCATTGTGGGATGCTATGTGCTGGAATTTAATCTGATGATGACGAAGAAACTTTACATGCTACAATTTTTCAAATCAATGAATATTGGGGACTTTTTTGTGTGTGTGTTTGTGTATGAGTAGATTTCTGTTGAAATTCTATTAAAGTTAATTTAGGATACTGATTGCTTTTGTCAGCATAGAAAGAGGATAACATCTTTACTATATATTTGCGGTTCACAAGAAATTGGTTTAGTTGTCTTATTTAGTTTCTGCATCTACTCTGATGGTAACATTTGGAATTGACTCGGAGATGGAGTGGATAGAAACTATGGTTTTGATTGTATAACTAGTCTAAGTTGTTCCACAATCGCAATCAATTTGAAAGTATATTGGGTTGGTAGCTTAATCTTTCACTTTAATTTTTGTGAGAGTAGATGGTATCACAAAATTAACCTACCAAATTAAACCTCTACTCCCTTGAAGAGGTATTAAAGATATAGCTTAGCTAGTTAACTTGGAAAGTACTACACATTTGGGGATTCCTTAGTTCGTTATAGTTTTTGTTTTACTGATGAGAAGATACTGTAATAGTTTTGAGGTCTCAAGTTGTGTACGTACGATACTCGTATGTAGGGTAGAGGCAAAGCAGTTTAACAATATGAAGTTCACATTGTCAGTCAAACCTGACATAGCATGGCATTCACTTGTATAGGAGCAAGGTTCTACCCCATATTTGCTGCAGCGATTGCCCAATCTCGGTTTCGTGTGCAGAAGTGACATGTACTGAGCACAACATGTCCTTTGTCCTTAGGTGTCTTCAAGCCTATGTGTATAATTTATGATGCACGGTTGCTGGCTACGTGTCTCAGCTCCGACCATCTCTCCCAGACTATCCTGCTCCAAGCTGTTCGTGGTAGAACCGTTCTTCTATCCCATTGCATGAAATGGCGAACTGTGCGATAACGTTTAACTAAAATTAACAGCTTCCTTGCGACATCGGGGAAGTACTGCACGGACTGTTGTCCGTCAAATGAAACTTTTCTTTTCCTGATTTGATCGCCAACTACTTCACTGATCAGAGACTTAACATGTAATGTCTCCAATCGCAAGACACTGAAAGATCCTTTGCCTATTAACTGTCGCCTAACGTCTCAATGAGTTCAATGCTGCCAACATTACTCGTAATTTAATTTTAATTTTGGGGGGGGGGGCGAAAGCACCCATTTATTTGGCTTATTATTATACAAGCTACAACTAACTTAAGGCTAAAATTTAAAACTAAGGAGAATGGTGAAGGAGTTCGGCTTTGTGGCAGGGAGTGCTGAGGTTAAAATCAAAATGGGTGAGGTTTGAGTTCACTTTTCGCAGCATACGGGAAATTGGTCCTTTAGATCCATATGAAGTGCGGTGGGACGGTAGATACATAGAAAAGACGAGGACATCGTAAATTTAGTGGGTTGGTATTAAAGAAAATTGAATTACAAAAAAATGCGCAATCGATAGAGCCTGAAAGAAGTCGATGAATGAAAAGAATGTCTGCAACATCTCTGCGTTTCTCTATAGCACTCAGGTTGATGAGGTTGAGGCGGTCTTGATAGGGAGGCAAGACAAACGGATCGTTCAAAGGAAGACCTCGAAGGGCAAATCGAAGAAATCGACGTTGAATATTGTCGAACGTGGTCACATGAACTTGCTGAAAGGGTGACCACGCTTGACTGGCGTATTCAAGGAGGGGGCGAACAAAGGTAATGCAGAGGGATCTGGTCACGTAAGGGTCAGAGAATTCTTTAGACCATCGTTTGACAAAGCCAAGTGATGAGTTAGCTTTGCGAATTATCTCATCAATATGTGAACGGATAGGGACGCGTGGTTCTTACGTGATAAGGTAATGGATTGGCATTTGGCGATATTAAGCTCTAAGCGATTTTGTAGGCACCAGTTCGAAAAACTATCAACGTGTTGTTGAAGGAGACAGTGGTCATGTGGTGAAGAGATGGCTTTGAAGAATTTGGTATCATCAGCGTACAGAGAGAGGGGGAAGAGTGTTTAATAACCATTTCGACATAGTTTATGGTTAGAATGAAGAGAAGGGGACCTAGATGGCTATCTTGCGGAACACCAGAGGTGGCCAAGAAAGGTGTCGATAAGAAGGATCTGAAGCGAACTCTGTAAAAACGGTTTTCCAGGTAAAAAAATATCCATTTTAAGAATATGGGTTCGAAACCGAGGGCAGACAATTTGAAGAAGTTTAAATTATGAGATATCTTATCAAAAGCCTTACAAAAATCAGTTGCAATAACGTCGACTTCTTTACCATTCCCTAAGAGAGACAGGGAGAAGGACATGAATTCGACTAAGTTAGTGGTAGTTGATCTACCTTTCAGAAAGCCGTGTTGGGTGGGAGAGTTAAGAGACTTGCACTGAAAGCTTAAGGCTTCGTATAAAATACTTTCGAAAAGTTTGGGTAGATGAGAAAGTTTAGCAATGGGGCGATAGTTTGTTACTTCGTTCTTTGACCCCTTTTTATGTATGGGGGTTATGAAAGGATCTGATCTGAGGGAATTCTCCTAGTGATAGAGATAAAGGAAAGTGATGAGAGAGGTGGAGGGAGAGAATGAAAGGGCATTTTTTAAGAAAAATGGCAGGGAGACAATCTGGGCCGGGTGAGAATTCATGTGGGGGGATGAAGATGAAGTTTTATGACAAGAAAAGGGGACATAAAGAGAAATAGAATTAAATATTTCTCTGTAAAGAATTATGAAGGCTTCGTTTAAGGATAGCTTAGCAAACTCAAAGGAACGTCTACTCAGATAAGCATTTATTTTGCGGAAATTAGCTTTATGAAAAGTGAAAGAAGAAGGGGGGGATGAAAGTTATCAATAGTCGAGAGAGATAGGAGACAAAGCGAGACTGAGGAATTAATGGGATCAGTTGTAAAGGCCTAATTATAATTTGAGACATTACTAGACTTGAATCAGTTAGCCGATCTATGAAGAGACATTCCTTAGTGGCGTTGGCATTTGAAGCGATGAAAAAGGATTCATCATCGAAAGGAGTCCACTGCAGCAGAGGCAGATTAAAGTCACCAAAAATAAGGATATCATCAAGGGAATCAGAGAGGTCAATTATTTCATCAATCGCGTGGATAGCATGTTGGTAAGATTCGATAGGTTGGGTTGGTAGAATGTAACAACACATAACGTATAGGGGATCTGTCTGGAAAAACTATTTTTATTGTAACAAAGTCGACCTTAGAAGAGGAAGAAATGGCAATGAGAGAAGAGTCAAGGTCATTATGGATGGCCAGTAGCACGCCTCGAGAGGGGGAGTCAACCAAGGGGTGGGTAGGGTCGTCGTTTCGGAAAGAGTAGCTTTCCAGTGACATCATTGCCATCAAGACCTAAAGAAAGTCGCAGAGCAGACACAAATATTTTGCGCAAACTATCAAAGCAAGTTGAGTTCGTTTCTAGAAAACTATCAGGCTGTAAACAAATTCAAGATGGCAAATAATATATAGTATGGCAGCTAAAACTTTTCAAGATTTATTATTTATTGAAATGTTTGAGATAAACTACAAATGGCAAGCAAAAGTGGTATTCAACAACTAATAGGCCGAGCTGAGAGCATGACGGGAAGCATTCAACACCATAAAAGATCCAAGATGGCGGAATAATATGGCAACCCAAATGATTTGAGAAAGTTATCAGCTAAACTATGATAATATAAGTATGTCGTGAAGACTTTCATCTTCTCAAGGTTCCGATACTTACAACGAAAAAAAGTAAGGTGGGAACCTCATACTCGTAGCTAGAGTCAGTTGTCTGTCTGTCTAAGTGTTAAAGCCTCATATCTTTCCAATCGTTATACGTAGAAGATTGACACACTTGGACTAGAATTTAGTTTTACTAAAACAGAGACAGTTCCAAAGCAACATTTTCGAAAAGTGGAAAACCAAAAAAGACTTCGAGATTAAAGGAAAAGAAAAGTTTGTCTAAATACAATATTTGTACCAAATGAAAGACCATGTTGCGCTGATTTCAATAACCTAAAATTCCGTTATTTTTACCTTATCAGGTTTCAAGAAAAATTGAAAAAAAGGTATGCCCCCCTCTTTCTCTCTGAAACTAGTTGTACTTGCTCCTACAAGTATTGTTTTCTTGAAAGAAATCATTTTAGAGATTTTGATTAATCTTGGTATTTCTATAATATCATAGATAATCTCAATAAAGTGGGTCCCTCAATTCTGTCGGACTTTATATCGGACTGCAGCCTAAACACTTTCTTACTTAACGGGCTTCCAACCCATGAAGGGTCCCTGCCTGAGACAGGACAGCCTTCCATCCTCTTCGATCCTGGGCACACTGCCTTAAAATCGATAAAAAGATGATGAGTATCGATCTGGACTTCTTGGGTTTTCTCCAGAATCTGCCGTAGTGTGAATATTTGATCGGTCGTGGACTTACCGGGCCTAAAACCGCACTGATAGGGACCTATCAGATCGTTGACGAATGGTTTCAGGCGTTCACACAGTACAGCAGACATGATCTTATACGCAATATTCAGGAGACTGATGCCTCTATAGTTGGCGCAGTTTAGAGGGTGAAAATTTTAGAGGCCACTAAATAAAACACTTTACTTTTATAAACTTTATAATGTAGCTTTATTGTACGTCGTTGGAAGTGCGCGCGAACTAGGGGGAGTTTGTACATCGTGAGTCTATTTAAAGGATGGGATGCATCTTGGGTTGGGGCGACATTTGGTATGGTGAATATTTTGAAGGGGAAGTTGGTACTGTTTTAGTACTTACAGTGATTCTATTTTACTTTATTGGTATACATTTTAATTGCTCAATTCAAACTTAGCGCGCAAACAGAGGGTGTCCTTTCTTGTGGATCGGGCAAACTTCCTCATTTCATTTTGGTCAAGTGGACGGAAATCTTAGCTTTCATCGTCCAGGTTGAATGGTTCATTCTGCCTGACACCGGAATTTGTGTCCTCTTCGCCATTTAGCAGTCTGCAGAAATGTTTTTTCCATGTCCTCAGCACCGACTGTAACTCTACTACAAGGTTTCCTTGTTCGTCTCTACAGGTCTCTGTTCGGGTCTTTTTGGCACGACACGTTCTTTTTACCTTTTGGTAAAACTTCCGAACATTATTCCTGGAGTAGTACCTCTCTATATCCTCGATCGCGCGCTTCTCATGCTCTCTCTTTTTTCTCCGGAGGAGCCGATGTTCTTCCCTCCTTTTTTGCTCGTAGAGCTGACGAGCTGCTCTCGCCCTTCTATGCAGTGACGCTTCGTAGGCACTTTGTTTTGCTGCATGTTCTTGCCGACACTCTTCGTCAAACCAGGGGTTTCGTGGGGGTGGACTGGTGAAACCGAGCACATCAGTTGCGGCGTTTTTGATGGCTTCTTGGCATCGACGCCACTGGTCTTCGGCATTTCTCGAGAGTTTTAAGGATACGCGATCGGCAAAGGTTCTGACGGTTTGTTGCGTTTGTAGCCGTCCAACGTTAAATCTCTACACAGTATTTTCTCGTTGTTTTGGCGTCCGGAATATCCGCATCCGTACCTTAGCTACAACAAGGTAGTGGCCCGAATCAATGTTGGCCGCTCGGTAAGTTCGGACATCTAGAATACTGGAGGAGTGCCTTGCGTCGATCGCAACATGACCAATTTGGTTGACGGTTTGATGATCTGGTGACCGCCATGTTCTTTTGTGGATATTAAGGTGAGGAAACCGTAAACTAGCTATGGTAACATTACGTCCCGCAGCAAAATCAATCAGCCTAAGTCCGTTTCCAGACGTGGTGTCGTGTAGGCTGTACTTTCCGATTGTGCTACCAAAGAGGTCCTACTTTCCTATTTTGGCGTTGAAATCACCTAAGACGATTTTAACGTCATATTTAGGGCATTGCTCGAATGCTTTATCGAGTAGCTCATAGAAACAATCTTTGGTAGCATCGTCTTTATCTTCTGTGGGGGCGTGAGCGCATATAAGGATGATGTTGGCGAATTTAGCCTTGATGCGGATAGTTGCAAGGCGTTCACTTACGTGTCGAAAGCTCAAGACTTCTTGCCCAAGTCTGCCGCTTACAACGAATCCGCATCAGTCGTATTACTACCTCCCTTCGATCGTCTTCCTTCGATAGCTTTTCTCGCCGTATTGACGACTTCATCGATGGCGTCGACCATGAAGCGTTCCTCCCAGAAGCCATATTGTCAATCTGCGAGGCCTCTTGTGTTGCCGATCGCTCTAGTATATGTATTTCCCGCGGTATCCAACACACATAGAGGTACATAGATACATAGAGCATATAGAGAACATGCTTATATATACATATATATATGTATGTATAGTCTGTCAGCATTATTTCAAAATTTCAGAAGGGTCACTTGGAACGTTTTGCTAATGAGTCCTATTGCTATTGAGTCCTGCTATGAGTCCTGAGAAAAGTGTTATCTCATTTATATTAACGATTTCATGTTGTGCAGCTATTTGTTAAGCTTTATATTCGCTTACAGTTTCACTTATTTGCATAACTCCTCATTCACCTCCCAGTAAAAAAAGATACAATTGAACAAAACGTCTCTTTGTTCTAAATACCCTCCTAGATACAAAAAACCAACCCTAATAACGTGCTTACCGTGAAATTAACTGTCTGTATAAATATATATTGGCCATAAAATCACGCCAAACATTAGTGTCACCACCGCTCTGCCATTTAACTGATTTTCATCAGCAACAGCAGTATCCTACTTTGCCCTGCCGACGCTACAGGACAATTTAATTCGAATGTATGTACATTTTTCTTTCCTCAAAAAATCACATCCTAAAGTCCTGTCAGTGTGTCGTTGCCATACAAACTATATCACCAAAACACTAGACACCAAATAAAAACAACAAACTACCATTATCCGTCAAAACAAATAAATTTTGCACCTGCCAATTTGTTGTCGATTTTTTCCTAGGACATATCCCTTCTACCACCCACCATCATCTGTATGGTGTCCTCGGGCGGCGGGGGTGGTGGTGGTGGTGTGTTGATTTAGTTGTTTGAGGTAGTAAACCAGAGGAATGGTGAATGCAGATTGTTAGCCTTGCGTTGTCATCATGATGAGTCAAAGTGAATTTATGTGGGCTGGCAACAAATGAGGCCATAAGGCCAATAAATTCCACACTTTGTTGTCATCATCATCATCGATGTGTGTTTGTATGTATTTATGCATGCGAAAGTGGAACAGGAAAAGAGGGCGAGTTTCATGTTTTGATTATATATAAAGTTACACCTTAAGGGTTGATTGGTAAACAAAGTGAAAGTTGCTTTATTATGGATTTGTATATTGGCATGTGTGCCTGAAATTGACTATAATAATGACAGACAATTTTTCTTTCAATTAATCTTAGTGGATGTCGGATGAAATAATCCAGGCAATGCGATAGTATCTTTAGCCAAAATTTAATAAACCTTCAACCATTTGCCATGAAACATTTAAAAGGAATACCAAAGCCTATATTATGTATGAAAATCAAAATCCTTTGCTGTGAATCTGAGCACATGCATTTATCCTTCCGTATCATAAGTCATTCTAATCCATCAACAGCAAACAATTCAAGCACATCCCCACTCTTTCCATCTGAAGCCTCATCATCATCATCGATGCCTTCTGCTTCCCATTTCATCATTATAACTCTGGAAAATAAATCAACATAATCCATCAAATTGACACTAACAATGCGATGACGCTCACATTAGATGTGTTTCCTTTCGCCCACAACAGTGAGTGTGGGGTGGAAAAAAAAAAAAAAAAAAAAACGAATAGAAAAAGAAAAATTCAAAAGGCAAGCACTCTCAAAGGAATGCTGACAGAAAAGCCATTAACATGTATTCTGTTCCTTCTAATTGGGCCTCGAGTTACACCATACCATCCTATCATTCGTATCTCCTACTCTGCATCATCATAACAAAAGATAAATCACCTTTCGTCAGCGTCAATCCCTCAATGAATCGACAACATATAGAGAACAGCATATACAAAAATAGCATATACCTACATATTATCCTTGAGTTTCACAGAATAACATCTATGTACATCTAAACAATTATTATCCTTTGAAGTGCACACGTAATTGGCATCAATAGATATGTTGCATAACGTACAATTCAATATGTTCTCGAACGCATTTCTGATGCTGCTAATTCGATTAAATATCCATAACAGCAATCCGTGTAGCCCTGAGAGAATCCTTCACTTGAGGATTTGGTGCAAAATTGCAAAATCCTATTGCTTATGCAAGGATGAGTATTTACGCTGCGCTGCAGGGATGGGGTATAGAGTATGGTTATATGTACTTCCCCATCGCGTCCCCCAAAGGAAATCAAAATATGACCTGACAAGTTCAATTGTATGTACTTCAAATGTAGTGCGCGCCTAGCGATTTCAATGAATTATTTCACTAGGAACGGCACTCACAATGCGTTATGTGAAATCCGTGTTATGCGCGTTGTTTCTACTCTGCCAGTCAGGATTTTAAAGGAGGCAGGGCTATGCTATTTGCGTAGGTAGTACCGGGACATCTCATTGAATATTCTCAATAGGTTTAGGGTCGGGTGTGTATATGGTCGTCACTCAGATTGATAATTACAATTACATTTGTCCTATCAAGTTGGTAGTGAACTGAAAAGTTAAAAAACAAACAATTTCCGCACTACTGGTTATTTATTTACAAGAACGCGCCATCGAGTACGATTTCTGGCAATGAGTTTCAGCTCTCTCTCCAACTCCCCCCCAGCTGCCAGGACTCTTTCTCTATTATTCTGCGCCATGTCGACTTCTCGGTCGACCTACTTACTCAGTTCCACTGCATTGCGTGCTTTGCTATGGAACTGTCACCTTTTCGAAGAGTGTGACCGATCCACTACCACTTGCGCCGCTAAATTGTGTTACCTATAAGTTTCTGGCCCATTCTCTGATGTAGCTGTTCGTTAGAGATACGGTTCGGCCAGAATATCCTTAGAATGTTTTGTAGGCACCGGTTCACAAACGTTTGCAGCTTTTTTGTTATAATGGCGGTCACTTTTCACGTGCTGCACCCATATAACAGTGCGGACTCAAAATTGGAGCGAAACAGTCTTAGCTTGGTGTTTAAGATGCTTTTCCATAATTTGGACTACATTCCAAATGCAGACTTCGCTTTTGCGATTCGGTTTGCGATATCTGCTTCGGTTCCTCCATTGGCTGCGATAATCACCAGTAAAGACAATATTGGCGACAAGATGCAACCTTGCCCGACTCCACTCTGTAATTCGAACTCTTCTGACAACTTTCCTCTCTGCAGTACGTGACACTTTAAGCCATCGTATGAGATGACATCCCTGGCAGCAGCAGTAGTAGACACGAAATAGCGCCGTCTGAATTGGTTACGGAAAAAAAATTCGAGTGGGCAATATGTTCCTTCTTACCGTACAAATCCTCAAGCACAGACGGAATTTCCCGATGATGCTACAAACAGCCAAAAAAGACATAACGCCGTTTCTAAAGAGACTGTTCCTTGGTAGCATTGAATGGGGTCATGTACCAAAGGAGTGGCGCGAAGTTAAGGTTGTTTTCATCCCCAAAGCAGGTAAAGCTAGTCATACCTGCGCTGGTGACTTTAGACCAATAAGCTTGACATCCTTTATTCTGAAAACCTTTGAAAGACTTATTGACATACACATTCGCAGCAGGCTAAACCCCAGTATCATATCTCCGGCACAGTATGCTTATACGAAAGGTAAAAGTGTTGAAACTGCACTTCATAGTGTTGTCAGTACGATTGAAAAATCATTGAATGATAAATAGTACACCCTGGCTGCATTCTTAGATATTGAAGGTGCCTTTAATAATGTCACGGCAGATTCAGTCGAAGGTGCCTTAAAAAACTTGAATACTGAGGACACTCGAATCAGATGGATAGTTTCCATGCTAAGAAATAGGTACATAAACTCAGAACTAGGTGATGCGAAACTAAGAGTATCAGCTGGTAGAGGCACTCCGCAAGGAGGTGTTCTCTCTCCTCTACTCTGGGTTATTGTGCTAAATGAAGTACTAATAAAACTTAGATTCAGTGGGGTTAAGACCGTAGCATACGCAGACGATGTGGCGTTACTGGCCACGGGTAAATTCCTTCCAACCCTAAGCGACCAAATGGAAGGCGCCCTTAAGATAGTCAGCAACTGGACTAAAAGAAGAAAAACGGAGTTGACACTATTTACGAACAAGAGAATAATACCGGAATTCAAAATTCCATCCATTGAAGGCACTCTTCTTAGAATTTCTGACAGAGCTAAATATCTAGGGTTAATACTAGACCAGAAACTAAACTGGGGACTAAACACAAGGGAGAGAGCAAGGAAAGCTATGATAGCTCTCTATACTTGTAGCAGAATATTTGGAAAAACTTGGGGGCCCAAACCAAAAGTAATTTTCTGGCTCTACACAGCAGTTGTGAGACCTATACTGACATACGGCAGCCTAGTATGGTGGCCAGCCGCAAGTAAGGGCACAAACCTTAAGATGCTAACCAGAGTACAAAGAATGGCGTGCATTGGTGTCACAGGAGCTATGAGAACCACACCAACTGCAGGATTAGAGACCATACTCAATCTATTACCTTTAGACCTATTTGTGCAGGAATCTACAGCTAGAAGTGCTCTAAGATTAAGCCAATCTGAAGGTTGGAGGTCAAGCCTGACGGGGCATGCGCAGATTTTACGCAAATACATGGGCGGAGATGTTAGCACAGACTACATGGTGCCCTATTTATACTTTCATAAGCCGTTTTCTAGTTCATTTCCGAGTCGAGAGGAATGGGAAACTAATATCCCGCTAAATGACAACTCCATCTCCATCTACACTAATGGATCCAAGATGGACGTGGGAGTAGGTGCAGGGATTTTTTCTGGAAAACTCAATTTGAACAAGTCAATTCGGCTTCCAGACTATAGCAGTGTGTTTCAGCGGAGGTCTTGGCGGTGGCAACTGCTGCCCGAGACGCTGCTATGAAAGTTATACCACCAAATTATATTACATTTTCATTGACAGCAAAGCTTGTGCGCTGCGGAGTTCTTGGTACGCAACACAATGTAGAACTCTGCTGGGTACCCGGATAAAATGGCGTTTCAGAAAATGGGAAAGCTGACGATCTGGTAAGGGAGAGTTCAGCTCTAAATCCTGAACGAGCTGACCCGTCAATTAAGATACCACCCTGCAACCTGAACCTAGAAGTTAGAAATAAAATGATTGCCATAACAAATAGTAGATGGAGATCATTAGAATCCTGTATAATTACAAGAAAACTCTGGCCGCTCTACGATAAAAATCATACAGAGAAAATCCTACACTTCGACAGATATATCTTATCTGGTTTAGTGGGGATGATAACTGGACACAACTTTTAACGTTATCACACAAAGAAATTGGGAATTAGCGAAGAAGATATATGTAGAGGCTGTGGCAATGAGGACGTACACGAGGGTACACCTCACTCCCTGTGCCATTGTACAGGACTCTACCACCTTAGATTCAGAATACTTCTAAGACTTAGAAGAACTTTCAAATGTATCGGTAAATAAGATTACCAAATTTATAAATGCATCTGGTTGGTTTAAGAACCCACAGAGTTCACGAGTGGGGAAGCTTCACTCCCTGGGCATCACAATGGATCTATACTGATCTAAGTGAGGCGTAGTTTGTTCACACTCTACGTCAACCCATAAAACCTAACCTAACCTAAGCCATCGTAAGTCGCTTTGATAATAACTATAAGTTTATCTGGAAGTTATCCATTTAACTCGGATCCTATTAATGATAAAAACTCAAAAATTGTACATCATGTTGATGAGCAAGACTTATTTTGGGACTGAGTCAGTGTTCATCAAAACTTATAGGATACTTCCCGTTAACATTGGACCTTGAGATTTGATACATAGGCAGTACTTGGAGTGTAGACGAAGGAAAAAATTTGCACTTTTTGATACGGTTTTCAAAACATTGATAGGGCAAGGATGTGTCAGCATAGTAAAAGGCTACCCGTAGAGACCTTCTAATCGACATAGAACCTTTAAAATTGGTACAGAGGTGTAGACAAGTCAAGTGCACTGGATTTGAAATTAATTAAATTATTTTTTTTTTTACTAAAAGGGTGATTCAGCTGGATATCTCAATCTAAATCTGGCACTTTGTGGTTATGGCGCAGCTGATATTTGATATTTGTGAATGCTAAGCATTGACATTTGTAATTACGTTTTACCCTTTTTAAGGTAATCGATGTGAATAACACCGCGCGCATCCCAAAAAACTGTCGCCATGATCTTACTTGCTGACAAACCCGCCTTGGCCTTCTTCGGCTTCGATTCACCAGGAGAAGTCCATTGTTTTGACTGTTCCTTGGTTTCTGGTGTGCTGTGGTGAATCCAGGTTTCATCCACGGTTACGAAACGGCGCAAAAACTTAGCCGAATTTTTCTGAAACATTGCCAAACACACCTTTGAAGTTGTCAAACGAATGCGTTTGTTGTGGATTATGAGCAAACGCGGCACCCATCTTGCGGAAAGCTTTGTCATGTCCAAATATTTATGTAAAATCGAAATCACTGAGCCATGTGATAAGCCTGTCGCCTCTTGAAGTTCGTGCACTTTCACTCGCCGATCGTCCGTTATCAAACCATGGATTTTGTCCACCATTTCTGGTGTGGTGACCTCAATTGGGCGACCAGAACGTTCGGCGTCACTTGTGCTTGAACGACCGCACCGAAATTGAGTAAACCAGTGGTGAATGGTTTCAATCGATGGTGAAGAGTCCCCATAATATTTGTCAAGCTTTTGTTTGGTTTGCGTGATAGTTTTTTCGCGCAAAAAATAGTGTTTAATGAGCACTCGAAATTCACTTTTTTCCATTTTAACGAAAATGCTAGTAGGCGTCTATATAAAATGGCTGCCACAACAAAACTATTTGACAGATCTGTCTGAAAATTTGGGTGCGTTCTTTTGAAAGATGATTGTTGACAAAAAAATGAATAAATTTAAGGTGACGACACAATTTGTGATAATTTTCAGGGACTTATTGATCCACTCTCGTACGGAGCGGATACGATAGAACAAAGCATTTTAATTGTTAAATCCCATCTTAAAAATGGGAAAAATTTAACCAACATGTAATCGTCGATCTCGTGCCGCGGATAAGAAAGTGATAACAAAATTCGATCGAATCGGGTCAGTGTTGGATGTGACCAGTGCGTCCTCATAGTGGCCGGTCACGAGAAAAGCTGTAGTGAGTGACAGTGTTTGTGGAAATCTGTCAAAATCCATTCGTCATCATTCCCAGCAATTGAACCTTTCCTACAGCTCCACGTAGCGCATTTTAACAAAAGATCAGCAGATTGGTGATTTTTCGATCAAAATCATCTTCAGCGATGAGGCTCACTTTCAACTGAACGGCTACGTAAATAAACACACTTGGGGCATACAAACCATTCACGGACAATCAGTGCATCTACCAAAAGCCACGGTTTGGCGCGGATTTTCGACCGGCGCGTGATTGGGCCGTACTTCTTCGAAAATTCTCGTGCTGCTATTCAATGGTGAACGTTATCGGGACATGATAACAAATTATATTTTACAACTTGGACGATATTAACGTGAAAGTCATGTGATTTCAATGCAGTCATTGCTCACATACCCGTAGTTGGACGGCCGCGTCATCTCTCATTTCGGTGATCAAAATTGGCCAAATGGAACGTCGTTGGATTTTTTTCTTTCTTATGAAGCAGAAGATGTATACCAATGACACTCAAACGATTCCAGAACTAAAGATTCGACAAGCTATTTATGATCTACTGAAAGATTGAAAATTGCATCGAAAGGGCGGACGTTTGCTAGCCACCCGTAGCAGTTTATTTTATTTCAAAGTGTTGGACAAGTGTTGGTTTCTTGAAAAAAATCCAAGCTCGGAATTTTGATCAATAATGGAGAATCTCAAAAGTGATGTATAGATGTTGCAAAGGACTCGCGAAGAAGAAATGCGCCTAATTTCAAGCAAAAAGTATGGAAGGCCTCTATCGGGAGTTGGAGGAAATATCGTCTTCGGCGTCTGATAGGAACCTGACTTTCCACTAGATTTGACAAAAAAACTCGAACAAGGAACAACTATCTTGAAATTAGCTCACGGGCTCCGTTTGCGAACGCCTTATCACTATAGTTAATCACTTTCCAGATGCGTGTAATTTAGAAGAGCACCAGAGCACTTTCGACATTTGTTTGAATTCCCACTCTCCAATTACTTTGAAAAGAAAAAGTAAAAACTGTTGAAAGGACCCAGTCTTAGGCACTTTTTGCGGCTTACGTGAAGAGCTCAACCACTGCCTACGATCCTAAATGTTCCCATAGAAAACCCAGTTCTCAACCTGCTGCTGTGATAAAGCGAAGCAGCTCTCAAGAGGAGTGACAAGAGCATGTAACGCTTTCACTCAACAGAAAAGAGCAGACTTGCATCGGCCCCCAGTATACTGGTTAATGAGATCGCCAGCACCCATGAGAGATTTATAATAGCTCGAAGGAACTTAAAAGCTGCAATTAAAAACAGCTTCTAAAAACTGTACAACGAAGCCAATTAAAACCTACCAAGTGGTTATGATAAAGTTGAAGGGAGGCAGAAAACCCTCGCCCATGTCCTTAGTGTTTCTCGAAAACGTGGTCTCTGTGCTTCTTCTACAACAACAGGGAATAGAGGAACAAACGAAGAGAAGAACTACGACTGGGGCATTACAAATACCTCTCGTCACAGTAGCAGATCAACATCAAGGATCAAAAAGTACCTGGTGTTGATGGAAACCTAAACATTGCATTAAAAGTAGCAATTAATTGGCGCCCACATATCCTTGCAGACGTATATAATGCCTACCTCAAGGAAGGAGTATTTCCAGGTCAGTGGAAGAAGCAAAGACTTTTCCTCTTACCAAAAGGTAATAAACCACTGGCGGATCCCTCATCGTACAGGCCTCTGTGCATGCTGGGCAAAATACTGGAGCGCTTAATAAGTGACCGCCAGTATGGCTTCCGTAAGGCACAAAGTCGTAACTACAGCGAAAAAAGCCATCGAAGGAAGACGATGGTAGGACGGAAGTAAACAGTACTGCGCAATCATAACGCTGGATGTTAAAAATGCCTTCAACACCGCAAACTGGAATAACATTCTGCGAGCACTTACTGCCAAGAGAGTTCCGGACTAGCTGCAGAAAATAGTGACGAACCATTTTAGAAATAGAATATTGTACTACACTACCGACGACGGAATGAGGCAATATAACGCCACAGGCGGTGTCCCCCAAGGCTGTGTACTTGATCCACTACTGTGGAATCTAAATAAAGTACGATGACTTTCTCAGACTTCAAATCCGGAGGTCCTCGAAAATAATTGGCTTCGCCGACGATAGCGATCGTTGTAGTAACCAAATTTCTTGAGGAGTTGGAGCACGACTGTAATGAAGCTATCGGTATGGTAAGCATGGACCTAAAACTAGCAGAGGAAAAGACAAAAGTAGTGCTTATCAGCAGCAGACTAGTTATGGAGACTATAAGAGTAACCGTGGGCGATCACGTTGTGGTTTCCAAACCAGAGCTGAAGTACCTTGGCGTTACTATAGATGCAAGGTTGACTTTTAAGCAACATCTGCAACACGCAACTGAGAAGGCAGCAAGAATAACGGATGCCTTGGCAAGGATCATGCCAAATATTAGAGGACCTAAACACAAGAAGAGACTGCTCTTAGCAAGAGTTGTGACGTAGATGATGCTTTAAGGCTCCCAAATATGGGCAAGTACCATTAAGGCGAAATCGTACAGAAGGAAGACGGAGGCGGTCTATAGAACCAATGTCTTGAGAGTATGCAGCGCTTCTCGAACAACCCCCTACGACGCGGCATGCGTAGGGAAAGAATGGTGCCAATAGACATCCTCGTTAAAGAAGCCGAACGGAAATTGCCCTGTTGTGGTAACAGCGACCAGTCGAAGTGACACCGAAGTACCGCCAAGAACAGGCCTCAAAGAATGGCAAGAGAGATGGAATTTGTCTGACAAAGGTAGATGGAAGCCGAGATTGATCCCCAATATACGAGTAAACCCTTGGATGAATAGGAAGCATGGAGAGCTGAAGTGCTTACTGGTCATGGATGTTTCAAAGCCTACCTCCAAAGATTTGGACACGAAGACAACCCTTATTGCCCAACGTGCACGGAAGCAGTCGAGGATGCAGAACACATCATGTTCCACTGTGCACGATATCACGAAGAACGTAACTTGCTGGCGAACAGACCGGATAGATGACGAGCACGTAAGAAGCTTGGAAAGCAGTAAGCGAAACTGTGGTTACCATCATGAAAAAATAACGAAGACAGGAGCGACAGCGAAACGTCGCGCATATGGCGAACGAGCCGAGTATGTAAGGCTGAAACCCTCCTCGCGATGAAATGGCAGCGCCGCGAGGACCAGGGGTAAGAGGACAGGTGGGTTTAGTGGGTAGTAATCCCAAACTGAGTTTTAAAGATTCCCACCTTCCAACGAAAAAAAAAACAACCCAGTTCTCACGGTCACTTTTAGACCTTTTTTCGGTAATTTTATTTTCCAGATTTTGACAAAGTTCTTGACAAGTTACATTTCTCAATATCCACTCCTGCCTGCTTAATTTATATTTAATTTCCGTTACTGAAGCAAACTCTTTCCTTTAATTAATACGAATATCAACGGGCATACGTAGTATCTGCACAAACATATGTGCACAAAGATTGATTGTAACGCAATTAAATCAGATTCTAGTATTAATTACCAACACGTGTATCCCAGTGGGCCTAAGACCCAAATTACAGATAAATCACTGCACACTGATATGAAACACTCTTCTTCCCTTATTCCAATGATAAGCCGCCGCCCGGGGGGAAAGAAAGAAAGAAAATGCAAGAAGCCTTCCCGACAGGATATTATTACTTCTCGTCCATCATCATCCATACGATACTTTCAGAATCATATACGACGACGGCAGAACCGGAAGCAAATGGGAAATTAATTTCGCTTCTCTGAGAAGCTGTCCCAGAACAAGCGCACCTCAAGTGATCTCATCGCCATTCGTTGCTGCACCGGCAGTGGCGTGGACGAAACAATATAAATGAATTGTTCGTTTATATTATTACTTAATTGGCCAATCGGCCATATCCCAAAAAGAGGTCCAGAAATCAAATTAATCATCATGATGAATGATGACTTCCACTGAATTGTTAAAGCAAAAATAGTGCCCACCCGTTGGAGTTGTAATTTATCATTTGGTACTCTCAGTTGTCCTTGGTCATCCTACGGAGGGGACTTTAAAAGTTATTTAATTACGCATTCATTTCCGCTGTGAATGTCTCTCTGTCGGTGGATCATTTATTCTTTTATATCACCTTGGTGCCATAATAATTGTCTTTTTGGGCAGGCAGATAACGAGGGATACGGCTTTCGGAACCGATAGGTATCAGAGTGTCGACACTGGGATTTTGGTTGTCGACATCCTTAATTCTAAGAAAATTAAGATTTTCCTACAACAGATAATCTGAGAACCTGAATAATTGCATTGGCTTAGGGTTTTATGGATATTTTTGTCACTGGCTCCCTAATCGGATGGAAACAGTTGTTAATAAAAGAAATGATAGAGTGAAGGGGGTCCTCGTGTAAAGCATATTAATCAAAAGAGTGTATTTTGTAAAGAAAGAAACCTATTTGTCTACTTGGGTACATAAGTTTGCTAATAAATTAGCATCAACCTACTCAACCAAAACTGACAGGATTATTCTCATCTCGGAAACAGATATGTGTTTATGTCCTGTATCCCCTTGTGGGTCCTAGGGCCTCTACAACACCTACGCGCCATCGTGTGCGATTTCTGGAAATATGACTCAGCTCTCCCCAACTCTTTCCTAGTTGTCGTGCTTCCTTCTCAACTGTTCTGCGCCACGTACTCCTAGGACCGCCGCGTATCCTGCCATCATGGGTAAAATGGAACCCGCCATTGAATCGCTTGGTTAGCTATGGACCTGTCACTCTTTCGGAGAGTGTGACCGATCCACTGCCACTTTTGTCGTCGTATGGTTGTGCTTATAGGGTCATGGCCCGTTCTCTGATAAAATTAATATGGCCAGAATATCCTTAAGATGTAGCGTAGAGACCTATTGACAAACGTTTGCAGCTTCCTTGTGATAGTGACGGTCACTCTCCAGGTACCACATCCATATAGCAGCTCGGATTCAACGTTGGAACGGAACAGTCGTAGCTTGGTGTTTAAGCTAATTGCATTACTTCGCCAAACTATGGATAGCATTCCAAATGCAGATTTTGCTTTACCTATTCGGCTGGCTATATCCAGTTCGGTTCCGCCATCGGTTGAGACAATACTCTCAAGGTATTGGAAACTCTCTACTCTCTCAACCGTTTGTCCAGCAATGCAGTGTGGTCCTAGGCTGAACATTTTTTTTTTTTTTTGCCGAGTTAATTTTCAGCCCAACGACGTCTGCTTCCCTCTCCACAATTGCTGTCATTTGGTGAAGGCCCATTATTCTGTGAGACAGTAGGCATACATCGTCGGCGTAGTCGAGGTGTTTGAGTTCAGATGTGAGAGTCCATCGAATTCTTCCCATTTCCTGTTGATAAGGCCGCATTCAGCACATCGCTAATCACCAATAAAAACAATATTGGTGAAAGTATGCAGCCTTGCCGAACCCCACTTTGGACTTCGAATTCCTCAGACAGCCTTCCTCTGTGCAAAACGTGACATGTGAATCCAAATATGTAGCCTTGATAATTGCTATTAATTTATCAGAGATGCCTCTCCTTGGCAAGGCGCTCCAAATAAATTCCCGATTGACAGTAGCAAACGCCTTTTCAAAATCGATGAACAACAGGTGAAGTGGTGATCGATATTCAACACATTGCTCGATGATGATCCGCAGGGTGTTGATGTGGTCGACACAGGAGGATCCAGAACGAAAACCTGCTTGTTCGGCGTTGAGTGTGTCTTCAAGGTGTTCTTTGATTCGCTTCAGAATGATTCAAGCCACAGTAGGCAGCACGCAGATACCTCTCCAGTTTTCGCACTGTATTAGGTTGCCTTTTTTAGGGAGCTTGACGATCATTCCCTTTTTCCACTCATCCGGAAAACTGTGGGCTTCCCATGTTCTCCCGACAAGTGGGAATAGTAGCTCAGCCGATGCTGTTGGCGCAGCTTGAAAAAGCTCCGCGGGTAAGCCGTCAAGTCCTACCGCCTTATAAGTTTTTAGTGCTTTGATTGCGGTAATAATCTCCTCCTTACTGGGGGTTGTGGTGCGAATTCGGGAATTTCTTTCTACGGACACTTCAGTCATATTGCTGGCGAATACTCGGTTTAGAACCGAAGCAAAATGCTCCTTCCATCTCTTCAGTTCATCCTCACCCGATATTAGCAACGAACCGTCTTAGCCTTTCACTGGGTGTTGAGTAGAGCTTCGGCCACCTATAAGCTCTTTGGCACCTCGCTGCTGCTTCTTCTGCTTCCGTAGCCAGCGCATTGATGTAATTGCGCTTGTCACGTCTCACGCTACGCTGTACTTCTCTCATCTACATTCGATATAGGGACTCAAGCTCGATCCTCCCTGCTGCTGGAGTTGCTGCAATTCGAGCTCTTAGCTGTTTTCGTTCGTTGATCCTTCTCCAGGTATCCCCGGAAAGCCACGCCCTATGGTTTCCCTGCGATCGTCCGACAATCCTTTCAGCACCTGATGTGAAAACAGTTTTCACAGCGCACCAATGGTCTTGGATGGTGGCGGGCAGTGAGCTGCTGATTGTTTCCACTCCACGTGAGAGATGGTCCCTTAATTCTTGGCGCACTGAGGGAACTCCCAGTCGGTCTACGTTGAACCTAGGTATTCTTGTGTCGTCAGATCTACGAACGGCAACAGTGCGTAATCGGAGAGTAGCTATCATAAGATGGTGATCTCGTACCAATCCCATGTCGGCACCTCGTCTGTTTCGGACGTCAAAAACGGCGACTGATGGCAAAATGGTCAATTTGGTTGGAGGTTGCTTGCCTGTCAGTTGACACCCAACTGGTTTTATGGCAGGCTTTGTGCTCAAACATGGTGCCACTTATGATAAGACGATTTGTGTTGCAAAAGTCAACAAATCTTTCGCCGTTATCATTAGGATTGCCTAGTCCGTGCCGTCCCATAACATGTTTGAGCCCTTCGTTGTCGCAGCCTACCTTGGCATTCAGGTCCCCCATCACAATGACAATGTCGCCGTTGGGTGTTGCATTATGAACAGCTCCTAACTGGTTGTAGAAGGTCTGCTTTTCTTCCTCAGACGAACCATCCGTGGGGGCGTAACACTGTATAATGGTGACGCGACGTACTCTCGTCCGGAATCTGGCGGCTAAAATCCTATCACCGTGCGGTTGCCAGGAAATTAGGCCTCTGCGTGCTGTTGGCGTTAGCAGCAATCCAACTCCATATCTTCCGGTGTAGAGTAATACAGTGTTACGCGTTGGGGATTGGTACTCACCCGCATCTAACCATCTTATCTCGCTTACTCCCAATATGTCCAGCCTATATCGCATGAACTCATGCTCCAATTGAAGGAATCTGGCGTTCTGAGGTCCTTCACTCTGAGAGTCAAGGAGCGTCTTCACATTCCAGAAACCAATCTCAGCCCAGGTACGATAGCCAAAGGTCGTCAACGTGTTATCAGTCCTTATCCGAGGCATTATGTCGGTTTCCGTAGCGGTTAAAGTTTCGGTAAAGCGGGTTGCTGGCCCAGGTTACCTAGCCTAGGCATAAGACCCTAGACAATCTCTCACTTGCAATTTTGGCCTACATGTATAAGGATTTATACATGCAGTTGCCCGGGGACCACCGCGAGGAGGTAAAGCAAGCACTACATTACGAACTTGATTGTTGCGCTACTGGTCCAATCCATGTTTTGGACAATCGGTAGTTTCCCGATCAATCGCCATGCAGGCCCCAAAAGAGATGCCAATTCGAATCTAGAGTCTAAGTCCTTCATTCTTAAGAGATTGGAAAATACTATGTTGCCTTTGAATTAATGTTCTTAATCAGTTACAAAACGTATAGTAAGGGCCACATAAGAGAGCGAATTGTGATATTGGAGAATGAATCAAAGAAGAAGACATCCAGGTCTAGAGCTCAGTTGGTAGAGTATTTGTGGCTAAAACCATATCTATGCAGGATTGTTCCCTGCCCTTGGACAAATGATTCCTTTCGAATAGAACTCTTATAGTGAGAGTCAGTCTATCTGTGCGTTTGTCTGTCACATATTCATAACTTTTGAATCACGAGACATAGAAGGTTGAAATTTGGACCGGAGTTGAGTTCTTTTAATCCAAAGTTAAATTTTGAAAAGGAATAAAAAAACACAAAAGGTTAAATACTATGTTCAACGGTTCAAAAGTTATAAGGCTGTAGCAGACATATAGGCGGACAGGCGACTGGCCTCCTCACTCCTCAAGGCCTCGGTTCTTTTATTGTTCAACGGTTTAATTGTACTTTTCAGTACCTTTTATCCAGCGCAGCCAGCTGATTCTGCTCTTAAATTTTTGGCGATTAAAGGTTTCTGGAAATAGATCTCCTGGTAGTAAATTCCAAGCTTTATTTATCCTATAGCGTAAGGAGTTTTGATTAAGGGCTGCCCGCGTCGTTGGCAGTTGATGGACCCTGGTGGCTTGCCTAGCAGAATGCTCAAACGTCGCTTTTCTATGAATCATTCTATTGAGGTCTTTGGAACATCTGCCATGATAGTATCTACAGTTTAATAACCTCAATGACCTTTGCCTTTCAGAAAACTATATGCGAATTACCAGCTATAAGCTAGCCATAAACACCCAGCCCTCGAATTCATCCAAAGGTAGGGTTACCCACATTAGTCAGAGAAAAAAAAATATTCCTATATTTTGCGCGTGGAGGGATTCCCATTTGTATAAAAAAAAATAAGAACCTCGCCGGAAAGAGGCAACTTTCCAATATGCCTTTCTCGCAAGCAAAAACAAATAGCAACTTGCCCATTAAACACGAAAACAAAATTTATTTGGTGCGGCAACTATTACTAAAAATTTTAATATATGTAAATTCAAAAAGTGATGCATACTTTTATACAAGCAGTACCTATCCATTATTAATGCATACTTCCGGATGCTCACAAGCTATCCAAGATAAACTACTCGTAATCACATCACATACTCGTACATTTATACTTCTACTATCATGCATTTTAATAAAGCAAAAACAAATCCAAACAAACTTTCAGCACTTTACTACTTCAAAAACAAATGTGTGCATTCGGAAAATTTTACACATTTTCCGTTCATATTCATATTAATCGTATACTAAAGTTAAAGAGTGCACAATCCTCTACACCATCTCCTTGCACGGTTTAAAAGTGTAACATATTGTAAATCCAGGGCAGAATCAAACAAATTATGAACTCTCAGAGGGCTGAAGTTTATTTCGAAACAAAATGCTATTAGCTCCAAGGGCGTATCCAGAATTTATTTCTGGGAGCTGCACAAAGGCCAGATAGGTAAAAAGTGTACCCCATAGTATTCTAATTGCTAGTGTTTTTTCGTCTGGCCTGTTTTATCTAAATCGTGTCTGGGGGGGGCCGTGCCCTCAGTTTGTTTGGACCAGAGCTGCCACTTCCACTGCGTTTCTCCTAAAATGGGAATCTACTCGGCAGTAAATTAAATATACTTTGTAATTTGTTGTTCTTTTTAGATTTGAATTTCCTTTCATGAATATCTACACTGAAGTTTCCTAGTTCAAATTTTTCTAAAACGTGAAATAACAAATCCATACGTATCTACACTAAATTTATTTCTTTGTATAATATCTAAATGCAGTTCCATCGACTATATACATAAATTTTCTACTTGCAATTATAGGCCAAGCATTGGTTTCGCGACAATTTAAGATTCCGACATTTGGATCAATTCTGGAATTGCTAGTGCAGGTGAACCAGAAAATGTGGGTATGCCAATTCTATCTATCTGTATAGGTATGTACATATACATACATAGTCAACTAATTTTTCAAACCATGGGTGGTCGATGTGTAGTGGTAACATCATCGCTTGTCACGCTGTTAGTTCACGGTTCAAATCCTGATGTCAAGGATCATCTATTTATTTGGCATGAAATAAATAAAAAAGTGGATCAATTGCGAAAGCTAAGTCAACTCTACTGCGAAGGTATATCACTGGCAGAAGAGTGGTCATATGGCTAAAAATGCAACTTGATCGTGATGAAGACATTAGGAGGACGGAAAAAAATACTTTGAATCATGAGCAACGACAAAAGCAAAACAAACAAGCTCCCCAGTTATCTAGACGCTACCCTTAGAGTTTACAGAAACTTAATTCTATCTGAGTTTCAAACCTAAATTCAAACCACTAAACTCTTACTTTCCCTCGCTCTCTCTCTCTCTTCGTCACAACGCCCGTGTCCTGTAATGGTATAAGAGTATTCATATCCTCTTTGGCGCGCGCAAATTATAAAAAAAAAAAAAAACTTCATAAAATTGTACCTTTTATTGTCCGACTTTGAAAAAAAAAAAAATTACATTCTTGAAAGCATCTCCAAAGATTCTGTTTAAATTTAATATTTGAGTTGGGTTAAACATGTGTCGTCATAATAATAATATTTTGGCGCTAACAGCCCAATGCAGGGCTTGGCCTAGCTTCCCACAGTCACTCGTGCTGTGCGCCTCACGAATGGTTGGGACCTACAGTATTATGCCGTTTTCGAAGGGCAAATTTGTTCGATTGAGAGAAGCTTTTTCATGACAATTTTACTCTCGGATGTTTGTCAGACGTTCGCGAGAGGTGGGAAAGTGAGACAACTTTTTTTTTTTGTGTTTTCTTGGATTAGAACGTTCAACCTCTTGCTCAGTGATCGCGCACTTAACCACTGAGCTACGGCTCCTACAGTGTCATTAAATGAATAAAAAACGATACTTCAATTAATAACTTGGTTGCAAATCAACATCCAAGCATGTCAAGTTATGGAAAATTGACAAAATAATTTTTAGATTTTTAGGGCATTCAAAAAAAAAATCATTTTGACATTGTCGTCAAATTTAATTTCCGAAATTTGAAAATTGAAAATCTGCTGCTCAACATTGAACATTGAAAACTACTCCCATTAGTTTTTTTTTTTTCTTTTTTGTTTAATATACCAGAAGTGGCAGCCCTGGTTGAGACGACTAATAATTGAGTGCCTAAAGTACTGAACTTGTACCTGAGTACACACAGTGAACACATTAAGTAGTAGAACATAATAACCCACATTCTGAAAAAGTACAAAGTAGTACATTTTGGAAAAAGTAGAGATTACTAAAGAACAGGCCCCAAACAAAATATTTAATGGCGTCCGCATGTAATCCTCCGCCAACTGTTCGTACGCAACCGGACGCAGCAAGTTTATGATAGTTCTGGGTGCAGAAACTTATTTGATATTCAGGACTGCAAGACTAAAAACTTTTTTAAAGCACCTGCATAAGTTACCAATAATTATGGGGTCATCGAACAAGAGGTATCATTTTAAATTTCGCACCATTTTTGAGCTGTCAGCATTCAACTATCATTGCGATGACTGTTGGTAAGTAAAAACTAGGAGGTTATTAAATCGATACACACTCGCACTACAAAATCGGTGAAAATATCGCGGAAATATCGTATTTCATAAAGTTCGCACAGCTTTTGATCATCATAAAGCTCCTTCTCGCACAGCTATAGTGAATTTAAATCAATAAACTTGAACGTCTCGGACAGGTTAGTAATGTGAAGACTCCAACTCGTGTTCGTCCGGTAAGGTCAGCTGAAAATATTGCCGCTGTAGCTGAGAGTGTAACTTAAACCCCCGGTGTGTCCATTTCGAGACAATCACACGAATTGGGACTATCCGTAACCACTTTGCAGCACATTTTGCATAAAGATCTTAGGCTATATGCTTGTATGGTCCAGTTGACACAAGAATTGAAGCCAGCAGACCACGCATAACGCCGTACTTTCGCTGATTTGGTGCTGGAAATGAACAAGATCATGATTTTTTACACAGAATTATTCTTAGTGATGAAGCTCATTTCCATTTCTCTGGGTACGTAAACAAACAAAACTGTCGCATCTCCGGAAATCCAAGAGAAATTCTGAAACAACCTCTCCATCCGCAACGAGTTTTTGAGCTAGAAGTGTCATTGGGCCATATTTTTTTTCGAAAATGATGCTGGTGAATGGATTGCGTTACCGAACGATGTTGACTGATTTTTTTTTGCCTGAAATTGATGCTGTAGACGTGGACGACGATTATTTTCAGCACGATGGCGCCACATGCCACACAGTTGGTGAAACAATGGCTCTATTGTGTGATAAATTTCCTGAACGTGTGATTTCTCGAAATGGAGACTTCAATTGGCCCCCGAGATCATGCGATTTAACACTATTAGACTTTTTCCTTTGGGGATATGTTAAAGACAAAGTCTACGCCAATGCTCCACCAACGATTCATACATTAAAAGAAAATATCAGAGCTGTTATTCGCGAAATACATTAAAAGAATTACAAAATATTATATCCCATTACTAACCTCAGAGTTTGTACTTTAGATCAAAATAAAAATATCACCACTTTTCATAAAAATGTTGTGTTTTTCTATTCATTTTAATTGACACCTCTTATTGGATGACCCTATAAGAGGTGTCAATATGCGTTCACGATTAAGAAGGGTGAGGTGGAAAGATTGTTTTCATATTAGGAGTCAAATTTTATAAATTTTGTCAGATTTAAATAATTGAGTCCTTGTGAATAGAAGTTCAAAAATCTTTCTATCAAGTTAACCTTTAACTCATACTTAGTGCCATCTATAAAGCTTTTCTAAATCTATTTGAATGAGACCCTGGCGACTTACTTATCTCTTGTCTTACATATTCTTAATTGCTTTTGACAAAAAAAAAAAACTCGTAAAATCTCATCAGCAATGGATCTCAACCCATCAACCGAACACTGGTAATTTTCTGTGTAACACGTGTGAGATCTGAGGCTTATGTAGCTTCCGGCAAATCAAAAAGGAAAGACAATTTTTCTCTTTATTCAAAAACCCGAGCAAACATTTTACAAATTAACCAAACACTACCTAGCTAGCAGGTGGCTTCACAACAATTTATTCCTCCGGCTGATATTCATAGGAAGAACACATGGCAGATTTAACACCTTGGCAGCAAGGAAAATCTCTTCTGTTCCCCCTTCTGCGTTTGGTTGCCATTCATCCGAGATTTAATTTTAGATAATAAAATCCCCATACTGGCTTGGTGGTTGTCTGAAGAGATTTTTGTTCCCGTGTGCTACTTAAGCTGCATTGTTCGTGCGATGC
This sequence comes from Pocota personata, assembly GCA_963082735.1. Lineage (NCBI taxonomy): Eukaryota > Metazoa > Arthropoda > Insecta > Diptera > Syrphidae > Pocota > Pocota personata. Next base: position 242,456,943 of record OY720429.1, on the reverse strand, counting down.
GATAACAAAGTGCATTCAGAGAGGAATGTTCTGAATGGAGGTTATTACAGCAGCATACGAGTATTCGTAGGCTGTGGAAGACGCTAATCAGAATTTTTTTTTTTTTAATCTTCATCTGAAAGAACTGAGTTAAATTTATGGACTTAGTTTTAGAAGGATTTGAAAATTATTTTGATTTTTATGGATCAAACGTAAATGGATGTTTACATCCCACCCAACCGGCTTGGGTGGGATGTGCTTTACCATGATTTGCAAAGTTAGGGCAAGCTATGTAATTACAAGAAAAAGTAATTCATGTTATGCAAGTAATTCATGTTATGGATGGCAACGACTAACAAAGGTCTCGTAGGAGCAGCATCTCCCGATAGATGTCGGTTCGCTAAGTAACGAGAAAGAGCCACTGCAGCCGAAAACCTAGCAGCTCTGTTAGTAAGCCCTACTCCCACCTCCTCGTTGTGCCATCTGGGAATTTCTTCGGAAATTGCGAACGGGAGAGGACGAATGGAGAGTCTTCTGCGCCATATAACAGGATAAGTGTCGGTTGGTCTGGGGCCCAGCGAGCCTCAACCGTAAAAAGAAAAATTGCTCCGAAACGGAAACACACGACTCGGATACGGACGGATAATTTGATGACGACCTTTGGCTGTCAAACACGGACAACGGTCGGATTCTGGAACGTTAAGACCCTCCTAAACTCACTCCAAGAAGGGCCTTACAACGCCAGATTCCTCCAAATGGAGCGCGAATTCGAACGGTATAAAATAGACATCTTAGGGCTGAGTGAGATAAGATGGTTCGATGCTGGGGAATATGTCTCGCCAACAAAAATTACTGTTATGCTCTACTCTTGTAAGCCAGCTGAAAGCGCACGGAGGTCTGGAGTAGGACTGGTGCTAACTCCAGCAGCGCGTAAAAGCCTCAAATCTTGGAAACCTCACAGGGACCGGATATTAACGACCAGATTCCAGAGTAGAGTAAGGAGGGACACCATCATACAGTGCTATGCTCCGACTGATGACGCGACTGAGGATGAAAGGACAATTTCTATAGCCAGTTAGGTGCCGTCTTCAATGGAACACCTAATGGGGACATAGTAATGGTGATGGGTGATCTCAATGCCAAGGTAGGTAGCGACAACAACATGCTTAAACACGCGATGGGAGTTCACGGTCTTGGAGACCGAAACGACAACGATGAGCGGTTTGTCGACTTCTGCAATACCAACCGCCTAGTCATTGGAGGTACGCTGTTTAAGCATAACACCTGTCATAAGAGCAGTTGGGTCTCGACTGATAAGCAAAGAACATCCAACCAGATCGATCACATTGCGATCAGTCGCCGCTTTAGAAATTGTCTCCTGGACATCCGAAACAGACGTGGAGCTGATATCGGACAAGAACACAAACAGGCAGAAAAGCGGGTCTCCCTAGGCAAACATGGCGCAGAACAGTTGAGGAGGAATCGAGCTCTCTAGGAATGAGTTGGAGGCAGCACAAACGCGTAGCAGAAGTACTATGTACCTATGTACCTATGTACCTATGCCCCCCGAGGGGTTAAAGGACCTAAGTAAGTAAGTAAGTAAGGCCAAAGAGGAGAGCACGCAAGAGATGGCAACAATCCCGAGCTCCCCAGCACAAAGCTCTTTTAAATCATCTGTGTAATGAACTCAAGAAAGCAATCAAAGATTTCAAAAATCGAGTAATCTTTACGTATCTTGAAAGGTTGACTACCGAATAAAGTTCGAATTATTCACTATAGAAAGCCATGAAACGTATTAAGAAACCTCAAATGCAATCGCTGATAAGAAAAAAACAATGGCGAATGTCCAAAAGGGGGGGATTTTTAATTGGAAGCTTAAGTTGAAGTCGGAGTATGGTGTTATGTAACTTGTTTTTGTATCCATTTTTGTTGATCTGGCTATAGCTCGATAACCTGTTTGTCCTTTTATCCAGTAGTTGGATTACTGGAGGCTTAGGACACTTTTGGAGGTAACTTTCTATATGCGTAGGCCAAATGGTGTTAGAGCTGCAGTCGGGTGGTTCTCAACGCTGAACGTTGTATTTTCATGAGCATTTTCTCGTTTGTGGCTTTTTTAGCTGCTGGTCACTAAACCAAACACACGTAAGTTAAAATGAGCCTAACGATTGCAGTAATGCAGTGTACCTATAAATACAGCCAATGGATAGTGACAAGTTTAAGTTCGTATCTTCTTCCAAAAATGTTGTCGCATGCATGCTTTGTCCTTTCTATAAAATTATCTTTAAAGTCCAATTTATGAAAGACTTTTTCGTGTTAAGCACAAAAATGATTACTCTGATTTCAAGGAGATTGCGGCCGGAGTCTCACAAGGAAGTGTCCTTGGCCCGCTTCTATATGTACTCTACACGCGTGATATCTAGGAAGAAACTGTGTCGTCGCCATGTAAAATGCAAAATATCTAGGGATGACTCTAGATGTTAAGCTTAAATGGAAATCGCACGTAAAGAAGAAATGCGACAAGAAGAAATGCGACGAGTTCGAAAACAAATACCGACAAATGTACTGGCTACTCTGGAAATATTCAAAGTTGAGCCTACATAACAAACTGCTTATCTATAAGCAAGTGCTGAAGCCAGTGTGGACGTATGGTCAACAACTATGGGATTGTACCAGGAAAAGCAATAGAAACATCCTACAAACTTTTGAAAATAAAGTTCTTAGAACGATCGTTAGCGCACCGTGGTACACATACAAAACGAAGATTTCGGGATTTGGGAATTCCCAGCGTCGTCGAAGAGATAACAAATTTTGCTCGTAAACACAAAGATCGTGTTCACGGCCATTGTAACCGTACCGTCATTCAACTAGTTGACGGGAACAATTCAATTCCTCCTCTGCAAAGGACAAAACCTTTTGACCTAGCGTCATAGTATATGCGTGAAAACCGCAGGAACTTTCAATAGAATTTCACCTGCCTAAAGTGTAACATTCTTTTTAAATTGCATACGAACATCTTTTTCCAAAAATCACAGCTCTCGTAAGCGAAAATAAAACTGCTGGATAAGCGTCGACTTAGTTGTAGTATTAATCTTGAAGAGTGGTGTTTTTAGTGAGCAAAAATCTCACACTACCATAAGCACGTGCGGTCGGGCCTTATGGTGTCTTTAGAACATTTTCACCCTCTCGGTAAAAAAAAATAATAAATTTATGATCTAAAATACAGCCGAGGTATGTTGCCTTATTCAAGATTTGGAGATGTAAACCGTTTAACCTCGGTAGCTCAAATAGCGATATTTTTGACCCAGTTGTTCAGTGTAGGTAATTAGGGTCGATTATCTCAAGTTAGATATAGTTGAAGGAAGTTTGCCTGTAGCTAGCATAAATACGTCGTTAGCCAGTACTACAACCTTTACTCTTCCATGCCCTTCTTTTAGTCAGATTTAATTTGCGACCAGGATCCACCAGAATAATCTTACAAGATGCTGTGAATGGTTGTAGAAGTTGATCTACGGTGTAGGAGTGAGACCTTCAAAAATCCAGAGTGACAAGTTCACTTTATTAACAAGAAATCTATTTTGGAATTCGATCCGCCTATACTGAGGAATCCAATCAGTTATCGAAGAATGCGCAATATTTGACTTTGAACGTTGGCAACAAATTAAACTGGAATCTTGACTTGAAAAATTAGTGAAGCACTTTATGCTGGGAACTGAATCGATGGGAAAGAATTGGTGTTTGTTCCCTAAGTTTGTGCATTACCTATACGCTATATCCATATGAATCACATGTGTACAGTTTACCGAGTCAATCAAAGGGTTAATCCCACTGCAAGATAGAAACCACGCTACGCTTGTACTTTACTGCACCTCGATGAAAATGCTTTAAAAAAAACACGACAAACAAATCCATCATGGTTGGTTGGTTTTTTTTTTTTCATAATTTGCACGTGTTAAAGGGGATATGAATACCCTTATACTAATTTTTAGAACACGTGCGTTTTTGTGGAAAAGGGGGAGAGACGGAGAGAAAGACAGAGTGGTGTAGTTTGAAACTCAGGTGGTATTAAGTTTCTGTAAACTCCAAGGGTGGCTGTCCAGATAACTGGGAGTATTTTGTTTTGTTTTCGCTATTATTGTCGTTGCTTATGATTCACAGTATTTTTTTTCCGTCCTCTTGATGTCATCATCACGATCAAGTTGCATTTAAGCCATATGACCACCCTACTGCCAGTGTTATGCCTCCACAGTAGAGTTTAAGAGGGTGAGCTTATGCTCTTCACTTAGGCCTCCATTGGACCTGTTGTGTTCCCCTCATCTATGTAACTGTAGGGAATAGTGCTGTGCTTTGGGAATTATTTGTTGAGAGGATTTAGGTCTAAGGAACATGGGTAGTATCAACGGCAAACTATATCGTATAGTGATCGGGGAATCGTAGTGTTCGTCTGGCGAACTCCAGTATATCCCCGATTAATTTCTTACTGAGGTGTGTAATATCCGGTATCCTTGGAGATCCCAGAATTTTCAGTCTTAGCAGGGCAATGGTAGAGGAAGTGTTCTATATCTTCCTCGTCCTCCTCACAGTTGGCACAGATTGTTGTATCAGCTATGCCGAGTCTGAACGAATGTTTGTTGAAATTGAGGTGCCCTGTTAAAAGTCCCACCATCAATCTCAATTGTGTTCTGCTTGAGTTAAGAGCTCTTTTTGCTGTGTTGTTACTCGGTTTAGTAATTACAGATCTAGCCACTTTGCACGTGTCTAGATTCGTCCAGTAGTTATTGAACTCCTGTCGTATCTTTTCATTGATTATTGTTTTAATAGTTGTCAGAGGGACCTATATTGTATTATCCGGGTTCAGTTCTGTGTTGCCTGTTCATTTCCTTGCTAGTTCGTCTACCTTTTCGTTACCCGGTACACCTTCGTGCCCCTTCGGGTAGGGGTTAGAATATACCCGAGGTAGGCATGCCTGTCGTAAGAGGCGACTAAAATCCACCCTCCGTATACCGAGTATGGCGTATACAAAAACATGCAATGAACAAAACGAAAGATATTAATACCCCAGGTGGCAGTCCAGGTACACTGGAAAATCCACCCTCTTCGGAGGTCGGCTCTACGGATTCTGGGGAGAGCCATTTATTGCGTTCATCTGACCCTTTTAAAAAAGGTACCAGGGTAGTTAGATCTCCAACATCAAGATCTACCATGAAAACGTGCGGAACTAGAAGTCCGGCGACATCGATAGTGTCGGCGCACGAACAACGGACTTCAGCGAAAATTCAAAGCCTAACGGACGAAAATATGGAACTCCGGACCAGGCTAAGTAAAATGGAACTTCTCTGCGAAGAACTAAGAAAGGAATTAAATGTACTTAAAGCAGAAAATAAAGCATTTAATGATACATCGAAACCTCGTAATGAGTCTGCTGCGAGTTCAATCGTCCCCGATAACACGGATTATAAAACGGATGATGAAGAACTAAGTCGGGAAACCAATTGGATTCTAAAAAAACGGCCTGTCAAAAAACGAAAAGCTGGCTCTTCGCCCGAAATGTTAACGAGGCAAGAAAACACGCAAAATAAACGAGAAGGTAAAGAAAAGCCTGACAAAATAATCACGCGTGCCGAAGAAAATCCACGAAATAAGGTACGACCACCGCCACCAATATACGTGATCGGAATTGCAGACTATAATAAACTGCATTCTTTTCTCAAACCTTTGTTGCTATCCGATTTTGAAGTAACATCGCTCAACAACAACAAATGGAAAGTTAACGTAAAGGACTCAGACAGTTACCGCTCAGTATCTAATAAACTGAATACTGAAAATATCCAGTGGTATACTTATGAAAATAAATCTGAAAGACCGATACGAGTCGTAGCTAGAGGACTTCATGCCTCATGCCGAAAGGAAGACGTTGTTCACGATTTGAAGAACAAAAACTTTAAAATCGTCGATGCGGTAAACTTAATTAAACGGGAAAGAAAAAATTGGAAGGCGAGGAAACGATGGTTAAGCGCGAGCTTCCTCTTTTTATGCTAACCTTTGATAAGGCTGAGAGTTTAGAAAAGATTTACGAAATAAGAACAATTCTGAATGTCGTAGTCAAAATCGAACCCATGCGCAAGAATACAAGGTTGATACCTCAGTGCAAGCGATGCCAAGGATTCAACCATACGCAAACATATTGCCGAAAAGAACCGCGATGTGTCAAATGCGCCGGTAAACATCTTAGTCAAGAGTGTGGTGTAAACAAAAAAACCCCTGCAGCGTGTATTAACTGCAATGGTAAGCATCCGGCTAATTACAGAGGCTGTGAAGTAGCCAAAGAATTACAAAAAAGAAGAGATCGACTTATGAAGCCGGAAAACCCACCCTCAAAACCGGTAAATAAGGAAAAGTCGAAAACTGCTGCAAGAAAGGTGACTAGAGACAACCGAGCCGACCCTGGCGCGCTTACGTACGCTCAAGCTGCGACATCAAACACCGATCAAATTCCACACCGCGTTAAGGTAAAAGCGCCTAAAGAAAAGCCATCAGATTCTGACAAGCAGACGCGTGCTCAAGCATCAACATCAATAAAAACGAACACTGATAATTCGGAAAACCCCGTATCTCACGTCTTTTCTATTATCCTTGCGAGGCTTGAGGAGCAAACAAAAACAAACATGCTAATTGTCGAAAGGTTGGAGAAGCTTGAATATAAGCTTAACAATAGGAGCATTTCAAAACGAACATGACGAAACTTCTTAAAATTGTTGCATGGAACGCCAACGGTCTCATACAAAGACTAGAAGAGCTAGAAATATTTCTACGGGAAACTGACATTGACATATGTTTGATCTATGAAACTCACCTGACGAAACTATCGCGTGTAAACATTACTGGATACAGTACCTATCACGCTTATCACCCGTCGGAAAGAGCCAGAGGCGGATCGTCTTTAATCATAAAAGATTGCATCGAACACTCTGAAGAGATTATGATAGAGCTTGAAACAATGCAAGTGAGCACTGTACGCGTGAAAAATGGACATTACCCTTTCAATGTCTCGTCTATTTATTGTCCACTGCGTTGCAGGCTTGAAAAAAATGATTTTACAAATATTTTCAACTCTCTTGGACCGAACTTTATTATTGGCGGTGATTTTAATGCAAAACACACCTTCTGGGGTTCAAGATGTGTCTCACAAAAAGGCAGAGCACTTTACAACGCCTGCATGCAACACAGATGCGACTTTCACTCGACTGGTAAACTAACATATTGGCCGACTGATAACAACAAAATACCCGATCTGATCGATTTCTTTGTTGTAAAAGGAATACCAGACAAATGTATTAAAATTGATGAAAGTTTTGATTTCTCTTCCGATCATTCCCCTACCATTCTAACGATGAGCGAACGCCTAATTAAAAAAGATGTACCTGCTAGACTAACTAGCAGAAAAACTGATTGGGAAGGCTTTAAAAAAGCCGTTGAAGAACAAATCGAACTGAGAGTATCACTTAGGACGTCTTCTGAACTCGAAATCGAAATTGATCGTTTTGTTGAAGTTCTGCAGCGCGCCACGTGGAAAAATACTCCCTATCAAAGGAAAACGCCGGTCAATCATGCCCAAAAATATCCACCGGAAATAAAAGAAATGGTAAGGGAGAAGAGAAAAGCGCGTAAAAAATGGCAACAAACTCGTGCTCCGCAACATAAATCGCATTTGAATCGCTTGTGTAACTTGCTAAAAAAGGCCATTATTGATTTTAAAAACCGGACAATACAAACCAGCATTGAAAGCTTCACAGCGGACAAAGACTCCAATTATTCGCTCTGGAAAGCTATAAAACGCATTAAAAAACCGAAAATACAAGCGGCCCCAATCAAGAAAAATGACAACGAATGGGCCAAGAATGATAAAGACAAAGCAGAAGTCTTTGTCGCCCATTTAGAAGAAACATTTAAACCATTTGATGGGCAAGCGCTTGCTGAAAATGATAATGCGTCGGATATAGCATTTCACAATTACACAGTAAGAAATGCAAGGCTGACCGAACTTCAACAAGAAATAAAGAAACTGAAACCGAATAAAGCTCCTGGATACGACCTAATCACAGGAGAGCTTCTTAAATCGTTACCTAGAAAAGCGTTAGTTAAGTTCCTTTACATTATAAACGCAGCGATAAGATTAGAATATGTTCCGAGTCAATGGAAAGTCGCGGAAGTAATAATGATTCTGAAGCCAGGAAAACCACCGAATGATAAAAAATCGTATAGACCTATTTCGCTGCTGCCGATTATGTCTAAAGTTTTCGAAAGAATAGTACTTAAGCGATTACAGCCGGTTATAGAAGAAGGATCTCTTATTCCCAATCACCAGTTTGGGTTTAGAACCAAGCACTCAACAATAGACCAAGTGCATAGAATAACTGATTTAATTGAAAAAGCTTACGAAGAAAAAAAGATTTGCTCGACCGTATCTTTTGATGTTTCTCAAACTTTTGACAAGGTCTGGCATGAAGGCTTGAAATATAAATTACGACAAGTTCTGCCGAATCGACGAATCAACTTTTCCGAGTTAAAGACGGAAACGAATATTCGTAATTTAAAGAAATAAGGGCTGGGGTGCCGCAGGGAAGCGTCCTTGGACCGCTTTTGTACCTATTATATACTCGCGACATACCGCAAGAAGAAGGCACCGTATTAGCTACATTTGCCGACGACACTGCCATCCTAGCAACGGGTAAAACGATCGAAAAATCGACATAAAGTAAATGAATGGACAAAGATTTGGCGACTAGCTTTAAACGAAAACAAATCTGTTCATGTCAATTTTACTTATAAGAAAATAAATAATTTGCCGATCTTTTCAAACTCGGTTCAAATTCCGTTTGCAAACGAGGCTAAGTATCTTGGAATGACACTTGATGCTAAGCTGAAGTGGAAATCGCACGTGAAGAAAAAACGTAAAGAACTTGAAACCAATTACAGAGAAATGTACTGGTTACTTGGAAAACATTCCAAGCTTAATATAGAGAACAAACTACTTTTATACAAGCAAGTGCTAAAGCCGGTATGGACATATGGAATACAACTCTGGGGTTGTACCAAAATAAGTAATGTCAATATTTTACAAACTTTTGAAAATAAAGTGCTAAGATCAATAGTTAATGCACCGTGGTTTATTAGAAATAGAGATATCCATAGAGATTTAGGAATTGCAACAGTCGAACATGAAATCAAAAACTTCGCGCGTAAGCATAAAGACAGATTACAAGGACACGTTAACAATGAAGTCCTTCGAATTCTAGATGAGAGGAATCTACTGCGTCATCTACAAAGGACTAAACCTTTCGACTTAACGCGATAGCAAGAAACCGCGCCTAATTTGTGGAACAAGCAGGAACTTTCAATGGAAAGGGACCTGCCAAACGATCTCAATACGTGAAAGAAAAACTGCTGGATAAGTCAAAACTTAGTTGTAGTATGTAATCAAAGAAATTTATCACGAAGGGAGGTTTTTTTAGTGAGTAAAAATCTCACACTACTATGAGCACGCGCTACCGATCCTCATAGTGTCTTCATGAAGATTTTTTACCTACCCTCGGAAAAAAAAAAAAAAAAAAAAAAAAAAAACCTTCGTGCCCCGGTACCAATGTGAGACGGACTCTATTGCGTCTGGCCATTAAGTTCAATTTAGTTTTGCACTCCCTTACTAGTCGTGATTTCGACATGAGGTAACAAATCCATCATACTTGGTTTGAGGTTTTTTTTTGTTCAAAATAATATAAATGTATTTTCGTTTGTCCACGAAAATAGGTCTGCTGTTGTACAATTTTGGAGTACTAATTATTTTTTTTTGTGGAATTAGGTGCAACCTACCTTTACTTATCTAATTTCACTTGTAGAAGATCTGAAGCATAAAAGAAAATAAATGTCAGGAGAGGGGAACCTATAACGCTGGTCTCCGAGATGCTTACTTTTTTTTTTTAAGAAAATTTTAAAATCCCAGAGCACTCAGACTCAAACGAAGTCCATTGTACTACCAAGCGGAAACTCCTTTTTGGTGTAGAGGTTGGAGAAACTTGGATTTTATTCGTTTCTCTTTTATGCTCGGGTGGCTGTGGTTGCTGTTCCCCATCCGAGATGCTTATTGATTCTGTTCTTGAATTGTTGGCAATTAAAAGTTTTTGGAAATATGTCTCCTGTGAGTGAATTCCAAAAGTTACTTGTCCTGTAGCTAAAGGAGTTTTGATAAATAGATGTTCGCGCAGTTTTCAGATGTACTTAGATGAGCCTTGGTGGCTAATTTATTTGTTGACTCTAGAAGGTCGCTGATGGTGTAAAAATAAAGTTGGTGAGAGTATAGAGCCCTGGTGGACTCCAAAGTTTACAGAAAATGTGTCGAAAGACACGCAATCAACCACAACTTGAATTGATCTGTTGTGAAATAAGTGTTCCATCTAATTGCAGAGCTGTTGTGCTAGCCATAGTAGACTGGCTTGTTTAATAGGGCGCTATTCCGGACTGAATCGCATGCTTTTAGGATGTTCAGGGTAACGGTTCTTGATTTCAAATGCTATTTAATGGCTGAGGTCAATGAATGAGTTACATTGCTCAATAGTTCTCCAGTTGAATAGCGGCTGCTAAAACCTTACTTTTTAGTTCGTGCCCCTCAAAGTATTTTATTATTTATTATTAAGATTGCTAAATATCCTTTGAACGCGGGCGGTTTTCAAGCCAAAAGGAAAAATGTTTTGCACATACAAAATAGAAAAAGTCTACACAGAATGAATGTAAATTCTGGTGCACAGTTTTTAGGGATTCTAGCTGGTATTTCGTCAGGTTCTGTTACATTTTTGCAATCCAGATGGTTAAGAATGCACCGGACTACACAAGCATGAAACTTTATATCTGGCATCGATGAGTGGACCTCCGGGATAGTTGGCTCCGGTTGTACCAGATTTAGTATCGAAATGCCTGAAAACATAATAGCATAAAATCGGCTTTCTCCTTTAGTGTTGTGGCTAGTGATCCATCCTCTTTCACTTTCAGGTGGCAATGAGAAGTGACTGAAGTTGTTGCTCATCACTTTTGCCATTGACCTGAAAGGATATCAGCAATCAATTCAATCTCGGTTTAACAAAAGTCATACTACCCAACTGTGAACAATACTCTAAAAGAAATACTTATTGATGAATACTATCATGTCCCCGTTGTCGACGAGAATTCAAAATATTGACATATGTTTCCTTCGACAAGCCACACGTGCAATAACTTAAAAGATAAGTGGCAATATATTCCAAGGACCGCACTTAAAAACTTAATCCAATAATATCGCTTGAATTTCCCCGAAAATCCAACATATCCTTCCCGTTCTAGCGAAACATAATAACACCGCTTACAATCATCTATGGAAAGCATATAAAATACTCAAGTCAACCACCTGACCTCATAGAGCACTTTCCCACTAACACACATCGCGCAGGGATTCCATCGTACATCATCATCGCATAATCATGAGGTTCAACCAACCAAGTAAAATCCACATTATACCCTAAATAAAAATTGTATTTTTCTACGAAGTGAAACGACAGTCTAAAGATAGACATCGACAACGACGATGTCGAAGAAAACCCCATCGTAACCAAGTCAATCCATTTGTGGCTGTGTGGCAATAGAAGTAATCTTAATCTCAAGCAGCCATCTCGAGGCATGCGAAACCAACCAACCAACCAACCCTTCCGGAACACCACACAGCCCCCCCAAGATACTGGAGTGTATGCAAATAAGTCACTTACATGTAACTCTTAGGATTGTCATGTCAGCACATTTAATTTGACATCGACGAACGTTAGAAATGTTACATCCTTTACTACTGCGAGCATCTATGTACCTCCTCCTGAGCAGAGCCAATCAACCAACCAACCATCCAACCATCCAACCATCCAACCATCATATTGAATCAATATTGTCGACGTATCCTTTATCCTCTAAGAAAAAATGGAAAGAAGGAGCAGCAGCATTCCGTCGAACATAGGAAGAAGAAAAAAAATGTTCCAAAGTGCTTTCAGATCCTTGTGTCTTGCAAATTTGCATTTCCTCTCGAAGTGAGTTCCCTGCAAGGTCTTTACAGGATCTCCTTCATGTACTTTGGCTATTTTTTTCCCTCCTACTTTTCGGTTGTTATTGAATTTTTGAATTGAACTGTCGTCGGTTTTTATGCAACCATTGATTTAAATAATTGTTTACCCACAAAAATGAAAAAGAAGGATGAGTCCTTGGGCGGAATAAATTAGATAGTACCACGCATCCGTTGCACGACTTTGAACGCATATTGTACTCGTACGTACTCGTATATCCTTAGCCATAATACGATGACGACCGACCGACCGATAACGAAAAGCGATTATCTAAATGAAGTGGGTTGTGGTCGGTCGAACGATCGAAAGTCAGTGCCACATCCATAGGGTAGGTGGATTTAGAGCACAAAGTTCGTGTCCCGAATCGAAAGGACTCGAAAATTTTCAAACACAATGGGTGGATGTGTTTTTATATCGGTTCTGGTGCGGTGCGGTGCAGTTGGCTTTTATTGGGAATTTCTCGCCCGACAACATTACTTGTCACGTACGCAATCGGCTGCTGCTTTGTGATGGGACAAGGGTTCGATGTAATTATTGAGGCGGCTCCCAAGCGCCCTGAGAACACAAACAACAAAGCAAAAGGTAGGTAAGAAGTGTTGTGTTTCCTTATTTCTTTAGATTTCCACCTTTTGAAAGAGTAAATTATCGATTTCGTGAGTGCTTAAGGGTGTCAATGGCAGACGTAAAACAAATTGTTTTCGAATCCAAGGCGAACCAGGCCGGGGTAAGATAGCTTCGGTACGAAGTGAGATATTAAGTATTTATGGGGATTTTATTTTTTCTCTTCGCTTTTTCGGTTGCGCAAATATCTTTGGTTTAGTGTCTTGTTATGCGGAAAGCTGTTTGAGTCGCAACCCTTTTGGAATTGTGCCTGCTCACAGCGAGCAAGGAGTATGGGTAAATCCATCTCTAGCTCGTGTCGGGGGTATGAAAATAAATTGAAATATGAATCCTTTTGTCGATGGGTTAAAATGTGCGTCACGTCTTCAATTTAATTGCACGGAGTACGAGCTTGCTGTATAAATGTTTTTTTAAAAACGGGTTGCAGCATCCTGGAATTTAACTGGTAAGCAATGAGTCACTTAAGTGTCTTGTTGGATTTTTGCCACTGCACTTGGACGTATGGGTAGATAAAACATTTAGTTACAATTAGTACAAGAAATATTATGGGAAAAATAATTAAAAAATTCGCAGAGTTCCAGAAGGTGTACCAAAATGCATAAGGTACTGAGATCAAGCGTATCACTTCTCGACGTGCCTACAGAAATGCTTTAACTACCAAAGAAAAGTTTTGCGAAAATCCGTTTATAACAGCCACATTCAATGACCTTGCTTCTCGCAGCCATTCGTGATGCGAATTATATAATTTTTCAACCGAATGGAAGGGGTTCACCTTCCTATGCGGAGGTGAAAAACGTTGCTGTTTTTTATTTTTATTATCTGTAAGGACAAGTGTTGGTTTCGTAAACAAATTTTGGATTTCGAGATGTTAATCGAACTTCATTTTACTATAGTGTGACCAGACAAGAACGATATGAAAAGAAATTTAAATAAAAGAATAACGGTGTGAGATATCAAATCGATTCTGGCCTTGTTTTGAAGCTACATTCATGCCATTATTACGGAATAGCAAATCTTTTAAATGAAAGCCTTGGCTTCGGTGGCAGTGCTTCAAGCGGTCAGTCCAATTTTTGATCACTCGGTCCAATATGTGCGGCTTTATTCCGGCAATTGCGTCTGGAGTGTTGGCCTCGAGCTCGTCCAAAGTGGTTGGCTTGTTAGCGTAGACTAAGGACTAGACGTAGCCCCAGAGAAAATAATCGAGGGGTGTCAATGGCATAATCGCGGTGGACACGTTCGCCGTGAGATGACCCAGACGCCAAATATCTCCTTCACCACTTCAAGCGTTGTGTCGCTTTTATGGCATATAGCGCCGTCTTGTTGGCATCACAGCTCGGATATATCAATGTTGTCGCGCTCTGGCCACAGAGAGTCGGTTATCATCGCTTTATACCGAGGACCATTGACGGTAACGGTGTCTCCTTCCTCATTTCGAAAGAAATAGGGTCCGATGATGCCTCCGAGCCATAAACCGCACCAAACGGTCAATCTTTGTGGATGCATTGATGCTTGGTCGAGCACTTGTGGATTGTGGTTGCTCCAGTAACGCCAATTTTGCTTGTTGACATAGTCGCTGAGACAAAAACGGACGAGGTCCGAGAAGATGATTTTTTGGGCAAAATCCGGCCAACATTTCCAGCGCCCAATTAGCGAACTCACGGCGTTGTCTATGGTCGTCCGGCTTATACGGATGTAGGCCCAAATCCGACCACAAAATAAGCCTGGTTGACTCTCTGGTGATTCCCAATTCAGCTGATCGGCGCCGAATCGACATTTCTGGGTCTTCTTCGATACTAGCCGCACGCTGGCTATGTTTTCTTCACTTAGCACCGATCTCTATCTGGTTGGTGGCTTAAGGTCAAAAAAAGTGTACTCACTCTCAAATTTGTCCACGATGCGAATAAATTCCCTGCGCGAAATTCACGACGAAATTCACGTTGCTTATTTAAAACTGAGCCGGAATCTCGATAATATTTTATAAAAATTTCTACATTTCCAGCATTCTTCTCTGGCTTTCTGCTTGCCTGAGCTCGATTTATACTCGGGTTAATAATGTGCTAACAGAGACCCAACTGCTCTTCGATCTCAGCATCTCTGCTATTATATTTGGAGCATTAAGTGTTTTATTTATTTCACTCTCCAATCTCTCAAGTCTTTCCTCAAGAAACCTTGGGCAATTAAAAATTACATGTTCCGGGTCTTCTTCGCATCCAGGACATGTTGGGCATTCTGGCGAGGTGTCTAGTCTAAAGCGATGGAGGTATCGGCAATAGCCACCGTGACCCAATAAAACTTGGTTTACTTCCCCATGTCTTCTATTTATCCACGGTTCTATGTTGGGGATTAGTTTGTGTGTCCACTCTTATGTGAGGTATCCCATCGTTGTTGCCACTCTTAGCGATAATGTTCTCTGTTGTCTTTTAAATTCTTTATCTGAAATGTTTTCCATTTTTCCAACCCGAATTCTTTTAGCTTCATCAGCTAGGATGTCTATAGGGATCATACTCGTACCAGCAATGACGTACGCCGCCTCATCCGAAATTGTCTAATAAGCCGATATAACACGATCGATTTTTCTTCGCTTTTAATGTATCAGCCCAGATTGGAAATGCGTAGAGCATTGATGAGGTCACAACTCTAGCCAGTAATTGTCTCCTGATGTTTCTTGAGCCCCCAACATCTAGAAAGCGCCGAGTGTACATTCGATGCATTTTTTGATATGTATTCCATGTGGTTGCTAAAGTTTAGCCTGTCGTCTATCATAACGCCGAGATATTTAATGTATCTTTTGGAGATAATTGTATGACTCCCCACTTTGACATTGATGGTCTCTTTTATTTTGCGGCTATTAATTAATGTTTGAACCATCAGGGATTCGTAGTCTCAATACACTATTCCATAGAACTGGTCCAGGAAGGAGCCCTGTGGAACGACAGAGGTTATGGAGTATTGCTTTGTCAATAATTTCGCTTCATATAACAGCAATCTTTGGTGAAAATAGTTATCTACTATTCGCAGGATATATATACCAGGGTATTTATATTTGTTAACGCATCCATTATAAAGCTCCTTTTCTGTATTAAACGCGTTTTTCACGGCAAGTGTAATCACGCCGCAGTATTTTGTTCGTCCTCATCTCCAGCTGGAACCCTGTATCGATTGCTTGGCTATTGGATATTGCCTCACCAATAGCGTCTATTATGGATCAAACTTTATGGAATCCACATTGTTGGTCTGAGAGATCATCTTCTGATTCAATGACTGGTAGTAATCTACTGAATATTAGACATCTAGTATTTTTCCCATTGCATCAAGGAGACCTATCGGACGATAGAAAGATAGTTCGCCGAGATTTTACCCTACCTTTGGTAGTAAAACTAGCCTCTGTTTCTTCCATAATGAGGGGAAGATGCCATTTTTAAGACACATCTGCATTGTTTTGACGAAGATTGCTGGATTACATCATCTACTGTGATTTCGGGTATCGCTGACGTCAGTACGGCGATCGCTTGAAAAGGGTTCGCTCAGCAGGGGCTAAGTTCCTTTAAGGGGGATTAGTGTCATGAGGCTGGCTACGTCCTCATAGACTTCCGGTTGATATCGATCCCAGTACAACCGTTGGCACTAACTCTATAAAGTCCAACTGCAACTCAACTTCTGGTCTTGGACGATGAACTTAAATGAAAGGAAAGGGGATGAACGTAATTTGTTGAACTTATTCAGGGTATGATTTTAGTTCAAAAATCTCATTTCCGGTCACATTGTTTTTGGTGGTCTGTCCCAGAGTTTATTCGAATGCCTGCAGGTTCGACCGAACCGGGAAGTTTAAACCTCTATTTTAAAGCCAAAGCCATCGTAAATGTCACAAAAATTGAAAAAGAGCGCTAGTTTCAATTCGCAAAATGATTGTTAACTTTACGTCAAAAACCTGTACAGCCTAACGAAAAGAGCCCGCAAAAACTACGAATATACCCGTATTGCATTGGCCAAGGAACGAAAGATTTACTGTGCACTTGAAAGCGTCGGGAAAGAATGAGTTACGACTACACGACGTGCTGGGCACACACGTACGCATAAGTGAATATAATTGTTTTGACTTTTTTCTCTGGCTTTCGTCCTTGAATAAAGAAATGCTACCATTCTACTTCATCGTAGCCAAAGGACTCAAACGAAGCGGGTGTATGGACAAAAAAAATTCAAAATGATTGTGACTGCCAGCACACATGCAGGTTTAACTGAAACTTTGCCACTGCAAAGGTATCCAAGCCAACTGAGTGAGGAACTAACTCAGTACAAAAAAAAAAAACAACCGTTCTCCTAAAAATATTTCCTCCTAACGTTGGTATTAGCAGCAGTCCTGCGGCGAATATCCTTTTGCGTTGTTAACCACTTTGATTTACGATGCCTTAAAATTCACAATTTGGAAAATTCTTGCGGCATCTGCTTCTCTCCGGTTACACTTTTCCTAGTATATTCGCTGGGTTTTGAAGTGAATAAATGTCAACGCTGCTGCAGTTGGAGCGACACCACGGCAAGGCAGTACTGTGCGTCCGAAACAGCAACTAGTGAGAAAAAAAACGCGATCCGGTATATTTTTTCTGGTCCTGGATACGTATTTACCTCAGGGCTTTTCTCTTGAAGAAAAAATTAAAAAGTCTTTTCTGCTATTTCGCCTTTTTTTTTCCCCCATTTCTCTTGTTGTATAGCGAAATGGCGGCTTTTCGAGAACTCCTAGTTTATTTTTCTGATGGCCATTAGGTTATTAAGTTCTATTGTGTGGCATTAACTAAAATGCGGGAGTGTATCCTGCTGTTGTCGTGCTGTTATAGATACATACTCATATATCATCCTCTCTGCCTGTTTGTTTAATCATTTCTTTTCTTCTCTTTCTTACATTTTTCAATGGAAATCCCTCAAATATAGGTACAGGGAACTGTTCACTTGATTTTCATTCAATTGGACCTACTTTTAAGGGGATGACCACCATCGTCACCATGCCCCTCCATATTCCGGAGAAAGAAAATTTCAAATCACTTTCGAAACCTAAATGTTCTTAGAATCGTGTACTATTTCAATCCAAAAGAAGTATTTTGTTGCCTTCTAACGTATTTACTTTAATTAAAATGGGTGGATGGTATGCATCGTGGGCGGACGGCCTCTTTGAGGTCTGGAGCGACTTGACCTTTGTGGATGATTTTTTTTTTTTTAATTTTTTTATTTCTAATGTTGCTTCCTTTTCAGAGAAGTCTTTTGGTGTTTATATTTGAATGGTTTCCTTTGTGCTATTTTATTTGTACTTTGTTTCATTGGCTTTTAAAGATCGAATCGAATGGATATTTTGTGTTTTTTCTTTTTTTTTTTTTTTTCTTGTAGAAGAGATTTTCCGGTCATGGATTATAAAGAAAAAAAAGTAAGCTAGTCGTAAGAGTGGGTAGATTAATTTATTAGAGAATTTTTTTAATGTTACTGATAATGTAATCGACTTTAGTAGACACCACTTATGAGGAAACATTGCCACAATCTTTTGAAGAACCTTATTCATCTGCAGATTATGAGTTCATGTTCTCTGTTCTCAGCTTAAATCATTACCTGTGCTTACACTGGAGAATCACAAATTTAAAAACACTAATGATCCTTCGAAGATACAAACATCCATTCGTAAGACCGCTCCACTCAGTATTCGACACCATGAGACCCTAATGATCCTTCGAAGATACAAATATCCATTCATATGACCGCTCCGTGCATGTAATAATGATAATGTAACCAAAGTTCAAGCAACCAAAACTCACACAAAATGACTCCTATTATAGAATCCGAGGGGTGGAATGATTCATGAAACTGAAAAATCGGAATCGTTACACCCGAAATGAAATGAATAGTTCTCCGTCCGATGAATCGGAAATTCCCTTCGTTCATTCGATTCACTCCCTTTGTAAGAAGAATGGTACACTTTAGCTGATTGAATGATTTTGATTTTTGCGTTTCGTGAATAATTCGGTACGTTGCAAGCACACCAAATTTGCTATCCGCTATTAGTAAAAACATGGAACGGCTTTTTGGCCTTACAAAAGCTGATAGCTAGAAACTCGAATAAGAAAGTCTGGAGCAATGAATCTACAATATACGGACTGAGTAACCACACAATAAAGCTGTATACAGACGGCTAGAGAACTAAAGAACGAACAGGAGCAGCACTCAGAACCTATGGGACTCTTATAAATAGATTTGTCCAATTCAATCTATTGGGTACCCGGTCAAGGCGAAATAGAGCGTAACGAAGAAGCAGACTCCTCAGCAAGACAAGGGACAACAGAATCCTTCAATGGACCATATGCGAAGAATTCATTCAATTGTAGAAAGAAAACAGGTCGATAACCTTCATTAATACTCCAGGTCTGAAGCAAGCTAAGAAACTTCTGGGACACTATAACCCGAAAAGATTCGAAGCGTGCATCTGCCTTAACAAGAATAACCTACAGGTTTTGTAAAGAGGCACTACAAACTCGGAGAGCACCTAATGCAACTAGATACTTTTTTTTTTTTTATCCGATGGAAATCTTCAAAAGATACTCGGTAATAATCGGTACCAAGTAGTGTGGGACTCATACCGCACTAAAACGACCGGTGAATCAGGACCAATCTATGAAAGATCGACAAAAGATTTTTCTTTCTTAATTTATAAATCACATTGGGGGAAGTTTAAAGTTATAACACTTTCCCATAGCTTTTAGACCATCAGCTCATGAGGGTTGGTTCTTCTTAATCTCAGAACATTGTTTCGTGCATTTCTCCATTTCGGAATTGGTATGACTTTGCAGTCGCTGATTGTGTGATACAGCGAGTTTTTTAACTACTTCTGTAACCATTTCAATTTGAAGGTCACGATGTAGATCGCTATTTCTTATATACCAAGGGGCATTAATTATTCCACGAAGGACTTTGCTTTGGAATTTGTGGATGGGTTCAGCATTTGTTTTCTTTGTACAGCCCCATAACATTAATTTGTTCTGGATAGATAGTTCAGATTTCTTTCCTAGTAACCAGTACATTTTTCTGTACTTCAAGTTAAGTTCTTCTCTTTTCTTTTTGATGTGCTCTTTCCATTTAAGCTTGCATCCAAGGTCATTCCAAGGTATTTGGCGGTATTGGAGTAAGGTACTGCTGTACTGTTTATAAAAATTGGAACATTGTTTATGTTTTTGTTTGTAAAGTTTATATGCGTCGATTTTGTTTCGTTTAATTTGATACGCCATTTTTGCGTCCAATCACCAACTTTATCGACTGCATTTTGCAATTTTTGAGTAGCCTTCGTAACGGATTTATCTGGCACCAATATTGCAGTATCATTAGCACAGGTGGCCATGATAGCGTTGATGTCCACTGTAATATCCCTTGTATATAACAGATACAGGGTTGGTCCTAGGACACTTCCTTGTGGTACACCGGCTTCAATTTTCTTTAGTTCCGAGTAATTTTGGTCGTACCGTACTCTAAAGAGTCGGTTCGTAACGTAGGATTTCTGAATTTCGTAGTACTGCCTGGGGAGGTCCCTATGCACTTTGTACTCAAGTCCCAAGTTTTTTTTTTTTTTTTTTTTTTTTTTTTTTTTTTTTTCCCGAGGGTAGGTAAAAAATCTTCATGAAGACACTATGAGGATCGGTAGCGCGTGCTCATAGTAGTGTGAGATTTTTACTCACTAAAAAAACCTCCCTTCGTGATAAATTTCTTTGATTACATACTACAACTAAGTTTTGACTTATCCAGCAGTTTTTCTTTCACGTATTGAGATCGTTTGGCAGGTTCCTTTCCATTGAAAGTTCCTGCTTGTTCCGCAAATTAGGCGCGGTTTCTTGCTATCGCGTTAAGTCGAAAGGTTTAGTCCTTTGTAGACGACGCAGTAGATTCCTCTCATCTAGAATTCGAAGGACTTCATTGTTAACGTGTCCTTGTAATCTGTCTTTATGCTTACGCGCGAAGTTTTTGATTTCATGTTCGACTGTTGCAATTCCTAAATCTCTATGGATATCTCTATTTCTAATAAACCACGGTGCATTAACTATTGATCTTAGCACTTTATTTTCAAAAGTTTGTAAAATATTGACATTACTTATTTTGGTACAACCCCAGAGTTGTATTCCATATGTCCATACCGGCTTTAGCACTTGCTTGTATAAAAGCAGTTTGTTCTCTATATTAAGCTTGGAATGTTTTCCAAGTAACCAGTACATTTCTCTGTATTTGGTTTCAAGTTCTTTACGTTTTTTCTTCATGTGCGATTTCCACTTTAGCTTAGCATCAAGTGTCATTCCAAGATACTTAGCCTCGTTTGCAAACGGAATTTGAACCGAGTTTGAAAAGATCGGCAAATTATTTATTTTCTTATAAGTAAAATTGACATGAACAGATTTGTTTTCGTTTAAAGCTAGTCGCCAAATCTTTGTCCATTCATTTACTTTATTCAATGCTTCTTGCAATTTTTCAGTCGATTCTTCGATCGTTTTACCCGTTGCCAGGATGGCAGTGTCGTCGGCAAATGTAGCTAATAGGTGGCTTCTTCTTGCGGTATGTCGCGAGTATATAATAGGTACAAAAGCGGGCCAAGGACGCTTCCCTGCGGCACCCCAGCCCTTATTTCTTTAAATTACGAATATTCGTTTCCGTCTTTAACTCGGAAAAGTCGATTCGTCGATTCGGCAGAACTTGTCGTAATTTATATTTCAAGCCTTCATGCCAGACCTTGTCAAAAGTTTGAGAAACATCAAAAGATACGGTCGAGCAAATCTTTTTTTCTTCGTAAGCTTTTTCAATTAAATCAGTTATTCTATGCACTTGGTCTATTGTTGAGTGCTTGGTTCTAAACCCAAACTGGTGATTGGGAATAAGAGATCCTTCTTCTATAACCGGCTGTAATCGCTTAAGTACTATTCTTTCGAAAACTTTAGACATAATCGGCAGCAGCGAAATAGGTCTATACGATTTTTATCATTCGGTGGTTTTCCAGGCTTCAGAATCATTATTACTTCCGCGACTTTCCATTGACTCGGAACATATTCTAATCTTATCGCTGCGTTTATAATGTAAAGGAACTTAACTAACGCTTTTCTAGGTAACGATTTAAGAAGCTCTCCTGTGATTAGGTCGTATCACAGGAGTTTTATTCGGTTTCAGTTTCTTTATTTCTTGTTGAAGTTCGGTCAGCCTTGCATTTCTAACTGTGTAATTGTGTAATGCTATATCCGACGCATTATCATTTTCAGCAAGCGCTTGCCCATCAAATGGTTTAAATGTTTCTTCTAAATGGGCGGCAAAGACTTCTGCTTTGTCTTTATCATTCTTGGCCCATTCGTTGTCATTTTTCTTGATTGGGGCCGCTTGTATTTTCGGCTTTTTAATGCCTTTTATAGCTTTCCAGAGCGAATAATTGGAATCTTTGTCCGCTGTTAAGCTTTCAATGCTGGTTTGTATTGTCCGGTTTTTAAAATCAATAATGGCCTTTTTTAGCAAGTTACACAAGCGATTCAAATGCGATTTATGTTGCGGAGCACGAGTTTGTTGCCATTTTTTACGCGCTTTTCTCTTCTCCCTTACCATTTCTTTTATTTCCGGTGGATATTTTTGGGCATGATTGACCGGCGTTTTCCTTTGATAGGGAGTATTTTTCCACGTGGCGCGCTGCAGAACTTCAACAAAACGATCAATTTCGATTTCGAGTTCAGAAGACGTCCTAAGTGATACTCTCAGTTCGATTTGTTCTTCAACGGCTTTTTTAAAGCCTTCCCAATCAGTTTTTCTGCTAGTTAGTCTAGCAGGTACATCTTTTTTAATTAGGCGTTCACTCATCGTTAGAATGATAGGGGAATGATCGGAAAAGAGATCAAAACTTTCATCAATTTTAATACATTTGTCTGGTATTCCTTTTACAACAAAGAAATCGATCAGATCGGGTATTTTGTTGTTATCAGTCGGCCAATATGTTGGTTTACCAGTCGAGTGAAAGTCGCATCTGTGTTGCATGCAGGCGTTGTAAAGTGCTCTGCCTTTTTGTGAGACACATCTTGAACCCCAGAAGGTGTGTTTTGCATTAAAATCACCGCCAATAATAAAATTCGGTCCAAGAGAGTTGAAAATATTTGTAAAATCATTTTTTTCAAGCCTGCAACGCAGTGGACAATAAATAGACGATACATTGAAAGAGTAATGTCCATTTTTCACGCGTACAGTGCTCACTTGCATTGTTTCAAGCTCTATCATAATCTCTTCAGAGTGTTCGATGCAATCTTTTATGATTAAAGACGATCCGCCTCTGGCTCTTTCCGACGGGTGATAAGCGTGATAGGTACTGTATCCAGTAATGTTTACACGCGATAGTTTCGTCAGGTGAGTTTCATAGATCAAACATATGTCAATGTCAGTTTCCCGTAGAAATATTTCTAGCTCTTCTAGTCTTTGTATGAGACCGTTGGCGTTCCATGCAACAATTTTAAGAAGTTTCGTCATGTTCGTTTTGAAATGCTCCTATTGTTAAGCTTATATTCAAGCTTCTCCAACCTGTCGACAATTAGCGTGTTTGTTTTTGTTTGCTCCTCAAGCCTCGCAAGGATAATAGAAAAGACGTGAGATACGGGGTTTTCCGAATTATCAGTGTTCGTTTTTATTGATGTTGATGCTTGAGCACGCGTCTGCATGTCAGAATCTGATGGCTTTTCTTTAGGCGCTTTTACCTTAACGCGGTGTGGAATTTGATCGGTGTTTGATGTCGCAGCTTGAGCGTACGTAAGCGCGCCAGGGTCGGCTCGGTTGTCTCTAGTCACCTTTCTTGCAGCAGTTTTCGACTTTTTCTTATTTACCGGTTTTGAGGGTGGGTTTTCCGGCTTCATAAGTCGATCTCTTCTTTTTTGTAATTCTTTGGCTACTTCACAGCCTCTGTAATTAGCCGGATGCTTACCATTGCAGTTAATACACGCTGCAGGGGTTTTTTTGTTTACACCACACTCTTGACTAAGATGTTTACCGGCGCATTTGACACATCGCGGTTCTTTTCGGCAATATGTTTGCGTATGGTTGAATCCTTGGCATCGTTTGCACTGAGGTATCAACCTTGTATTCTTGCGCATGGGTTCGATTTTGACTACGACATTCAGAATTGTTCTTATTTCGTATATCTTTTCTAAACTCTCAGCCTTATCAAAGGTTAGCATAAAAAGAGGAAGCTCGCGCTTAACCATCGTTTCCTCGCCTTCCAATTTTTGCTTTTCCCGTTTAATTAAGTTTACCGCATCGACGATTTTAAAGTTTTTGTTCTTCAAATCGTGAACAACGAGTCCCAAGTGCCAAACCTTGTCAAAGGCTTGAGCAACATCTAAGAAAATAGCAGAGCAAACTTGTTTTTCTTCAAGTGCCTTTTCCACAACATCCGTAATTCGATGCACTTGGTCTATCGTGGAATGTTTATTTCTAAATCCAAACTGATGGCTCGGAATTAGTCTTCATACTTCTATTATTTTGCAAAGCCTTTTCAGGAGCAGTTTTTCGAAAACTTTTGCCATGATTGGTATAAGCGATATTGGTCTGTAAGATGTTACTTCTGTTGGTGGCTTACCTTGTTTAGGTATAACAATAACTTCTGCCATTTTCCAATGATGTGGCACATATCTTAGTTTAACGCATGCGTTTATTATAAATTGGAGTTTCTTGAAGGCTATTGAAGGCATTTCTTTCAAAACCTGAGCAGTTATTAGATCGTACCCTGGTGATTTTTTGTTAGGCAACTTATGTTGACACATGCTTCTTACTTCTTTGAGCGTGACAAAAGATATTTCACAATCGTCGTTTCTATCAACAAACTGTAAAGAATCTGTACAATCGAAGGTCTTTGCAGATTCTGCAATGAGTGCAGTGAACCTCCAGCATATCTTCTGGAGTCTTGTGGGACACTCACCCCCAAACGATTGAAATACTTGTTCAAGTACCAACTATCAGATGAGGATATGCCAACCCTCATTCTCAGATTCCTAAGCTAAACTGCATTAGAGGTGTTTTAGGGCGAACTAGCCTTGCTAAAGCAAAGTAAGAGTGTTTGACCCTCGAATACAATTCTAAAGGAATTATATTCCGAGGAGAATTCTAATGAGGGAATAAACCTCTCTTAGATATTATCAGGGAGCACAATAGACCATTAGGTTGTAGTGCAAGATACTAGAGGTGGGTAACTATCGGTTGTTTTTTGTAATCTGCGCGCGCCGAAGGGGGTATGAATACCCTTAAACTGTTTCAGGGCACGGGTGTTAAGAAATTGGGGAAAAGGAACAGAGGACGAGCCTGTGCACTTTGGCTTTAAATGTTTGAAGGTTGTAGTGATGGGCAAATACAGAGTAGATCATTCCACATTTGTGTCGTTCGGCTTATAAAGAATCCCTATATTTGACAGTACTACCGAAATTGGGCTTAACGGTGAATTGCGGGTGAAATTTTGAAAGGGAGGAACGCAACTGGCTATTTCGCTGGAGCATTTTTTCTGAAAAAAGCGATAAAATAGGGAGAGACATGAGACATTTCTCCAATGTTCAAGTGAATGTATGAAATTCACAATGTCTCTATCACCTATAAGTTTTAACGCGCGATTCTGTACCCCGTCAAGAATACGCAGAACGGTCTTGGATGCACCAGACCAGATATGGGCATTATATTCCAGCTTAGGGCGGATGAATGCCTTATAAATTGAGGCCAGATCAGACAATATTTCTTGCACCGTTTAAAGAATCCTTGACATTCTGCAGCATTTTTGGTGAGGAATCTCAGCATAATTGGCTAACCAGCCCCGTGAAGTAATATTCAACGGTAATTCAGTTCAAGGGAATGGAATAGTACTTTGGCGCACTCTTGGTATCGATTTTTCAGATTTGCAAATCGTGCATGATGGTGGCCCGAGCTACTAGTACCTTTAGAAGGTTACCACATCCATTGGTTTCTTAAACTTATACTTGCACCTTGATTTGTACTTGCACCTTGATTCACTTTTACGTTACAATTTAAGTGTGAAATAAATCACATTATTTTTTAATAAACTGCAGATCAATATAATGCTGAGACATTGGCATTAAACACGAGGAATGATATCAGCCAAATGGGTCCCATGGCTGGCCTTGTAAACAACCTTTTGATAAAATTTTCCATTACTTTTCGGCATAAATCCAGCAGTAGTTCATAAATAACGCATCTAGTCTTGTTCTTTAGCTCTGAAATCATTTGTAGGTTATTGACATACATATACTCGTATGTACCTTCTGCTTCGCATAATCTCAAAGAAAAAAATCCAACGACGTGATATCGCACGATCTTGGTGGCCACTTTTGGTCACCAAAACGAGAGATGATGTGGCTGGAAAACTTTATGTGCAAAACTTCATTATTTCTCCCGTTGTTTGGCAGATGATGCCATCTTGTTGAAACCACATATCTTCCGCATCAATATCATTCAATTGATGCCAAAAATTATTTTTTTTTATGTCCCGATAACAGCAAATTCTCACCAAACGGTGACTTTTTGTGGATGCATTGGATTTTCATGGCACCAAAAGCATGTTTGTTTACGTATCCATTCATTTAAAATTGAGTCTCATGAGATGAAGATTTTTTTTTTTTCGAAAATCGCCATGAACTTGGTGGTTCTCTAACACCCAACCAACGTAGTCATAAGGCTGTCCACGGTTTCTAGCTTCAATTCCTGAATTATCGGAATCTTATTGATTAAAATTTCCCCATTTGGGAGATGGATTTTAATAATTCAAATGTGTTGTTCTCTCATATACCGCACCTAACATACAAATGTCAATTCACAGATGTCAAATATCAGCTGTTTATCTTTGGCAGATTTAAATTGTAACCTCAAATTGAATCACCCTTTCCCGAACAAATAAATAATTGCTTATAAAATACTTTTAATTAATGTCGATATGCGTTTCTCTGGTTACCATCACAACTTGGAAATCATTGTCGCATCAAGAATGGTAAAGTTGCTCAATCTTTTTGATCAAAAGGATGAAAGAAATTCCGATACACACCTTCAATTTTTCTTCAAACATACATATGTATATGAATCGATTCGATTAATAAAAAAAATGTCAGTTTGAATTTCTAACGCACACATTGTACACTTTTAAAAATTTCTTCAATTATTTAGAAACTCTCATCAGTTATGACGTTGTTCCGTCATTTTGATTGGGTTCATGTGCCATTTGCAGAGGAAGATAAAGAGAGAAATTTATAATTGGCGTTAGAGTAGTACCAAACGGAAAAGTTGTCATTACACTAGCTCTATAGTGATTTCATTTACTATTGACAATCCCTTAGAGATCCGCATGGCCAGAGCCAATCAGGCAATTAAATATAGGCATCCCCAATGCAGGCAGAAAGTAAAGGGTGGTTAAGTTTAAAGGGCCGATGTTGATTTTGAATAAAACACAAATTATTTAGGAAATTACTGTCATTTCTTTTTATTATGATAAATTGGTATGGTTCAATTATGTATGGAACAAAATATCGGCCGCGACCTCGGCGGCACACCTCCATCCGATGGTCCAAATTTTCGATGACGCTGAGGTATAATTGAGGTTCTATGCCGTTAATGTGCCGAATTATCTCATCCTTTAGCTCTTGAATTGTTGCTGGCTTATCGACGTACACCTTTTCTTTCAAATAACCCCAAAGAAAGAAGTCCAACGGTGTCAAATCACATGGTCTTGGCGGCCAATTGACATCGCCACCACGTGAAAAAAGAGCCATTGTTTCGTTAGCTGTGTGGCAAGTGGCACCATCCTGTTGAAACCACATATCGTCCACATCCATATCTTCCAATTCGGGTCATAAAAAGTTCGTTATCATCTCACGATAGCGAACACCATTCACAGTAACTGCTTGACCGGCCTCATTTTGGAAAAAATACGGCCCGATGATGCCGCCAGCCCATAAACCGCACCAAACAGTCACTCTTTGTGGGTGCATTGGTTTTTCGACAATCACTCTTGGATTATCATTCGCCCAAATGCGGCAATTCTGCTTATTGACGAATCCACTGAGGTGAAAATGTGCCTCATCACTGAAGATGATTTTCTTCTAAAATTGATCATCCACTGTTGCCATTTCTTGCCACCATTGTGACCATTGACGACTCTTGAAATGGTCAAGAGGCTTTAGTTCTTGAGTCAATTGCACCTTGTAAGCGCGTAAATGCAAATCTTTATGCATAATGTTCATCAACGACGAGCGTGAGAGGTGCAATTGTTGGGCACGACGACGAGTTGAGGTGGACGGCTCTTCAGCCACACTATCGCGAACAGCAGCAATATTTTCTGCAGTACGAGCTGTACGAGCATGCACTGGTGTTTTCACATCTCCTACAGACCCGGTTTGCACAAATTTTTGCACGATTTTTCCGATTGTACGCACATTTGGACGATTAAATTGACCGAAAGAATCACGAAATGCACGATATGCATTTTGATTTGAACGCCCATTTTCATAATAAGCCTGAATAACTTTAACGCGTTGCTCGATTGTGTATCTTTCCATGGTTCAAATTGAGTTAGTCTGAAATTGAGAAATGTCAAATGAAATGCAGAAAAAAACTTGACGTTTAGGTGTGGTTCACATTCAACATCGGCCCTTAAAATTGAACCACCCTTTAATACCGACTTCTCAGGCTATTGTGCCTATATTTACAGATTTAATAAAATAAACAGGCTTTTATTTAGACAGAATTTTCAGATACTAGATTTAGCAGATATCCCTCGTAAGAAGTATAAAATCCCAAATTCTGGAAAAAAGAGAAGTACAAAGTAGTACATCTTCAAAAAAAAAGTAGGGAAGGCAAAAGAACAGACCCCAAAAAGAGTACATGTACTCAAATATGAGTACCACTATCTGTAAGTTACGAACGAACGGCGAGGGAAAGAGCCTAAGAAACCTATAAACTGATGCACTCATCTATCGCATCTCTTACAATGTGATGTATTTGCATTCACGGGCACGCTATTCAAGTAAAATCTTGTTGTTTGTTCATTTTACAGGGAGTAGAAAGAGAGTCCGTGAAAGTGTAGAACCCTGAGGCATCCCAGCTTTTGTATAGAGACACACACCATAGTCCACAAATTAAATTGATTTTTTATGAAGAAAATGTTCCATTCAACCGCAAAACTGTTATGATAGTGCTTGGAGTCTAAATTTTTGAATGGGACACTATGCTAGACTTGATCGAATGTTTTTAAGATGTCCAAGGTAACGGATGTAGCTAACCCGAGCTGTTCGATAGCTGAGGGTCATAGATGGGGTACATAGCTCAGCAGGTTGTTACAATCGAAGATGAAATGAAGAACTTGGGACACGAATGGTTGGGATCTACAATTTTATGCTGTTTCCGAAGGACAATTTTTTTTGATTAATAGAAGCTTCTCATGACATTTGCGAGAGGTGGAACCGTTTGTGTTTCCTTGGATTCGAACCTTGAACCTCTCACTCAGTGATCGCACACTTAACCACTGAGCCCCAGCGCCCTCCAAATATTATTTAAAGTTTAAATATTAAGCCATAATGAGTCATTTTTCAAAAAAAAAAACGGATAATAGAAAAAAGCTGGTATAGCAACACTTGCCCTTAAGGTGCAATTAAAAAAATTATTCATTTTGCACACTTCTGCACATAGGCATGAGTTTTTTTTTTTTTTTTGTTGTCGGGTCAGGAAACGCTGCACTGGAGCGCTCATACGTAACTGGTCCATTGTACTACTAAGAAGCAAACCCTGTTCTGCCCATTTTAATGGAATTTCCTCGTCTTCCGGAGAAAGTCGTGTAAACGCTTCAGCTTATGGTATCAGCTCTGAAAATCTGCCACCTGATGGGAGCAAATGCAGGACTATCACAGAGGAAGTGTTCCGTAGGGTCGTCCTCTCTCTACAGGCATTCCAAACTGTTATATTACTTAAGCCTTCAACACTGGTGTGTTTAGCAAAAGCAAAGTGCCCCGTGACAACAAAGGTCTGCAGTCATTTCTTCTGTGGGACAGCAAGAATGCTGTGGATTTCTTACAGACGTCCGAGAGCATCAGTTTAATCTGCCGGCATCCTGGAGAATCATGCCATACACACAATTATGTTCATAAGAAACCCAATCATTAAAGGAGGCCCTCACCGAGAATGCAGGAGGACCCAATGCAGGTTCGGGTCCTGAGAAAATTTCCACTGAGCCTTGCCTCGCAAACTCATTTCCCTTGCGACCGAATTCAGAGAGTTTTTGCATTCTAGAACTACCTTGGAAAAGTGGTTAAAGGGTTGAGCAAGGCCTTAAGCGCATCCTGACTGTCACTATAGACGCAAATACTCCGACCCTTCCAGCTATTCCTAACAACATAGTTCACGACCATTAGGATTGCAAAAGCCTCCGTTTGGAAAACAGACGAATATTTGTCTAATTGAAAACGCAGCCTGATCTTGTCGTCCTCCAAGAAGAGACCAGTACCCGACCCCTGAGTGGTTTTGGAGCCATCGGTAAAGATTTGGCTGCAATATCGGCTCAAATTTATCTACGAATGTGGAGGATACCTATCTAATTATATTGGCGACTCCACATTTAAAGTACGAAACTAGCCGGCTATTAGTACACTTACCCTAATCACTGTTATTTACAACCTTATTGACCGCTTTAAACTTGGCTAACACAAATGTTCTCAACACAACAGAACAAGAAAATAAACTTCAGTTATTTCAGAGAAAACTAAAAACTACTCGTATATCAATTCCAGAACACCACAAAATTTTCTTAATTTAGAGAACTTTACCATGTTCACCCATAACTGGCTAAATCAACATTGCGGTATAAATTCTTTGTCCAATTTTCCGTATTGCATAACAAGTCTGTTTATTGTTTTAATATGCAAGCGCATAAACTTTGGTGAACATGGTTTCTTCTGAATAGAACAGCCGGTGAAATCTACGGAAGTGTGTAGGCCCACAGGTGTGCCACCAAAGGGAGAAATATGCCAATGCACAGGGTACAGGCAAACTTTCACATGGCTGTGGGAAACTGGAAAAGTACTAGAAATGAATGTGGCTGTATATTATTTTATCAACCACTTCAACTATTCAAGAAATTCACAAACAATTTGAAAAGTTTATTTTTGACCAAAAAGACGTCGGATTTTATTATAAATGCAGCTAGCATGTCTTATGTTACCTTGAGTTTGTTCTCTTGCTTCTCAGCAAACAGTTGGTCGAATTAGTTTTGTACTTGTTTCGTAAAACTTTTAAAAAAAAAAAACTTGTTTTCTACAAATCCATACGAGTATATATCATATTCTCCTTCCTGGAGTATAGAGGGTGGGTCAATAAGTTCCTGAAAATTAACACAAATTGCGTCGTCACCTTATATTAATTTTTTTTTTTGTCAAGAATCATCTTTCAAAAGAACACACCCAAATTTTCAGACAGATCTGTCAAATAGTTTTGTTGTGGCAGCCATTTTATATAGACTAGTATTTTCGTTAAAATGGAAACAAGTGAATTTCGAGTGCTCATTAAACACTATTTTTTTGCGAGAAAAAACTATCACGCAAACCAAACAAAAGCTTGACAAATATTATGGAGACTCTTCACCATCGATTGGAACCAATCACCACTGGTTTATTTAATTTCGGTGCGGTCGTTCAAGCACAAATGACGCCGAACGTTCTGGTCACCCAATTGAGGTCACCACACCAGAAATGGTTGACAAAATCCATGGTTTGATAATGGACGATCGGCGACTGAAAGTGCGCGAGCTTGAAGAAGCCACAGGCTTATCACATGGCTCAGTGATTTCGATTTTACATAAATATTTGGACATGAAAAAACTTTCCGCAAGATGGGTGCCGCGTTTGCTCACAATCGACAACAAACGCATTCGTTTCACAACTTCAAAGGTGTGTTTGGCGATATTCCAGAAAAATTCGGCTGAGTT
The DNA here is from genome assembly GCA_963082735.1 of Pocota personata. Classification (NCBI taxonomy): domain Eukaryota; kingdom Metazoa; phylum Arthropoda; class Insecta; order Diptera; family Syrphidae; genus Pocota; species Pocota personata. Next base: position 242,425,233 of record OY720429.1, on the reverse strand, counting down.
TTTGCGCCGTTTCGTAACCGTGGATGAAACCTGGATTCACCACAACACACCAGAAACCAAGGAACAGTCAAAACAATGGACTTCTCCTGGTGAATCGAAGCCGAAGAAGGCCAAGGCGGGTTTGTTAGCAAACTAGGTCATGGCGACAGTTTTTTGGGATGCGCGCGGTGTTATTCATATCGATTACCTTGAAAAGGGTAAAACGATCACCGGCGCATACTCGTATTACGCAGAGCTGCTGGATCGATTCCAAGCCGATTTGAAGCAAAAACGGCCGCATTTGGCTTTATTTTTCACCAGAACAACGGACCGGCGGACAAATCCGCAGTCGCAATGGCAAAATTGCATGAGTTAGGCTACGAACTCCTCCCTCATCCAGCATATTCCCCAGATTTAGCACCCTGCGACTACTTCTTGTTTCCAAATATGAAAAAATGGCTTGGAAGTAAGAGATTTGGGTCGAATGTAGAGGTCATCGCTGAAACATACGATTATTTTGAGGGGCTCGAGAAATCGTATTATTTGGAAGGCATAAACAAATTGGAGAAACGTTGGACGAGTTCTATAGAGCTAAAAGGAGACTATGTTGAAAAATAAAATGTTTTTATACCGAAAAGAGTGTTCCTTATTTAATTTTTCAGGGACTTGACCCACCCTCGTAGCAATTGTGTCGATGTGGGAGGATATTTTTCATTTCAATCCTTTGTTAACTAAAGGGTCTCCTAAAATTCACGCAAGATTTGAATTCTGCGCCATTTGTGAGGTAAAGTGTTGCCAACGAAAAAAAAAAAAAAAACAGCGTGACAGCTGACAGTTCAGGGTTATTAAAAATGGAGTGCTACACTAAAAAAAAATGAGTTTTCATTGTTGAGTAACATTTTAAAAATAATGAAGGTTTGGAGCTACAGTTTGCAATTTTCGTATAAAATGTGTTCAGAATAGTGATTTCACTTCATCAATTGTGAAGAGATTAATTCAAAAATTCAGGAAAACTGGATCAATTAGTGACCTTAAACACTCTGGTCGTCCTTTAACAAGTCGTTCAATATAAAACATCGAAGCAGGTCGTGAAAGTGTTGTTGACAGTTCAGAAACATCAAATCGGCACCGTGGTCAAGAATTGAACATTTCGAGAAGCTCTCTATAGCGTATTCTCACGAAAGATTTGCATCTTCATACATTCATTGCATACAAAGTGCAATTGACTCAAGAACTGAAGAATATTGACCACGCACAGCGAAGAGAGTTCTTTGAATGGTTTATGGAATAACAACAAGTGGATGCTGATTTTTCAAACAAAATCATCTTCAGCTATGAATCTAATTTTTATCTTGATGGTTTTGTTATTCGTCAGAATTATAGAATTTGGGGTTCAGAAAATTCACTAGTGATTATTGAGAAACAAATGCATTTACAACGTGTCACTGTTTGGTGCGGATTTTGGGCTGGAGGCATCATCGGACATAACAGTTAATGGTGCTCGCTATCACGACATGACAATCCAGTTTTGTGTTCCTAAATTGCAAGATATGGATGTGGACGAAATGTGGTTTCAACAAGACGGTGCCACATGCCAAAAAAGTCCGAGAAACAACTCAATTACTGCATGAGTCATTTCCTGGTCGTGTAATTTCCCATTTTGGTGATCAGAATTGGCCGCCCAGATTATGCGATTTAACGCCGTTGGACTTTTTTCTTTGGGATTATTTTATCATAACAAGCCCTATACCACCCACGCATTGAAGGAGCAAATTGAGCGCTGTATCAACGAAATTTAGCCACATTTATGTAAAACGGTCATGGAAAATTTCGACAAAAGAGTGCATATGTGCCTGCAAAGCCGTGGATGCCGTTTACCCGATAAGCTATTTCATACATAACCTTATACTGTATACTTTATGAATCAATAAAGCATTTACAATTTTTAATTAAAAACCTGTGTTTTCTATCAAAATTACTTCTTGCGTCAATTTTGGGGCATCCTTCATAAGTAAGTAAGCAAGGGTTAGTGTTTAAGTTGTTGGTTAAGGTATACACAATTTTTTAGGGCTTCAGAGGGGCTACATACTCGACTCGTTCATGTTGCCAGTCATCTCGCGACGTTTCGCTGTCGCTCCTGACTTCATTGTTCTTTCATGATGGTAGCCACAGTTTCGCTTACTGCTTCCCAAGTTTCTTGCATGCTCATCGTCTATCTGGTGGTGTTGTCTGGTGTTAAGTTCACATCCAGTCTACTCGCCAGCAAGTTACGTTCTTCGTGATATCGTGCACAGTGCATCCTCGACTGCTTCCGTGTACGTTGGGCAATAAGGGTTGTCTTCGTGTCCAAATCTTTGGAGGTAGGCTTTGAAACATCCATGACCAGTAAGCACTTGCGTCAGATAGAAGTTCAGCTATTGGCACCATTCTTTCGCAACTCTTGCTAAGAGCAGTCCCTTCTTCTATTTAGGTCCTCCAATATTTGGCGTGATTCTTGCCAGTGCAGCTGTTGTTCTTGTTGCCTTCTCTATATCTACTATAGTTACGCCAAGGTAGTTCAGCTCTGGTTTGGAAACTACAACGTAATCGCCTACGGTTACTCTTATAGTTTCCATAACTCATGTGCTGCTGATGAGCACTACTTCGGTCTTTTCCTCTGCTAGTTTTAGGTCCATGCTAGCCAGTCTCTATAGCTTCATTAGAGTCATGCTCCAACTCCTCCAGATATTTGGTTACTACAACGATAGCTATGTCGTCGGCGAAGCCAATTATTTTCGAGGACCTCCGGATTTAAAGTCTGAGGAAGTCATCGTACATTAGATTTCACATTAGTGGACCTAGTACGGAGCCTTGAGGACACCGCCTACGACGTTATACTGCATCATTCTATCGTCGGTATAATAGTACAGTATTCTATTTCTAAAATAGTCCATCATTATTTTCTGCAGCTAGTCGGGAACTCTCTTGGCGGTAAGTGCTCGCAGAATGTTACTCCAGTTTGCGGGGTTGAAGGCGTTTTTAACATCCAACGCAGTACTGTTTACACCGTCCTTCCATCGTCTTCCTTCGATGGCTTTTTCCGCTGTATTTACCACTTCGTAGATGGCATCAATCGTGCCTTACTGAAGCCATACCGGCGGTCTGCAAGGCCTGATCGCTCTTTCCAATCACTTATTATTCGCTCTAGTATTTTGCCCATGGTGTCCAGCATGCATAGAGACCTACTATGAGGGATCCTGTGGTGGTTTATTACCTTTTGGTAAGAGGACAAGTCTCATGGCTTCTTCCACGGATCGGGGAATACTCCTTTCTTGACGCCGACTTGGTCTATATTGACCTGAGTGTGGCGCAGAGGGATCTATTTCCCTCGCCAACCTATCTACCTAACCTAGTCACATCGATACTTTGTTTATCTGCAAATCACTCAAATTTAAAATTTAAATAAAATCGTTAAAATGTTTAAAAAAAAAAAAAATTTTAATTTTTCAAAACTTAGTAAACTATAATCTTGTATATGCCAAATAGCAAACACAATGATTTTGTGAGTCGACATGCAGGGCACAGCATAGACCAATTCCAGTTATTGACTTATATTCGAGGATGCATAGGCCTACTTCTGGCCCTTCTTATTAATTTGCTTGTCTACTAGTATGTTCTTACTTGCATATCTCTTTTCTTGCTCTAGATACAAAGGTGTATCCAAGAATAAATGAGAAAAGTTACAAAGACTCACTTCTATTTGCCGGTTCATTTTCTTTCAGTTATGGACAGACACTTTCTAAACTTGTAGTGGATTGTTGTTTTACGTCCTTGACCAGCACTTTTTAAAAATAAATTGTGATGGTATTTGCTTTCTGAATCAACTTGGGTGCCAATCTCTTAATTACTTTTACAGTTGACCAGTTCCTACCCTAAGGTCAACGTCCTGAAATTCGAGTTTAATCTCCCATCCGTTGGGCACTTCTCCGCAATAGCATCCTCTAGTGCTGTGCGTTCTTTCGCATCGAATATAATTTGTGGAATCTCCTTTCGAATATCAATTGAATTTCATTCCTTTGCTCATCCGATTACATCAATTCATTTTCTCGACCAGATAATCACAGTCAATGAACGATAATTAAATTCCCCTTTCTGCATATCAATCAAACTTCAGTGGCGAACCATCCTCCTGTGTTAATAAAAAATCAAATGAATTAAGTTCTTCCCGGTGTGAAATTCTTGTGTGTCCATTCGGATACATTCCCAGAGCTATAATTTATCTGAAACTGTCCAATTCATAAGCTAAGCCCTTACTGTCCACACAGTTATTAATTAATTAAAACTATGTTATATGGCATTAAATATGAAGCGGTTACAGTGCAACCCACAATTGCACTCACTTTTCTCGAAAGAACTGCACCGCAGCGGCAACAAAATTAACAGTTCAACCAAGCGCTGAAGCCCACCGGACTATCCGATTCTGGAAAAGTATTAAAACCTCTACCAAACCAGGAACATCGCAAAAAGAAACGCTCATTTATCATCGTACACAACACCGAACAACAACTGCAGGAATCTGACACAACCGACGTCCACCCGACCGACGGTTCTGTCAGTTTAATTCGTTGCCTTGGTTCGTTAATAAATTAATTTCTCTTCTTTTTTTTTATGGATATGCGGGTGCTGCCGGTGAATAAACGTAGTTACATCAAAAAGGGGGAGCTTAAATGCAGTTATCCACCAATCCATCTCCATCCATTGGCTCTACGAGTATATACCACCAGTAGTACGCCACACCATACCACCAGGAATCCATCTGAAAAACGAGTAATAACTTTGATTTATGAGGAATCTGCAAAAATTATTTCGATTTTTCCCGAAACGAGGAGTCGTCGTCCTTCGCACCCACGGCAGGGTGTCAGCCACCTTCTCCTCCTTTGATCAACTCGATTTGGATTCATTTTTAATTGAGTTTTGCGGATCGGACAGTGTCTGACACTTGTGTTGGCTCACGATGATCCTCCGAATACCCACAGAAGGAACATGCGAAAAATTGAAATATGAATATTTATGTATGTCACACAGATGTTCCAATTTGTTGTCGGGATAAGGACAACGACGACGACGATACTATTGTATGGTTGGTAACCTGCTTTGTGGACTTGCTTGGCAAGATGAGCCAATTTATAGCAGTCGACGAAAAGTTTACCAAGTAATTGGGTGGAAAATCATTTTTGTTTCCTGTACAAGGACATTTGCAAATGAAAACAACTTACACAAAAAAAAAAAAACAAAAAAAAAGGTGACTTGCTATAAACCAATGTTGGCCGACATGGACAGGACAATACATCTCAAGGAGCGACAACGACAGCAGAAGAAAAGAAACCCACAACCGAGAAAGCCATCGTTTGGCTTTGACAAGACATTTTTCGCCACAGAACAACTCTGGTTTGGCCTTCTCTGACTATACATATTCATCCGCTACCGAGTGCCCAAAAGTAATCCGGAACGCTGAGTCCTCCTTCTACTCAGGAAGAAGTTTGTTACCCACAAAAAAAAAAAAGGAAGTTTATATATTCCTTTGTTGTGAGAAGCAAAGGATTTCCATCTGAATTTTTAATGGTAAATATTTATTTGCTTTTGCAAATGGTTACAGGACAGTGTGGTTGTGGACGAGGCCCTCTTAAAGAAGTGACAGCTTGTGTATTGAAGTTATAAATTTTAATTTAGGCAAATTCGCTTGAATACATTATGGATGGGATACGAAAGTGAAGTATTCTGCTAAAATGTTATATCTAATAGATATTGGTAGCAGTGGAGGCACGGGAGTTCACATTACCAAAAACAAGAAAGTTTCGGAATATGCACACGGAATTACCGCACGATTTTCATTAAATTTTGGTCAAGTTCTGTACGTCTCTTCTAGAATAATTCAAGGCCCAAAATTTGGATCGTAATAATTTTTTTCGTAGAATGAACCGTTTTTGAGATATTCGTACTCAAAAACTATTTCCAATAACTTCGGGGTTAAGTCTGACATTGGGGATACATTCCTACTACTTTAGAAAATTTTGGAATAATCAGCATCTGTCTTGTGAAGAAATTCAAAATCTAAAATCTCCATAGCAATAATATTTTTCATTCGACACACCGTTTTCGAGATATTCGTTCTGAAAGACAGCTTTCGTCAATTATAGTGTTCAGTATCTAAACAAAATTTTGACATTTCACAACCGTTTACGATATATTCGCACTAAACGTCAATTTTTTTTATTAAATTCTTTGTCAAGAGTGTGGTGTAAACAAAAAAACCCCTGCAGCGTGTATTAACTGCAATAGTAAGCATCCGGCTAATTACAGAGGCTGTGAAGTAGCCAAAGAATTACAAATAAGAAGAGATCGACTTATGAAGCCGGAAAACCCACCCTCAAAACCGGTAAATAAGGAAAAGTCGAAAACTGCTGCAAGAAAGGTGTCTAGAGACAACCGAGCCGACCCTGGCGCGCTTACGTACGCTCAAGCTGCGACATCAAACACCGATCAAATTCCACACCGCGTTAAGGTAAAAGCGCCTAAAGAAAAGCCATCAGATTCTGACATGCAGACGCGTGCTCAAGCATCAACATCAATAAAAACGAACACTGATAATTCGGAAAACCCCGTATCTCACGTCTTTTCTATTATCCTTGCGAGGCTTGAGGAGCAAACAAAAACAAACACGCTAATTGTCGACAGGTTGGAGAAGCTTGAATATAAGCTTAACAATAGGAGCATTTCAAAACGAACATGACGAAACTTCTTAAAATTGTTGCATGGAACGCCAACGGTCTCATACAAAGACTAGAAGAGCTAGAAATATTTCTACGGGAAAATGACATTGACATATGTTTGATCTGTGAAACTCACCTGACGAAACTATCGCGTGTAAACATTACTGGATACAGTACCTATCACGCTTATCACCCGTCGGAAAGAGCCAGAGGCGGATCGTCTTTAATCATAAAAGATTGCATCGAACACTCTGAAGAGATTATGATAGAGCTTGAAACAATGCAAGTGAGCACTGTACGCGTGAAAAATGGACATTACTCTTTCAATGTCTCGTCTATTTATTGTCCACTGCGTTGCAGGCTTGAAAAAAATGATTTTACAAATATTTTCAACTCTCTTGGACCGAACTTTATTATTGGCGGTGATTTTAATGCAAAACACACCTTCTGGGGTTCAAGATGTGTCTCACAAAAAGGCAGAGCACTTTACAACGCCTGCATGCAACACAGATGCGACTTTCACTCGACTGGTAAACCAACATATTGGCCGACTGATAACAACAAAATACCCGATCTGATCGATTTCTTTGTTGTAAAAGGAATACCAGACAAATGTATTAAAATTGATGAAAGTTTTGATTTCTCTTCCGATCATTCCCCTACCATTCTAACGATGAGCGAACGCCTAATTAAAAAAGATGTACCTGCTAGACTAACTAGCAGAAAAACTGATTGGGAAGGCTTTAAAAAAGCCGTTGAAGAACAAATCGAACTGAGAGTATCACTTAGGACGTCTTCTGAACTCGAAATCGAAATTGATCGTTTTGTTGAAGTTTTGCAGCGCGCCGCGTGGAAAAATACTCCCTATCAAAGGAAAACGCCAATCAATCATGCCCAAAAATATCCACCGGAAATAAAAGAAATGGTAAGGGAGAAGAGAAAAGCGCGTAAAAAATGGCAACAAACTCGTGTTCCGCAACATAAATCGTATTTGAATCGCTTGTGTAACTTGCTAAAAAAGGCCATTATTGATTTTAAAAACCGGACAATACAAACCAGCATTGAAAGCTTAACAGCGGACAAAGATTCCAATTATTCGCTCTGGAAAGCTATAAAAGGCATTAAAAAGCCGAAAATACAAGCGGCCCCAATCAAGAAAAATGACAACGAATGGGCCAAGAATGATAAAGACAAAGCAGAAGTCTTTGTCGCCCATTTAGAAGAAACATTTAAACCATTTGATGGGCAAGCGCTTGCTGAAAATGATAATGCGTCGGATATAGCATTACACAATTACACAGTAAGAAATGCAAGGCTGACCGAACTTCAACAAGAAATAAAGAAACTGAAACCGAATAAAGCTCCTGGATACGACCTAATCACAGGAGAGCTTCTTAAATCGTTACCTAGAAAAGCGTTAGTTAAGTTCCTTTACATTATAAACGCAGCGATAAGATTAGAATATGTTCCGAGTCAATGGAAAGTCGCGGAAGTAATAATGATTCTGAAGCCTGGAAAACCACCGAATGATAAAAATCGTATAGACCTATTTCGCTGCTGCCGATTATGTCTAAAGTTTTCGAAAGAATAGTACTTAAGCGATTACAGCCGGTTATAGAAGAAGGATCTCTTATTCCCAATCACCAGTTTGGGTTTAGAACCAAGCACTCAACAATAGACCAAGTGCATAGAATAACTGATTTAATTGAAAAAGCTTACGAAGAAAAAAAGATTTGCTCGACCGTATCTTTTGATGTTTCTCAAACTTTTGACAAGGTCTGGCATGAAGGCTTGAAATATAAATTACGACAAGTTCTGCCGAATCGACGAATCGACTTTTCCGAGTTAAAGACGGAAACGAATATTCGTAATTTAAAGAAATAAGGGCTGGGGTGCCGCAGGGAAGCGTCCTTGGCCCGCTTTTGTACCTATTATATACTCGCGATATACCGCAAGAAGAAGGCACCGTCTTAGCTACATTTGCCGATGACACTGCCATCCTGGCAACGGGTAAAACGATCGAAGAATCGACTGAAAAATTGCAAGAAGCATTGAATAAAGTAAATGAATGGACAAAGATTTGGCGACTAGCTTTAAACGAAAACAAATCGGTTCATGTCAATTTTACTTATAAGAAAATAAATAATTTGCCGATCTTTTCAAACTCGGTTCAAATTCCGTTTGCAAACGAGGCTAAGTATCTTGGAATGACACTTGATGCTAAGCTAAAGTGGAAATCGCACATGAAGAAAAAACGTAAAGAACTTGAAACCAAATACAGAGAAATGTACTGGTTACTTGGAAAACATTCCAAGCTTAATATAGAGAACAAACTGCTTTTATACAAGCAAGTGCTAAAGCCGGTATGGACATATGGAATACAACTCTGGGGTTGTACCAAAATAAGTAATGTCAATATTTTACAAACTTTTGAAAATAAAGTGCTAAGATCAATAGTTAATGCACCGTGGTTTATTAGAAATAGAGATATCCATAGAGATTTAGGAATTGCAACAGTCGAACATGAAATCAAAAACTTCGCGCGTAAGCATAAAGACAGATTACAAGGACACGTTAACAATGAAGTCCTTCGAATTCTAGATGAGAGGAATCTACTGCGTCATCTACAAAGGACTAAACCTTTCGACTTAACGCGATAGCAAGAAACCGCGCCTAATTTGTGGAACAAGCAGGAACTTTCAATGGAAAGGGACCTGCCAAACGATCTCAATACGTGAAAGAAAAACTGCTGGCTAAGTCAAAACTTAGTTGTAGTATGTAATCAAAGAAATTTATCACGAAGGGAGGTTTTTTAGTGAGTAAAAATCTCACATGCGCTATCGATCCTCATAGTGTCTTCATGAAGAGTTTTTACCTACCCTCGGAAAAAAAAAAAAAAAAAAACTTCTTTGTAAAGTCGAACATTTTGGAAGACTGCCTACGTTCAGTCTTCGAAAATTGTGTATTATTCGACATCCGTATTGTAGAGAATTTTTAAGGGCAGAGTAGAGTCGTACATTTTGAAAGATTGCGTAGTTCAAATTTTCAAAAATATTCAAAAATTCGGCAATTGTCTTCTAGAGACTTTCAAACCCTAAGATTTCGAATGTAAAAACTGTTTTCGCAGGTTTCACCATTTGCACTGGAAAACAATTTTTTCATTAACTTATGGGTAAAGACAGACATTTTGAAGGAAATTTTCATGGAACTTTTAAAATTCGACATCCATATTGCAAGGAGTTTTAAAGCCTCAAAATGTCGACCGTAGCTTTGGACTGAGAACCTGTCAAACAGCGGCATTTCAAACCATGCTGCACTTTATCCCAATCAGCATAGTCTTCAAACAGGTCAGTATTAAGACTGAGGCTCCCAGCATTGGAGAGAACAACACACTGCACATGCCAGTATCCTATTAATGTACTGTCATATACACAGAGTCACCTACTACCTGCTCAGTATACTGAATTTTAAGCCGATCTACAAACACTCAATTCCAGATAGATGAGAGTTGACGCATCGTGCTGTCCTCCACACCGAATCGCTGTCAATTTTCCCGGATGGGTCCAGCAGCAAGAACTGAGCCGGTGCTGATGTCTTGTCGGAGGACCTGGACATTCACTTCTCATTTAACCTTTTGAACACTGACAGGTTGGCGGTTAATACCATTTCGCAGACCGGAAATTACCTCCGTTAGCTCAACCCTATTGGCTCATATTTCTTGGCCGCTTAACTCAAGGATTTTTGAACCAATTTTGATGAAATTCGACCCCTAAACTAAGGCTGAAACAGTAGTTGTCCCATCTGAATGTAATCTGAATCACATGAAGTGGGGAAAGATATGGTGAGGAGTTTTAAAAATAACTATCTCAGGAACCACTGAACGGATTTTGATGAAATTGGGCCTTGAGCTGAGCTTGGCAAGGATAAGCTATTGTGGGGTGATGTTTGACCCCACGCCGTCCAACTTTTATAAAAAAAAAGGCTTATACCAGGGGACCTTTCTTATTCCTTGCGTAAGCATGAATTTACAAACCTTACTTTTTTTTCGGAGAGATGGCGAGGGGGGAACATGGCACTTTTTTTTCTGAAACAATTTTTATACAAAAAACTATTTTTTTTAAATATTCGAATTTCTTCTTTAGCTTTAATATGGCACATCACATGATGGGTTGAAAATATTCTTATTTTTTCTACCTCCAAAAGCCTTCCAAACGAATGTTTTTATAATTTGTCTTCTTAGTTATTTTCGGTTCAAAAGTTACAAACGTGTGACTTAGTTACTTAGTTACTGATGGATAGACACACAGACACCTTGAATCCATTAGTGTTCCATTTTGTACGAAACTTTTGATCAAAAGTAACCCAGATTAAGGGGACAACACTTTAGTACAAGCACTCTTTCCCACGTCTCTCGTCAGTTGCCACCAATTATCTCCCAAAGGGTATCTGACAAAATCATAATTCGAGGTACTTATTAATATATTTAAAGGTTCACCACGTGGAGCTGAGATTGCAATTTGGTTGTTGTGCTGCTGTTGTTAGCGTTACTTAAAAACGGCCACTTCTGACACCCATTCAAAAAGAAACACAAAACTTATCCCAAGCGTCAGTCCGAAAAGCAGACTGAACAACTAGTATAAACATCTCTTAGCCATTAAGAAGGAAGGAGGTATCCTCATATAGACCAATATCTCTACTTCCTTCAACATCAAAGTTGTTTGAAAGATTGATTTTTAAGCGTCTCAAACCAATCGTAGAGTCAAGAAACCTAATCCCAAATCACCAGTTTGGCTTTCGAAGTAAACACTCCACAATAGAACAAGTTCACAGAAAGAAAGAAAAGTATGTTCTGTAATTTTCTTAGACGTAGCACAGGCTTTCGATAGAGTATGGCATGAAGGTCTACTCAATAAACTAAAAGTGTACCTACCAGAACAGTTCTTCCACCTAATGGAGTCTTATTTAACATCGCGATACTTCCGTATAAAACAAGAAAACTACTACTCTAATCTAGTGCAGATCAAAGCCGGAGTTCCTCAAGGAAGCATCCTCAGACCTCTGTTATACCTTCTTTACACTAAAGACCTACCTACAATGCCCTACACCAAGACTGTAACTTTTGCCGACGACACGGCAGTCTTAGCAGTGGGAGATACAACGCTAGAATCGACGCAAAAGCTGCAAGCTGCTACAAACCAAATTATCAGGTGGACTCAAAGATGGCGTATAAAACTGAATTCGAGTAAATCTGTACATATTGACTTCACAAATAAGTCTATCTCGTACTCCCCTATAGCAATATCAGGCACGACAATACCATATACAAATACAGCGAAGTATCTAGGTATGACTCTAGATGCCAAGCTTCGTTGGAAAGAGCATATTAAAATCAAAAGACTAGGATTAGACATTAAATGGCGAAAATTAGAATGGCTTATAGGCAGCAAGTCAGGACTATCAATTACTAATAAAATTCTTTTATATAACCAGATCCTAAAACTAGTGTGGAACTATGGCGCTCAACTCTGGGGATGTGCCAGCCAGGCCAATATGCAGTCACCCAACGATTCCAGAATAAGGTCCTTCGAAGTATTGTGAATTGGTACATCAGAAACAGCGACCACCATCGGGACCTAGGCATTCGTACTGTACTTGGAGAGATCAACTCTAGGGCCAAAGCATACGAGAAGAGACTTCAGGAGCATATTAACAAGGAAGCAACAATTCTTCTAAACGTATATGGCGTGAGACGACTGCAACGTATAAGACCGTCAGATCTTGCAAGGCAACCGTAACAGGACTTACCACGTACTCTACTAGATAGTAACAGAGCGACAACAACGAGCGAAAAGAGGCGCTCGGAGTGAACTTAACCTCCAACGCTGAGGATGGATTAAATCCCATCTATGCTCTTGTTACTATCATTAAAAGTTAACATAATACAAATTACAATTATAATGTACCTTAAAAATAGTAAACTGTTAGCCATTTACTTTTCTCCCGCTAATAATACTGAAAAGCAAACTGCTCGTTAGTTTCATAACTAGTCGCAGTCTAAACAAACATTTGTAATTCCTTGTAGTTTATTTTGTTTGAAATAAAAAAAAAATAAATAAAAATTAAGAACAATGATTTCTCTGACAACGATCACAAGTTTAAGTACCAAATTTAAGAACAAATTTCTTAGGCAATCTGGATTTAATATATCACAAGATACTATAATGATTAATTTTCCATTGCAGTAATTTGTCAAATTGATTGCACATTTTCTCACTCTCTAGTGGCTCGTTTAATAATTGCCAAATTTAGTTCATGTAGACGATGCCAATTGAACCGATAAGTTATGAGTTATTACTGTGACAATGCAAATTTATGTAGCAACATCTTGCTTGAGGAAAAGACGATATGAAACTATTTTCCAAAGTCCATTGTACTACTGAGTCTAACAGCAATAATCGAAATGAAAATTACATTCAATAGAAATGGTATCCATCTATTCCCAGAAGTAAACTGGGTTAATGTATGGGAACCTTTAACATCGTCTCCGAACAGTGTGACCAGAACCCTAATTTAAAAAATATACCATTTGCTAAAAAAAAAAGTGGTATAATTATATTTATAAAAATTCGATGGCAATTTTGATATTCCACTTCTGTAATCCGTTTTAAAATAGTTATTAATCTTGAAATAATTCAATTATCCAATTTTGCGTATAAGTGTTGTATAATTAAGAACAAATTAAAACTATATCATATTCCAAGGGGAGGAAAACAATAAACACATATGGAATATGTTTTCGTAAATGGCAAAGAAGCTCTTTGGGGGGGCCAGTGCCAAATTCAACTCAAGTTAATTTTTCATGACTTGAATTTCAACTTCGACCTTATTTTTTAACATTCCGTATCGAAATGGCAGAACAGAACAACAAGATTGTGCAGGTCCGTCTGATTACCCGAGTGTCTGCCATTTGTAGCTTTTGAACCGCTTGAGAGCAGAAATCTTCCAGAAATCCGAAAATAGTGATATGAATGAGACACACTCATTTTAATAAAAATCAGTCTACGGTGTCTTGAGTTACGTGAAAAATGTAAACCTATATGAAACCCCACTTCCATATCGTAAACACCACCAACCCATTTTGTTAATCTTCGGACGAAACTAATTACATGGCGGATCAAATTTTATAAAATTCTGTTCAGTAGTTCTGAGTTGCCATAGATGAGTAACAATAGATGAAGATTTGAAAACTTTAAAATTCGACATAAACATATTTCTGAGATCTGGGGCTGGATTTCGCAATTGTTAGATCTTACAATGTACAGGAATTTTAGTGTGAATACATCCAATTCCTGAAAATGAGTTTCTTTTAGCAATGAAAACCGATAACGAAAAAGAAAGTTATGGATATTTTCTTAAGCTTGGAATTTAATTTTACGAAGGTTTTCAAGATCCACTTCGATTTGCAAGCCATTAAAAAAGAGAAAAATAAATTTGCTGTTGCCTGATAAATGAGAATGCAAATTCAACTGACTGTGAGTGTATCATTTCGTGTATACTAGAAATTTTCTCACAGCTACGGAATCCGGTCCTCGAGCATCGTCTCTAATTTGATTTATATTCAGTTATCGCTGAGTATAGTGCATTTAAACTATCGGGCAACAGATGGCGCAAAAATGTATCTCGCTCAGGAATGTTGGCAAACAAGAAGAGAGCGTAATTTCATATTTTCAAATTAATAATCTTTTAAAACACTGAAATTACAAAATAAAAACAACAGGATATCGTTTTATTGTTAAACTTAACTGAACTTCATATGAGGTTGCACAGAAACAGGGCTTTATTTTTGTAGTAAAATACAACAAATGATAGGAAAACAAATTTAAATAAAACAACAACGGTGTATCAAATTGATTCTTGCTTTTAAGCTACATTATCTCATTATGTATGGAATAGCACATCATTTAAATGGGCGTCTCGGCTTCGCTGACAGTGCTTCAAGCGGTCGGTCCAATTTTTCATGATCCAAAGTAATTGGCTTGTTAGCGTAGACTAAGGACTTGACGTAGCCCCAGAGAAAATAATCGAGAGGTGTCAAGTCCCATCATCGCGGCGGCCAATTGATGAACGCTCACCGTGAGATGACCCAGTCGCCAAATTTCTCCTTCACCACTTCGAGCGTTGCGTCGCTTGCATGGCATGTAGCGCCGTCTCGTTAGCATCACAGCTCGGATATATCGATGTTGTCGAGCTCTGGACACAGAGAGTCAGTTAACATCGCTCTATACCGAAGACCATTGACGGTAACGGTGTTTCCTTCCTCATTTCGAAAGAAATAGGGTCCGTGTTGCCGCCGTGTCATAAACCGCACCAAACAGTCAACGTTTGTGGATGCATTGATGTTTGGTCGAACACTTGTGGATTGTGGTCACTCCAATAATGTGCTTGTTGTCATAGCCGCTGAGCCAAAAATGGGCCTCGTCCGAGAAGATGATTTTTTGGCCAAAATCCAGATCTTCGGCCAACATTTCCAGCGCCCAATTAGCGAACTCACAGCGTTGTCTATGGTCGTTCAGCTTCAATTATTGCGTCAGCAAAATCTTATACGGATGTAGGCAACCGCAAAATAAGTCTGGTTAACTCCCTGGCGATGCCCAATTCACCTGATGGGCCCCGAATCGACATTTCTGGTCTTCTTCGATACTGGCCGCTATGGCGGCTATGTTTTCTTCACTTCGCATAGATCTCTGTCTGGTTGGTGGCTTAAGGTCCAAAAGAGTTTGACGAATTGCCTGCGCGCTGAAGCCATGATGACGACCGACCTCACGACGCAGTTCACGTTGCGCATTTACAATTGAGCCGGAATTTCGATAATATTTTTTAATAATTTCTACACGTTCGGGAAGCGTTAGACGACGTATGATGGAATGGCAAACCTTACTGAATATTTTGACAGCTGCATGTCATTGGTAACATTGACAGCTACTGAAACATGATAATTGGAGAATCTATCATTGCTATCTGCGATGGATGACAGTTGGATTTCACAGATGGCTTATGTATGTATGTACATGTATGTATATTTGACAGTTTTATATTTGTTTGGTTTAATATTACGATAGCCTTCTATGAATACGAAATTCTTTATTCCTAGTAAAGCAAAAAGCTCTACCTACACAATCTTTCACACCTCAAACAGTCCCTGGTAACAAGTTACAGTATAAGTTCAAACTTCTATATTGTATCCATTTACCGACTTTTGAGAGTGCTCTATGATCAGAAAGGTACTCATCTATGTTTCGCCAATTCATAACTTTCTTAAGATAACGGTTGGCATATACTTAAAATAGATGAATAATATTAAACCTCATTTTAAGTTAATATATCATATATCCTAATTCTTTAACAAAAAAAAATGTATTCTCGTATTATGTTCTACTTTGGTCACACTGTTTCTGAATCGAATTCCATTTGCAATCTCTTCTGGAATGTAATCAAGCAGGCTTCCTTTCTTTTCTTCGATTTTCTAAAGAGTGAAAAATCCTTATTGTTTTATTTATTCACTCATTGAGCACGAGTGACTACCTATCGAAGTTTTTAATCAATCAAATTATGTACCAGTAGTTGTGAAGCGAGTTAAGAAATATTCTGGCGCCAAATTGTAAAGAACTTGCTCTTAATTGTGGAGTATAGATCGTAGATATATTTGTTGGGCCTATTGCGAATATTTAACTCAAATCGACTCGTTGTACCAGTCTCTAGGTAAGCTGATATTCTGCTCTCAGGTGTACACTAATCTCAATGCAAAGAGCCAATCTGCTTGCAATTAGTATAATTATGTTGCTGATGTTGTATGAGCTTGAGAATTTCATTTCTATTTATGACGGTTTTCGAGTTGTTTCTCCACAATTCTGTCCTCTTGCGACGAACATTTTCTCTCAAACGCTTTAATACGCTCACGTAATACTCCTTCTTTACTGTCTGGCCTGGCGGAAGAAATTCAGAGTGGACCACACCATGGTAATCAAAGAAAACGGTCAACAAACCCTTGATTTTGGATCGACTCTGTCGTGGATTTTTGAGTTTTGGCTCGTCTGAGAATCGCCATTCCGATGATTGTTGGTTAGTTTCGATGTCATATTCATAGACCCATGTCTCGTCACCGGTAATGATGCCATCGATAACATTTTGGTCCAAAGAAAGCATTTCTTTAGCGATGCTGTTTCTGCAACAAATTCAGCACTCTGAGCACAAGCCACGCTTCAACTCGTCTCATGCCCAAAACATTGTGCATAACGCTCTACACGGATCCGAAAGAGACACCAAGATCTGCTCACCCTGATGCTCACACGACGATCTACGAGGACAGTTTTCTTTACATTTTCGATGTTTTCTTCAGTCATACTGGTGGATGGACGACCGGAACGAGGCAAATCATCAACCACAGTACGGCCCGCTTTAAACTCTTTGTACCACTCGTACGCTTGTGTTTTCGACATATTCGAGCCCCGTAGGCTACCGTTAACATTTTCAATGCTTCCGCACATCATATATTGTTAGAAACACAAAAGTTCAGGCAAACTCTTTGCTCAACTAAATTTGACATTGCGAAATTGACAGAACACAACAAACACTGACTTGTTTACAAAGCTATCACGCACAAATTCCTGACAAATGGCTCTCAAACAGATATTTGAGCGCCAGATGACAGATGAACCAACCTAAAAAAAAAAAGCTTTTGACAATATCTCAAGCACGGTTTGTTTGAATGAGAAATTCCGGGTACTTTTTGATCAGAAAGTACAGTGCCGTTCGAAAAGTGTTGGTCAAACATTTTATTACCCTTTTCGGGAGCAGTTCTTGGAATTTATGAGAGCTACGGGTTTTTTTGCACTAGGTAGAGGTAGCAAAATGTCGTTCAAATAGTGCATAAAAGTCGATGTTATTATGAATAAGAGGTGCATTTAGCTCGTGATAGCAGTCCGAAACGAACCGAAGTAATTTAGTGAAAAAAAAAAATGGGAAAAATCAGTTCGGAGTGCAAAGCTAATATTTTGTGTCTGTCACGTCTCAATTTGACAACAAGTGAAATTTCTACAAGAATAAATGTTGATCAACAAACTGTGGCATAGAATTTAGAAAAATATCGTGAGATCGGGACTACCAGCAAAAATAAAGGCTCAGGGAGGCCAAAAAAGACGACCCAAGTGGAAGATCGATTTGTGGTGCTGTACAGCCGTCGGCATCTGCATCTGTGTCGAGCTACAGGAAAAATAATTTCGTCAAGCTCAGTGAGGAAAAGGCTCGTGAAAGCTGGACTTAGAGCACTCAAGCCAGTACTAAAGCCGGATTTTACAAAAAGAGAAAAACGATTCCTCTAGGCTCAAGAGCATCTTAATTAGACTCAAGACATGTGGAACAATGTTATCTTTTCCGAAGAATCAAAGTTTAAGCTGCATGTTGGGGATGGGAGGATTCTTGCGCGAAGAGAACCAAAGGAAAGACTGAGCTCTGAATGCATCTTACGGATGCGCCCTAAAACTGAAGGAGTGATGGTCTGGGGATGCTTCTCTGGAGATGAAAAAGGTAGAATGGTCTTCCTAGAATCGAAAGTTTACCTACGGGTTCTGGAAAATGTATTAGAGGCCTCTGCGCTGGTTCTTTTTGGTGACACTTGCAGATTCATTTTTCAACAGGACAATGCCACACAGTCAAAATTGTAAGTATGAACTTGTTTTTTTTTTTAATATGAAAGACTAATATCAAGCTTTTAAATAAGCTAGAACTTTTATGACTGAAAATAATATTTGCAATTTTTTTTTATTTCTTAGGTTAAAAAGTACTTCGAAGAAAATAATGTCGATGTATTAAGTTGGCCTCCCTACAGTCCAGATCTCAATCCAATTGAGAATATCTGGTCAATAATGAAACCTAAGGTTGCGAAAAAGCGTCCAGAGTCAATTGAAAACCTAAAAAATGTACTTATCCGGACCTGGAACACCATACCTGCTTCCACATGGAAAAACTTATCTGAGTCAATGTCTCGCCGATGTGTAGCTGAATTAAAAGCAAGAGGAGGTCCAGCAAAGTACTAATTAGATAGAGAATGTTTCTGAGAAGTAATAAAAAAACAAAAACACTGCACCAATAAAGCATTTTTCTTTAATCCCTAAAAATGAGGCAGGTACCTAGAAAACCCATTTTTCGATTTAACAACCTTTTGCTCCCGTGACCGCGTGTGAACAATTTTACCACTCTAAATGTATCATGAAACGATTGAAACCGCATAAGAAAACAAATCCTCATTAAAAAATATTTAATTATTGCAACAAATTTGACAAAATTCGAAAAAAAGTTTTACCAACATTTTTCGAACGGCACTGTATACTCATATTCTTCGGTGGAGGACAATTGACATTATGCTTGGATTTGGGCAGCCACTCATTGTATAGTAATAGATACGGATAGAACAGTATATAATATTGGATTCTTATCGATCATAATAGTAATAATATTTTGCCGCTAACAGCCCAATGCAGGGCCTTGCCTAGCTTCTCGCAGCCACTCGTGCTATGCGCCTCATGAATGGATGAGACATACAGTTTTATGCCGTTTCCGAGGGACAATTTTTTCGATTGAGAGAAGCTTCCTCATGACAATTTTGCTCTCGGATGTTTGCCAGGCGTTAGCGAGAGGTAGGACCGTGAGAAAACTTATTTTTTATTTTTGTGTTTTCTTGGATTCGAACCTTCGAAGCTTCGAACCTTCTTGCGGGGGGCTATCTCAATGAAAAAGTGTATGTGAATAAGCCCTAAACCTTGCAGCAACTAAAGCAAAACATTCACGAAGAAATTGGTCTTATATCACAAGAAAGATTGAATAAGTCTCGAGTGACTCGTGCCTCAAATGGCCTTTGAGGGTCATTGGTGGCAATTAAAGAGAGAGGTAGATAGATAAGGTTACCCTCCATTTAATCGAGGTCACAGTGTAAAAGAACAAAGAATATTGTTGTATGCCATCTCTCTGTGTTTCACAAGTGTTCTCAGTAAGTATTATAATCCCTGCGCATTAAATTAATTGCTTTTCCATTATATGCAATTAAACTTTATATATGAATGCGTCCCAATTTTTCCACAAACTAAAGCTCCAATGTCTCAGGCAAGGACTCTTGACAAATTGGAATCCAATTGAGTTAACATCATTCATTTCAGTAGACATCAATTGAACCCGGTATTAACTTTTATTAACTCCACGAAGTCTCAGTTTCCAACGTTGAAGAATCCTCGTTGTTTACAATTTATCCAGTGCATCGGTCTTTTTGTAATAAAATAGACATACTCGTAACTATTTGCACACATGTGTCTCGTCGTCATGTTTTACATCGATGACAAAAGCAGTACCTAACTCTTCATGAATTGTAATTGTATATTATAAAATGAAACTGGATCGGTTAAAACTTTTCTCATTAGCATTGTATATTCGCCTCAAACCTTCCTCAAAACAGGCAGATACTCGTAGTATTTGTTTTTGTTGGTGGTGAATATGTCTCTCGTCTCCTTCGACATACTCGTACGTTGCCATTATCTATCGCAACCATGAAGGTTGAAAATGAATTTTTATACGAACACATGATAATCGGTTGCAACCGAGAAGAGTGGTAGAATGGTATGGTTTATGTTATACTTATCTGCATTAGCACGGAGGATTGTCGTGACAGACTCACAACCGTATGCAGGATCAACTTTCCATTCAAAATAACTGCATCTAATTACTGAGAAGTTCTTTTTGTTGCAATTAAAAGCTTCTTTACGAGTCCGTATGCTGTTACATGTAACTGTGGCTCAAATGACGTCCTTATCATTAGGAATCCTTTTCAATGGCAAAAACAAAAAAAAAAAGGAGAAAAGATAAAACTAACGGTAATAGAATCAAATTCAAAGAGATACATATAATCATGAAGAACTCGATTCGAATAGAGTGAAAGATAGATGCGAGGGAGGAATCGTAGCTGCTAAAGTAGTTGTGAAAGGCCCTTCTCAATGAAGGTACATTCATAGATACATATGTATCCACACAGCAGCAACTTGCAGGAGATGCTGCCAGAGTGGCAAAATTAATTTTCTTCAAGCACGTGTATTGTATGTGCCATTTTTTGTGTGTGGAATGGTTTTCATTTTGAGCTATTAAATTAATTACGTTGTAAGTATATGTGAACGGGAAATATTTCGACGTCTTGGATGCAGCAGTACACTTAAGTCCTTGAAATAAAATACCCCAGGCTGTCTGTTTGCGTAAAACTGTTGTATCTCACTGTGCCAGGGTGTATCACATCATGGTGAACAAGGAAGCTACTGCACGTTGTACTGCCCTCAAAATTGGATTTTCTAAAAGTTGTTAATTGCGGAATACGTATCTACATCCATATGTGATATAATGGAAAGGTGGAAGTTATGTTCTCAATTTTGTTAGTATGCATATGTAGTACTCGTATGTCGGGCACTGGGGCGAACGCGATTTAGAGGAACCGTCAGCAAGAACCTTTTTTTGTCTGGTGCTAGATTGGTAGTACGAGTATTGTACTGGAATAACGTTTCCGTTGAACTTGTAGAGGATAAATATACGTTGAATGCAATAGAAATTAAAGTGACTTTTGGACACCTATGTATGTACATACGAGGGGCGGCTGATAAGTTCGCGACCTGAGATATTCACCAACGAGTCATCTTCTCTTTTTTTTAACAGGTATGCCATGCTCAAATGGCATGTAGGCACTGCGACCAAAAAGATCTATTGTGCCAGAGGCCACTTTTTAGGGCAGCCGTACTTCTACTTTCCTTATGAAAGCTATAATTACGGCTGCGGAGGAGTTCCTTAAGTCTATTGGAGATATGATCTTCTTAAGGAAGAAGCTTCTCCTAATTCTACACAGAGCCACACATTCACATAGTACGTGTTCTGCGGTTTCGTCCTCTTCTAGGCACAGGCGGCAGGTGATATCCCCTTAAATTCTCATTTTATTATTATGCTAAAGTAATTGACAGTGACCAGCAAGGAAGCTCATTAGCCTTCTTAAGTCGTGTCTGCTATATTTTAGGATATCAACTGCCTTTTTTTTGGAAGGGTTGGACAGCTCTTTTAGCTTGTCTGAGACCTTGGGAATTATTCCAGTGGGAAATGAACATGTTGCAGTCCCAACTGTTTAGGGTCAGTTTAAAGGCAGAATCATATATTCCGCAAAAAGGTTCATGTCCAATGAACAACTCAGGGGAACCTTAGCTGCCAGATCATCAGTTTCGTTGCCGTCAACGCCTATATGACCTGGTACCCACCACAATTTTACTTTATTGTATCGGGCCAAGTTTTGTAAACTGTTTTCGAGGTTTCGAGATAGGCATTAAAAGACACAGGATTTTCAACTATAGACCACTCACCCTAAAGCCCAGACTTGGCCTCGAGCGACTTTTTCCTTATTTCTAATTGGAGAAAGGAGTTACGAGGCTGGAGATTTGCAGATGAGGGCGAGATCAAGGCGGACGTAGAGAGTCTTTTTGGCGGCAAAGAAAAAGTATATTTTTTTTGGTGGTATTAAGGCACTACGATGTGAGAAATGAATTTCACTCGAAGAAGACTATATGGAGACATTATCAGCTACCCCTGGTATATCGCTACATAGTCTAAATAATTTATGGATAATTGAGAAGTTTTTGACGTCAAACCCTGTAAGAATGCAGAAGTCGGTGCTGAGAATTTGCAAAAATTACTTCTGCAAAGTGTTAAACGGCGGTGACAATCCAAATTTCACTGTCAGGCAGAATGCTCCAGTCTACCCGGACGATGATGATCAACAATTCTATTTACCGGACGGCCTAACTGCCAAACTTTTTAAAGCAGTCGGACATATAGTCCTGCTATATGGTACAGAAGCATTGGCGTTATCAAAGACGGAATCAAGAAGCCATGATTTAATTTTTTTAAGAAATTTCTGATGAGTGCTTATGGGTCTTATATCGAAAGGATTAAAAAGCTTACAAGATACAACTGGGTAAGATTTTCTGTAGTGAGTAGTACGAAAAGTTGGAATTTCAACAGTATGGCGTGTAGTGCTACGTAGATTACGAGTATTAAATATTGGACTCTGCATATAGCCACCTCTCATAAAAAATACCTTAGAAAGTCTAAAAAAGAATAAATGTCTTACTGGTAGTATTTTAAAGACCTAAACAACACCATAGAATGGGACAATCTTCTTATGGCACATTTCTGCAAGACGATGATCGGCTTTAGATTGGTGATGTAAGAACCCCCCTCCACAGTTTTAAGGGTTCTGCATGAACAACACTTTTTGATGCGATAAAAACAACGAATGGAAGAACGTAAGTATTGTTTCAGTAGCGAAATATGTTCTGTCTAACTCATGTTTTGGTCGAGAGTTATACCGAGATACTTAAATTTCCTAACTGCTTCAATCTGAAAACAAAACGAGTTGAATGTGACATTTTCATTAAAAATTGGTCCAGGCGCCACATTTAATTAAATTGAAACGCGGGCAATCAAAGGAGTTTGGTAGCTCAAGCGAACCCAGGCTAAAAAACATTAGTTTGGTTTTTTCACTTACAACTAACCTGTGTGCAGCAAACCACATTCTCAAGAAATGAATGTAATGATTTACATCTCGTATCAAATTCAGAGGGTTCGTTGAGCCATATGCTATGCTAAGATCATCTGCAAAAGCCGCGACTTTACCTACAAAAGGCAGGGAAAACAAGGAGTTAGTAAATATAAGTAACAAAATTGGGCCCAGCACAGACCCTTCAGGTACACCTAAATTAAGTACCTGAGGGTTACTTAGAAAATTTCATATTTTCACTCTTTGTTTGTGGTCCTTTAAATACGACGTAAACCAATTGTAGATAAAACCACGAAAAGCTGCACCATACAACTTTTCCAAAAGAATATTATGACTAACCATGCCAAAAGGCCTGCGCACATTTTTTTATCGTCTAAAGCTTTGTTAATAAAAGAGCAGACAAACAGAAGAGTCTTCAGTAGAGTGCCCTTCCCTAAACCCAAACTGATTCGGACTGAAAAATTGGGAGTAGTTCGTAGCCTAACTCATGCTATTTTGCCATTGTGACTGCGGACCTGTGCGCCGGTGCGTTGTCCTGGTGAAAAAGAACTTTTTTCTTCGCCAAATGCGGCCGTTTTTGCTTCAAATCGGCTTGGAATCGATCCATCAGCTCTGCGTAGTATGCGCCGGTGATCGATTTACCCTTTTCAAGGTAATCGACGTGAATAACACCGCGCGCATCCCAAAAAACTGTCGCCATGACCTTGTTTGCTGACAAACCCGCCTTGAGCTTCTTCGGCTTCGATTCACCATGAGAAGTCTATTGTTTTTACTGTTTCTTGGTTTCTGGTGTATTGTGGTGAATCCAGGTTTCATCCACAGTTACAAAACGGCTCAAAAACTCAGCCAATCACACCTTTGAAGTTGTCAAATAAATGCGTTTGTTGTCGATTGTGAGGAAACGCGGCACCCATCTTGCGGAAAGTTTTTTCATGTCCAAATATTTATGTGTAACAAGAGATGACTTGGCAGGACTGCCGCATGAAAGAGACAGCGCAAAAGAGGGGGACAACAACACACGGCTCTGATGAAGAGGACGTTGGTGATTAAGATAGAATAGATTGGACGAAGAAGACCTACATTGTGAGCGGTAGCGCGACCAAATAAATTCTTGTTAAATATGTAAAATCGAAATCACCATGTGATAAGCCTGTGGCTCGCGCACTTTCACTCGCCGATCGTCCATTATCAAACCATGGATTTTGTCGACCATTTCTGGTGTGATGACCTCAGTTGGGCGACCAGAACGTTCGGCGTCACTTGTGCTTGAACGACCGCACCGAAATTGAGTAAACCAGCGGTGAATGGTTCCAATCGATGGTGAAGAGTCCCTATAATATTTGTCAAGCTTTTGTTTGGTTTGCGTGATAGATTTTTCTCGCAAAAAATAGTGTTTAATGAGCACTCGAAATTCACTTTTTTCCATTTTAACGAAAATGCTAGTAGGCGTCTATATAAAATGGCTGCCACAACAAAACTATTTGACAGATCTGTCTGAAAATTTGAGTGCGTTCTTTTGAAAGATGATTCTTGTCAAAAAAAAAATTAATTTAAGGTGACGACACAATTTGTATTAATTTTCAGGGACTTATTGACCCGCCCCATTCTTTTTTAGGGTTTCCTTGTGCATCTCGGAATTTGGAGTAGTAGTAGTTGTCACGACAATTAAAGATTTCTTCATTTATATTCTTGCTCATTTTCTTATACCGTTTTTTTAAATAAGAGACCTTAAAACCCTTCGATTGGATTGTCACGTAGAACTGCTCACATTCAGGCTGGCATGCCTGATGGAAAATCCTCAAGAATGATAAATAAATAAATAAATATTTTGGAGCTAACAGCCCGCGCAGAGCCACTCGTGCTGTACGCCGCACAAATGGTTGGTTCTATGCCATTTCCGAAGGACAATTTTGTTCGATTGGAGAAACTTTCATAATAATTTTGTTCTCGGAAGTTTATCAAATGTTCGCGAGACATGGATCGCAAGAAAACCCTTTTTTTTCTCCTGTATTTTTTGGGATTCGAACCTTCGAATCTCTCGCTCAGTGATCACGCACTGAGCCACGAATCCCACTAAAAGATGATACAATCAAGAAATACAGCTTCGCCTAAAACTTCACTAAACTAACCACTAAGACACAATAGTCCAACGAACCACTAGGTGCCGGGTCTTCCCTACCCTCAAAGAACATAAGGTAAAATGGTATACGAGTGGATCGAGGACAGTTGAAAAGACTGTGGCAGCAGTGGTCGGGGCAAGAACCAACATTTACGCTATCGGAAAGTGTATCTTTTAGGCGGAAATTTACGCTATTAGAAAGTGTGCACCACCTCGGCAAAAACTGTCATAACCCTTCTGCGAGAGGGGTGCATACATCATCCGAGAATCTTTGAAGAGACGAAGAAACCGACAGAGTTGAACTGTTTAGGGAGATGTAGGTATTGACTCAAGAGAGAGTAAGCTGCCTTGCAGGCCTCCAGGTTGACCAGAGAGACTCTCATCTTTAAATTCAACAGAGATGCTCAATTTCCTAAGGGAAGCCGGAATGAACGAGGTGCTCTAGCCTGAGAAGAACCCCGGTTTAGACTAGAAGGGTGCATAATAGATGTTCTATTTCGCAGTCTATAGTAAAAATAATAATACACCGAAAAAAAGTCTAAAACGTATCAAAATCTATTCATTTTGTGAAAGTGGGTAGTAAAGCAGCAAACGGGTTTATTTCCTTGAAAAGTTGCATACGATCGTAGCAAAGTGGCCGCACTGATTGAAATTCTTACAAAGGGGAGAGCATGGGAAGGATGCGAAAGGTGAAATATTATATTCTATTGTTCCCTTCCCTTGGAACCTCCAACTATTCAATACCAACCACTGGCATAACCAATTTTTCTCAAAACCAATTCATACTCCTCCTCGCCGACCAATCAAATTAAACTACCATACATACATACTCGTATTTGCACTTTTCACATGGCTGCTCTTTCAAATTAGTAGATAGCAATATTAATTGTAACCACCCCAAAAGACTGCATTAGCTTGCAATGTTTATTTCTTTCCAAAAGCAATTCACTTAAATCTCTAAATGTACGAGTATTTTACAGTTGCCAATCATTATTCAATTTCAATCAAAATCAATACAACTCTTAGTTTTGCATATCTACTTTGAGCACATGCATTGAAAGGCAATCTTTGACAAACAATAGACGGATATACATAGGAGCTCTCTTTGCTTAATGTCGTTATTCATCCGATGTCCATCCTTTTGTATGCTAATGTCGGATGCGAATCAAGTCCTTTCACCGAAAACCCAGTATGATTCTGTAGAACATGTAATTTACTAACCTGGTCTTGTTTGAAAGGCTACTCTCTAACTAAAGAGGTACTATTATTGTATACGTATCCTTATAGAACACTTAAAATAAATTAAACTAAAATGTTAATGTCTGCATTTGGTAAGGAGAGGCAAGGGGTATTTCAGGGACAAAAGCAAGGATAATCCTTTTTAGATCTAGACCGGAGATACATCATACTGTTTCCATTTCCGATCCCTCACTAGCATTTCATTATTATTTTCGTATTCAAATTTGAAGAAAAAAAAAATCCTTTTATACAGGACACGATTTCAACGCCGATGGAAATTTTTTTTTCTTTTTTTTTTTTACGTCGACTTGTTTAAACAATCATTCAGAAGTCATCCTCGATAGAATACTTCATTCCGGCCATCAGTCCAGCTTTTTCACTGTTATGTAGAACACGGCAAAGTGGATACACTTATAGTTGAGATGGAAAATGGATTTCAGCATTCTTTCCTTCCATTTTGTTTTGGATATCCCAATTCTTTTTTTCCATTCACTTTCTTGGTGAATTGTCCATTTTTATTCTTTTATTCACTCCACTCTGACTGGCAGTACTCGTACGTAGAGATGAACGTCTTTCTATACGTATAACAATATTTTCAACTTTTGTCCTCCATTTCTATTCTTTTCTTATTCTTTGGTAATTTTTAGATACAGATATTCGCGCGAATTTTTATATAGTTCGTAGATACATTCATACATAGATCCTCTTGTTCAATCCTAAGTACATCATTATTAAAAAAAGGAAAAGAAATTCATGAGGATAGCAAAGTTGAAGGGGAAAAGAACAATTCAATCTAAATTCAATATTACGAGGGATAATGGAAAAAAATGCAAATTTTCTCGTTCGTTATCCTTTGCGAAATTATAATGAGTTTAAATAAAAATAATTTATTTCAATTGTCGGTGTGTTGACAGTGATAGATACTCGTATGACCCTTTTGATTAGTGAAGAAAATAATAAACAAAATAGGAATGGTTTTGAGTTGATCTTAAGATCAAGGGCGCAGGCAAGGACCCACCCCCCTGTCGTCCGGTGAGATACCACCAGCTCCGTGAAGAAGTCGTGATTACGTTTCGGACCTTAACAGATGGGTCGGTGCAACCAGATTGGGACTAAAAAGTCATGATGGTACTTCCTGAAGTAAAATATTCCGCAGGTAAACTCGTCTCCAATTCGGATCTCTGGGGGAGAACTGACTCAACATGCAAGTGACAACTTACACCAAACACAAATGAAACAACGTCTACACGTTAAACTGTTGCGGAAGATAACAAGAACTTTTTTTTCTTCTTTTTTTTCTGTTTATTTACCCACTTAAACGTTATTATGAACATCATGGTTTAAAAAAACTTGAAAACTACAACAATATTAATGATTGTCTGGCGTTTCTTGTTTGATTTTTAAAAAATCGAAAACAAATTTCCCGGTCTGAAAATTTGTGCATGTCCTTCAAATGAAAAAAATTTAATTTTGAGTAATTTGCGGAGGCAGGCATGCGGTTTTAAGAGCGAAGGAAAATATTTTGTTTGTCAAAAATGCTTAACACATTGACTGCCATGGCTATCATATTTGATAGCCAGTGATGTTTCCGGTGTGGCGTTGTTTCAATTATAATAGCCACATCAAATATGATAGCCATAGCTCCGAACAAGTAGATAGAAGTCTAAATCTCGTATATGATAGCCAGGGGAAAATCCTTCCAAGGACCTTCTTAATAAATAAAAATACATCTAGATATCTAAAATGTACTTTAATCCAAAGAAAACACAAATATAGGGAAAAAAAACTGGTTGGCACCTGGGTAAACATTTCGAAAATTACCCTGGTAGTCAATGTGTTAAAAGGGACGCTGTTCCCTCCTTAAATCTAAATTGTAATTTAAATTTAGACTTAAGTTTAGAAAATCTTTCATCTTTGCTACCAAAATGTAGAAGGACCTCTAGTAGTTCAAATATTTCTTGCGTTAGATGCAATAAATTATTAGAAAAATGCGCACAAGAGGAGAAAACAAATTCTGAATTGAAAAAAAAAAAATATATTAAGCTGCAAACTTAAAATTCAAAGCTTGAGAAGAAAACTTCGCTGTAGAACTAAAACGCATAACACTCTACGAACTAGCAAAATATCAACTAGTTAATCATCGCAAATTCAAGTGCTTGATATTTCAGAGCATTCAAAAATTGTTTGTGGTATATTGATGGGGCTGTCCAAGTCCAAAAAATATAATGTTGCCGAAAGAGAACTTTCCCAAAACATTTTTTACAGGTCTCAGAATGGTTATAAATTTCTTCGAGATAGACTGTGATTTAGACTTCCCCACGTATCCACATTTTATCGTTGGGCTCCTGTTTAAGGCTCCTGTTTACAACCTGGATTCCAAAACAATGCCCACTATTTTCCGAAAGCTGGAAAAGTGTTTAAAATTATTTTGTTTCAGCAAACTCTGTCAAAGGGGTTTACCTGAAGTCTATTTTAGAAAATAATTTGACAATTTGCCAAGAACTTGGACTGAAAGTGTGCGCTATAGTTTGCGACCAAGGACCTAACAACAGGAAAGCTTACCAATTATTAGGTGTTACAGAAGAAAAGCCTTTTACAATTTTCAATAAAGAAAAAATCCAAAGCTTTGAGCATCGCAAAGAATTTCTTTACTTTGCACTTCTTATTCTCTTGCGAAAACATTGTGCCTGGAAAATCCAAAAAAGAATTACCAATAAAAATCAAAAAATTCAAATTTTGTCAGGAAAACAAATGCAAAACAATCACGAAATTGAACCAACTCCGCCAGAGTGAGAGGCACGGGGACATCACTATAAACCAACACCCCAAGAGAACATTGGTGAATCCAATCTATGACTTCCGTCTATGTATTCAAATGAAATAATTTAATAATCCACTTCTGTAGGCCAGTAAAAGCAACAAGCAATTTGTTGTTCCAACCAAATTTGAAAGAACATCATGTCTTATGCACGATTCGAACGAGTTCAATCAAACTGGGACGTAGTATTAAATCCCATTCGCCTGAAAAAGTGACATATTTTTTTACTCTGCATGCGATACCTATGTAACTTTATTATCTGTGATTGTATTTTTTTTTTATTTTAAAGGAAAATGTGGAAAGACCTTTTAGAAATATATATATCATAAAAAAAACTAAACAAGGAAGTAAAATAACTAAAATTAACTTACACTAACCTAACCTGCTCTAGGGCTGGGCCCTGATATGCGATCTCCAGACCGTCGATACGTTTCCACATATCAGGACCCAGTCCTACTTAGCCTAAACGTTGGCTTAAACCCAGTCGAGCCACCAGTATTTGTCCCGATTAAACCTTTAAGCGTTAGTTACATCCCATCACCAGCCTCAATAGGTTCATAAAGGATGCGTTTATCTGTCGCCCTTCTAACAAGATGATAAACAATTGACATGTTCGTTGTGTCTGATATGTACCCGTGTACATTCAGATGCAAAAATGCCTCCGGTGGAATGTATCCACTCTCCATAGTATTTCTGAAATACCCAGGATTAGGCTAAAACGAGCTCGACACAAGTTCGTTCTCCATAACGTTTGCTGACCGCGCGAAATGATTCCTCACAAGATCCAGAATGACATTGTCGATTCTGGGCACAATGGAAGTCAGAATGTGCGCTTCTGTACATCCGCATGCATCCCCGAAGACACTTCCTCTCAAATAACCGAAGCTTCTCCATATACGATGGGCTTATGTTCCACCACACTGGACTCGCATAAGTCAAAATTGGACGGACGAAGGCTTGGTAGCATATGATCTTCACATCGGATATTAGATAGTTGGAGTAAAAAAGACGTTTGAGCGACATAAATGCCGTCCTTGCTTTTTATAACTGTATATTTACGTGCTCATTGCAGTACAAAAACTTGTCTAAATGGATACCTAAATACTTCACAACTATTTTCGACTCAATGCGAAAACCACTGGAGCTCGTTATTTGCAGATTTTTCCAATCACGTCTCAAATCTGAATTACCGCATCTTACAGGGGTGCGGAACAATATGGTTTCACATTTAGCCTCGTTTATCTTCAGCTTCCATTCTGAGCAGAATACTTCAAGCTTAACAAAGTTGTTTTGGAGTTCACTTTCGATGTCTTGTATTTTCGAACCGTTTGCATACAGAATAAGGTCGTCAACAAACGCTAGCGAGTTACCCAAGCCCCTGAGCATTTCAGAAACGTAAATATTAAATAAGAGCGGTGCTGTGACTGTACCTTGTGGGAGGCCATTAGTAACATTAAAAACTTTAGTCGTCGTGTATCGTCTATCTGTTACAACAAATTACTTCTCGTACACCATAGATGCAATCATCTTCACAAGATGATTCGGAAATTCATATCGTAGAAGTTTTTTGTATAATAAACCGTCGATCCAAACCGTGTCGAAGGCTTTTTCGGTATCCACTAGGCAGGCAGCTGTGCTTCTTTTGGCATTTGTTACAGGATGCACCGCTTTTGAACCCAAATTGGTTCCGCTGTACAATCTCCTTTCTTTCGCACGCGAACAAAATAGACTTACTAATAACTATTTCAAAGACCTTCGCAATATTAGGCAGGAGACTGATTGGCCTATAGTTGGAAGGATCCCTCTTCCTTTTTATTATTGGAAAAACCTTCTTCGTTTCCAATAACTCGGGAGGTAGCAGTTGTTTAATAAATTATTAAATAAATCGCAGTATTGTCGTATGATTTCGTCCGATAATATTGGGAATATTATCTAAACCACTTGACTTTTTATTATTCAGTCGACTGAATATGTATGCAAGTTCGCCTAAGGTTGTAAAGTAGTTGTCAGTCTGTTCAGCTGTGAGTTGGTCAGCTTTTAATCTCTCAGAAAATCTCAAAAGGGTTCCTGTTTCGTTATTGTGAAATCTGAACAATTCGTCATTTACTTCGCCAGTTCTGCTGCTAGGGAGTTCGCTAGCATGGATTGCCTCAAAATGAGAGCCGATCAGATTTAACTTATCCATGCCACTATCTACCACAAAATAATTATTGATAATGGGGCAGTGTTGGCTATTAATCTCTGCCTGGGAGAGAAGCGACTGAGAATTCGTATTCCTGGAGTCAGACCTCAAAATGTTCTCGGCGCGTTCCGCAAGTAATCGTTGACATTATTCCGAAACTGCTGGCTTAGCAGTGTTCTCACATTTCTCAGTAGAGATTTCAACCTTTGCAGCTCTATGTTGGACAATTCTTCTTGGAATTGACTAAGTATTCGATTTATTTGATTGATTTACAAACTTTTGTAGGTTTGTAGAGTTTGTATGTCATGATTTAGATAACATTCGATGCCATTTTTTGATTTAATTTTCGGAACTGACGATTCCATAGCTTGTAATACGTACCACCACATTTAGGTCCCCGATATAAAAATCGCATTCTTCATTAGTAAGATTCCTATTACAAGGAATACTACAAGAGAAAGTACAATTCCTATATTTCCTGATGTCACAACGCTGGAATTTGCACCAATCGGTCTGGGACTTCGTGCTGCGTTGCAAAGCTAAATGTGGAGTTGCCAGCAAATGTCACCGGTTACTATGCGTTCCAAATAAATGTAAAGTCGCTGAGGTTATATACGTAATGATTCCGAAACTGGGAAGATCTCCAAACGACAAAAAATCGTCCAGACCGATATCGTTACGACCAATAATATCAAAGGTATTTGAAAAAATCCTATTGAAATGCATTCAACCGGTCATTGAAGAAAGACGCCTAATACCTGACCACCGATTCGGTTTCAGAATCAAGCATTGCATAATTGACCAGGTTTATAGAACAACCGTAGAAATTAAAAAAGTCCTAGAGGGGAAAAATATTTGCTCTAGCACTTCTCTTAAGCCTTCGACAACTTGAAGTACCTATATGCAAGACAAGTTCTTCCGGAGCAGTTACATAAGATCCTAAAAACAGACTTGGTCGTGTTAAATACGAAACCGAATATTCCGCAAGGAAATGCTCTTAGTCCTATCTTATTCTTGCGGAACACATAGCCAAGTTCGCGGCTGATACAGCTATCCTGGCAGCGGATACAATACATTCCAGTTATAAGAGGAATCGTGAATGCTCCCTGGCATAATAGAAACAATGATATCCACAGAGATATAGGGTAGCCACAGTGGAAGACGAAATAACAAACTTCGCTCGCTCTATTTTTGTCTGTAGGCCAGAACGTGGGCCTTCCTGTCGAGAGAATTTCGCATTGATGTTTTTGAATAGCAGGATAAAGTTCTTTTCCTCTCGTTGTTGTCAATCTGGATCCCCAGTTAAGGTTTTTGGCATTAAAATCTCCACCTATTATGTATCTGTTTCCTAGTTTTTCAAAAAAATCTTAATATTCTTCTTTTTTAATTGAATGTTTTGGAAATCTATCTAGAATAAAAGATCTTGTTTTAGTGAAATTCCATTCGGAATTCGAAAATCAGTTGTTTCTAGGCAGTTCAACAGATCTGATGCAGTTATTCTGTGCAAGTTGGTAGTAAGATCAATTAAAAAAATTGTAAGTTTCACGTTACGGAATTACATATTGCAAAGTAAACCGTGTGGTTAAAAGTTTTGTTTATTTAAAATGTATTGTTTTTAGCTTTAAGGCAATAAGGCGTTGAGTTGGAACAGAAGATTTAAACAACAATAAATTAAATTCTTAAGGGATTACATCATCAGAATGGAAGTAAGGTTATTGTATTCTATTTGAGGGAGCATCTATTTTTTTACAAAGTGAAGGTTGGCTGAGCAAATTTAAAACCAGGCACAGCATACTTGGCAAAGTTTTATCAGGTGAAAGCGCTTCTGTTGACAAAACAAAAGCTGATGAATGGAAGCAACAGTTATCAGAGGTTGTCATAGGATTTAAACCGGAAGATATTTTTAATGTCGATGAAACGAGAATTTTTTTCAAATCTTTACCGACACGTACCTTGGCTTTTAAGAGCGAAAAATGTTTTGGAGGCAAACACAGCAAAGAAAGAGTGACATGTCTTGTAGGATCCAACATGACAGGATCAGAAGAACTAAAACTCTTAATTATAGGCAAGAGCAAAAATCCACGCTGTTTTCAAAAAATAAAATCTTTGCCGGTGGATTATGTACCCAACCAACGGTCTTGGATGACGGCAGATCTTTTTACGAGCTGGCTTTTGAAGCTCGACGCAAAATTTGTGAGATCAAAGCGAAAAGTCTTATTTATCATCGATAACTACCCAGCTCACCCTAAACTAGTAAAAGATAAATTAAAGTTTATAAAGCTTGAGTACTTCCCACCCAACATGACTTCAATAGTTCAACCGATGGACATGGGAATAATACAAAATTTGAAAAAAACCCTTAAGGATTTGGGAAACCAAAAAAGGAGATTACAAAATATTGCTTCCAGACTGTGTACGGGAAATTTCAAGAGCATGGGTAGAAGATGTAACTCCGTTAACGATTGAAAATTATTTTAAAAAGGCCGGGTTTAGAGGCGAGACGTGGGACGAAGAAGATGAAATTCCTCTCAATTTACTTAGATCTGAGAACGAGGACGCCTATGAAATCGAGCAAATGTGGAACAAGTTAACAGAAGCGAATTATAATGTTGCAGATGTTAATTGGAAAGACTTTATCGAAGTCGATGACGGTATCGTGGCTACTGAAGTACCGAAAGCTGAAAATAACGCAAACGAAAGTGAAGATGAAGAAGAACCCGAGTTAATTAACATAGAAATACCAGGAAAAACCGAAATTGAGAAAGCGATTGAAATTCTGCAATCTGCAATAGAATTGACTGACCAAGTACCGGATGAAGTTCAAAACTGTCTTTTGAAACTAGAGTCATTTTTAAAAAAAAACAAACCCTCCACCTGTGAAGACCCAACAAAAACTTCCTCTAACTCGAACAAATCGTGGTATCCCGGGAAAATCGACTTAGGGAGAGTCCACTGTATTTCATTTCAAAGTCATTGACTTATCGAACAGTGCTCTAGTAAGTACACGGCATCTCATAGTGTCTATGAAGATTGCAATCCTGTTCAGAACTCCATTGGCTAGGGCCTCTAGGGATACCAGAAAAAATTGGCGAAAAGTAGCCATTATTGGACAAAATGGACAACCATTGGCGGTACGAAGCGTGGTCAGATATCTTGGCATCTGGCTCGACCAGTATCTATATTTTGACAAACATATAGAGGTTTTTGTTCTTCTGGGGCCAAGAGGGCCTATGCTCTGACAAGGAGACTGTTTCGCAGCAGTCAACTTGTTTCCAGAGTAAAGGTTATATGCTACGTGGCCCTTATAAGGCCGATCATCGCTTATGGCTGTCCCATTTGGTTCAATATAGCGCCTTCCTATATGGAAAAGATTCGGCTGTTTGAGAGACAGTGTCTCAGGACCTGCCTAGGGTTGTTTAGAACTCCCGACTCTGAGTACATAAAATATTATCCCAACAAGACCCTATACGATGAGGCTCGATTGAATAGGATTGACAATTTCCTAATTAAGGTGATTCGAAGGCACGTTGCAAGGGCGATGGCCAACGCTAATAACCTGATCTCGGGTGGTTATTACCCGAATTTAATGTACCACGAGAGTACGCTCCGGTTTGGCTTTGTCCCGCCTGAGGCATTTCTTCATGCAGACATGAAAGGGTTAGTCCAAAGTAAAGATGGTGTGCCGGTATTGTACCACAGCCACCGCGGCGCGAGGGATAAGCGGCTCATCCACGACGGGTACACCGCCAATGCTCAGGAGCTCCTCCGTTTTAATACCGCAATTGCGGATAGGGACACTGTCGATACCTTAAAGCAGTTCACCGAAATTTGGTGGCTTGAGGAAGAGGTGAGGGCAGACACGCTCTCCCTGGTCGGTGCGTTACCTAGGTAACATCCTCCTTAGTTTTAAGCTAGTTTGTAAGTTAGTTAAGCGTATTTTAGGGGCCGGGCTCGCCAACATGAATGAGTGCTACCGAGACTTGACAGACGCTTATGGCCTCGCTCGAGTCCCGGCGGCGCGTGTGCCCATGTTGGCGACTGCCAGGCGCCCATCGACGCAATCGGGATGGTGACCAATCGAGAGATTGCTCATCACCCTGATTATATTTAATTTATGTTAAGTAGCTTAGGTAATTTTAAGTAGTTTTATGTAGTTTTAAGAAAAACCAAATAATAAAGAGTCCAAGTTTTTAGCAAGTTTCTTGGAAATTAAAAAAACAGCGCAGACACAAAAATTGATAGATTTAAGGCCGAAAGGCAATAGTTATAAGGATATAGTTAAGTTTAGAGTGCTCGTTAAGAGCCAGTAAGCTAGATTAAGAAAAATATTAGTTTTAATTTAGATTTAATCATTTTTGTCTAAAAGTAAAAGTGTCTATGAAGATTTTCACCTACCCACATACAAAATGAGTTTACTATTATTATCTATGCTAAAGTGATCCATCATATTACCTTAGCTGACAAAAATAAACAAATGTCAGCTACTAATGCTGTTTTCTTGCCAAAAACAAACGCAAACTATTAATTCTGAAAACTAATTTGAATCCACCATGTTTCACTTTCAGATAGATTGGCCTTCTCTCAATGGCATCCGCTTAAATGCAATTCACGATGAATTCCATAAAATAATACAATTTAGCAGACAATTTGTTACCTTCGCGCACAAAAACTCTAGATATTATTCACAAGCATCAAGAACATCCTTGCAATTCATTTCGCCTAAAGGGGAACAAACAAAATGTCACCCTCATCCCCCAATATCAGCCCTCCTTTCCGTTTTGGCTAACATCAACTATCATTATTCGCACACATTTTGTGCTGTTGCCATTCAAAATCACTTGATATTACATCTCTCATCTGTCTGTCGCTATGTGTGTATACTATGTTTGAGAGTGTACTGTGCGCTAAGAACAAGCCCCAAAGAACAACCAACGAAATAAGTACCCTTGTCAAATCTTCCATTAAATGGTAATTTCTCAGGAGTGTCATTAATTACAACAACAAAACGGAAGCAACAACAACAGCAAACAGCACAAAGCATCAACCATACTCGTATCTGCAGAATCTTGCTGCCATCTACTGGTACTTATCTGTCTGCTTCTACTTTTTCCTGCGTCTTCTCTGGGTCCCCCCTTACTCGTTGTCATCTCAGGGGTTAAGATAATGTGACTTGATTTTAAAGCCAACCATCAGCGTTGTCGTCGTCATCATCATTGCCGTTCTCGCCTCTCACCGGCTCCGGTTATGGGTTGTGCAGTCTCGCTTAAGAGCCCATCATTAAACTAGTGCTGGCAGAGGTGGTGGCATCTAAGATTACCGGCGAAAGCACTAACTATCATAGCAAGCAGCAGCAAAGTAGCGTTTCATTTAAATGAAATGTAAATCATCATCTGCTCTCGAAAAGAGAAACACCATAAACCACAGCATGGAGGAGCACAGAGCATGGCATAGCTAAGCCTGGACGAAGAAGTATCGCATTGATATTCGAGCGTAAATTTGTTAAAGTCTGCTGCTGGATACGAGTATGAGGAGACTCAGGTGAAGGGGTGGTTGCTTTGGTGCTGGCGCTGCTGGTGTAATATTCAAAATTCGAGTGCTTGTGATTCTGCGGTTGATGTGACAATCTGTAGAGGGTTCTTGGTTTAAAATGTTATTTACACTGGGAGAAGGTGATGGTTAACCAAAATGTAGCTGCATGTTATTGAAATGTTGCTCCTTTCGGTGACAGCAATGCGGTACGTCGATGAGAAAGGATAATGGTCAAAAAGTTGTAGATACAAATTTTTTCAAATTGACTACCCCAGATATGAGCAGAGAGATACATAATATTGAGATCAAAAAATATTTCTACGTAGGGACTAACAAAAATTCGCTCAGTTGGTGTCAATTTAGTAGTTTTTGGAAAAAAAAAAAAGATGCATTTCTGTCGCCTATAATCTAACAATATTTATTTCCAACTTTCACAAAATAATAGGTAAAAATGAAGACGAGAAATTAGTGACGTAAGCTCCGTTGAAGTTCCATCGCCAACACAAGAAGAAACTCGTTTTGCCATTCTCTTGGGATTTCGACGTCAACTCACGCCAGTCAAAATTCTGCACGAATGCCACAATGCATACGGAATAAATGCACCATCTCTTGTTACTATTTCAAAGTGTTTTCGAAGATTCCAGGCTGGCCATTTTTCTGTGGAGGACAAATCTCGAGAAGGTCGGCCCAAATCCTCGACTGACGATACAAATGTGGCCCCGGTGAAGGCTAAAATTGACGAAGATGCCAGGAAGAAGAAGTCAGCTCGATCGGTTCCAAAAATTTTGAATGGAGAGCAAAAAGAGGCTCGTTTTTCCTGGATAAGTTTGAAAATGAAGAGTCAAGCTGCTTCAATAAGATCGTTACATGTGATGAATCTTGGTTTTACAAGTACGACCCGGAAACCAAACAGCAGTCCATGGTATGGAGTCCAGAAGGTGCAAATTCTCCAGTAAAGGCCAAACAACAAAAGTCAGCGACAAAAGTTATGTTGTCGATGTACTTCACCAGGGCGAAAATGGTCGCCGTCATCCCGCTTAAAACTGGTCAAACTTACTTACTTACTTATGTCCTATATCACCTTGTGGGTCCTAGGGCCCATGTATGGTTTCTGGCAATGTGTCTCAGCTCTCCCCAAATTTTTCCCAACTGCCGTGCTTCCTTCTCGACTGTTCTGCGCCATGTTCTCCTTGGATCACCAAGTCTTCTACCATCCTGAGTTAAGGGGTTCCATTGCATAACATGGTTCGCTATAGAACTGTCACTCTTTCGTAGCATGTGACCAATCCACTGCCACTTCCGTCGTTGTATGGTTGTGCCTATTTGGTTCCTGACCCGTACTCTCGTAAAGGTGTTCGTTAGAGATACGATTGGGCCAGAAAATCCTTGAGATGTTGCGCAGGCACCTATTAACGAACGTTTGCAGCTGTCTAGTGATAGCAGTGTTCACTCTCCACGTGCTGCATCCATATAACAGCACGGATTCAACGTTGGAGCGGAACAGTCTTAGCTTGGTGTTCAAACTGATTGCATTGCTTCGCCATATTTTGGACAACATCCCTAACGCGGACTTTACTTTGGCGATGAGTTCGTTCCACTGATAATTTTAGTTTTTTCGGTATTAATTTTCAGCCCGACGACGCCAGCCTCCCTCTCCACATCTGCTGTCATTTGGTGAAGGTCCATAATTCTATGAGAGAGTAAGCATACGTCATCAGCGTAGTCAAGATGTTTAAGTTGGGATGTAAGAGTCCATCGAATTCCTTCGTTTCCCGTCGACAAAGCTGCACGAAGCACATCGCTAATCACCAATAGGAATAGTTTTGGTGAAAGAATGCAGCCTTGTCTTACCCCACTTTGGATCTCAAATTCCTCAGACAACCTTCCTCTGTGCAGAACGTGACATTTGGACCCTTCGTATGTAGCTTTGGCAATAGCAATTAATTTATCAGGAATACCTCTCCTGCGTAAGGCACGCCAAATAAACTCCCTGTTAACACTATCGAACGCCTTCTCAAAATCGATGAACAGCAGGTGAAGTGGCGATCGATATTCAACGCACTGTTCGATGATAATCCGAAGGGTGTTGATGTGGTTGACACAGGAGGATCCAGAGCGGAAACCTGTTTGTTCGGCATCAAGTGTGTCTTCGAGATATTGTTTGATTCGCTACAGGATGATTTTAGCTATTATCTTAGCTACAACAGGCAGCACGCAGGTACCTCTCCAGTTTCCGTACTCCATTAAACTGCCTTTCTTAAGAAGCTTGACGATTATTCCCTTTTTCCACTCGTCAGGAAAGCTCTCGGCTTCCCAAGCTCTCTCTATAAGTGGAAGCAGAAGCTCAGCCGATGTTATTGGCGCTGCTCGTAAGAGCTCTGCGGGAATAACGTCAAGTCCGACCGCCTTATTGGTTTTAAGTGCTTTGATCGCGGTAGTGATTTCATCCTTCCTGGGATTCGCGGTGCGTATTCGGGCATTTCTTACTTCGGGCACCTCAGTCTGATTTGGGAACATATCGCTAGCGAATACACGGTTTAAAACCGTAGCAAAATGCTCCTTCCATCTCTTAAGCTGGTCCTCATCCGAAATAAGCAAGGAACCGTCTAGGCTTTACACTGGGTGTTGGCTGGAACTGCGACCACCTGTCAGCTCTTTAGTGATTCTGTAGACAGTCCTACTATCGCACCTTCGTGCAGCAATCTTCTGCTTCTGTAGCCAGCGCGTTGATGTAGTTGCGCCTGTCACATCGCACGCTACGCTGAACTTCTCCTATCTTCATGCGATAGAGAGACTCTAGCTCATTACTCCCTGCTGCTGGAGCGGCTGGAATTCTGATAGTGAGTCTTCTGTCAAAAACTAACTTCGGAGTCACATGGTCTGTGATAGTTTCCCATA
Source organism: Pocota personata (assembly GCA_963082735.1). NCBI lineage: Eukaryota > Metazoa > Arthropoda > Insecta > Diptera > Syrphidae > Pocota > Pocota personata. The sequence continues at coordinate 242,385,096 of OY720429.1, read as the reverse complement.
GGGGTAATATGGAAGCATTACATTATAGTATAGTGCTGATGACCAAAGTCCTGCTTCTCTTAGCCTTGGCGCAGTTTTAGCCACGACATTGTTGCAGTAGATATCTAACGGAATGAGATTTAACATAGTCTTCATTGACGATGTGGGTGTCGTTTTAATAGATCTGCGATCATTGATGTTCTCCTTCCAATGTAGTTTGGAATCTAAAATGATGCCGAAGTATCTTCCTGACCTTGAAAGATTTAGTTCAACACCATTAATCTTTGGGGAGTTTGTCTACTGGAATTGATCTCTTTCTAGCAAAAGCAACAATCTCTTTCCTTGAAAGACTGATTACCAGACCTCGGTCACTGACCAAATTCTTACCTGATAGTTGTGCGTAATTTAGTTTGTCACTTAGGATTGGATGATGACAACATAATCAGCATAGGCAGGCTGTCACGTTGAAGTAATTTTCCTTTAGAAGGGTGGCCATGGTGTAGTGGGTAGTGTGTTCTCTTGTGACCCGAACTGTGCAGGTTCAAGTCCGAACGGGGAACAGTAACCACAGCCATCCGAGCATAAAAGAGAAATGAATAAATTGCAAGTTTCTCCAACCACTACACCAAACCGGAGTTTCTGCTTGGTAATACAATGGACTTCGTGTGAGTCTGAGTGTTCAGGGATTTGGAAATTTTCCTTTAAAAAAAAAAAAAATCCTTCAGTATTTCCAAAATCTCATCCACCACCAGGAGCCATATAAGTGGTGAAAGAACGCCGCCTTGAAAAGTTCTCCTGCTGATTCACCTCCTGCTATTGACTTTACCCAGGGTTTAGTTTATCATACGCGATTTGATATCGATAAACACCCCTCTAGCGAATTCCTTGTGATGTAAAGATTTTTCTGTCGTAGATGCTCCTCCATAAAGAGCAGTATCCACCGCTCATCGATCTGCACTTCATATACACGTGCTGTTATTCAGATAGGTAGTTATCGCCGATTACATCTCTGATGAATATATCTTTCAATCGTTCTAACATTTTGAGCAGAAATGACGACAGTTTGATTGGTCTGTAGTCCTTTGAGGTAGTGTGACTAGCTTTTTATGCTTTGGCCATGAAAATGACACCCACCTCTCTCCATGTTTTTGGAGGAAGATCCTCACTCTGACTTTTGCAGCATTGCTGGTCGAGTATTATCCATTCCTGGTGACTTATATGAAGCAAATGATTTGATTGTCCAGGCTATCCGACATAGTTTCCAGAATATATTGACTATCTTCGGAAGCAACCATGTATGCTCATTAGAATTTTCAGCGTCTCTTTTTGCAAGTCGGCCAAATTATCATCGCTTCTATTTTATGTTCCATTAAGAATGCAACGAAATTTGACTGGATGTTGTGTCAGAGGTTTAAGCACAATGAACCGCTTTCTGAGTTAAAGGGACGCATTATTCCCCGACAAATCCATTCATTCATTCACTCATTCAATCAAGAACCATTGTACATCAATTAAATGATTTTAACAAAAACCTTCCCCTTTGCATTACATCAAGTGTACGTGAGAGTCCTTTTCGCAAAGCTTATTCGCTTTCGTTTTCACGTCCTTTTTTTAGTTTAATTAAACTTACGTATTATTAATTTTTAATTATCTCTTAAACAATGAGAGAACGAAAAGGACAAACTATCGTCCATTCATATGTGATTTCCTGTAAACGAATTTGTATGTACATATATTCTGTAATTTAATTTTTTTTTTTAAGGATTATTCAACAATGAGTTACTACTTTCCTCTCACACACAAGAATCTCTTCGTGTTATTGGTTGGCTGGCGAATGCCCAGTTTATCGACGGCTGCGGAATGTGATAGCCGCCTACGGATGCATCAATGGAACTTGATTGAGATTAATTATAGGAATTGAACAACACCATAGATGATGATGTAAATACAATTCAGCAATTATCAGTGATGTTTAATTATCGCACAAGGGTTTTCGCTACTGGCATTTCTGGATTCATTGTTGGACGGTTCGGTAATCAGACACATGCGTTGGAAACGTGGGATTCCATTACTTGCTTGGTTCGGGGCAATCAATGCAATGATGTAAGTTCATGAACTTGATTCATTTTAGCCATCTCCATTGGCTATATAAGAAAATCTACTAATTACATAATAAATATCCTCCTCACTGACAGAATTCTCAAAAACTTCAAAGGAAAATGTAAAGGGTGACCAGATAGCAATGATAGTTTTTCCAATTGTTATGTTTTAGCAGCTGTCAAAGTTACTAATGACATCCAGCTGTCAGAATATTGCCCTTTTATCATGCATCGTTTGACACTTTCCGAACGTGTAGAAATTATTAAAAAATATTATCGAAATTCCAGCTCGGTTGTAAATACGCAACGTGAATTTCGTCGTGAGGTCGATCATCATCATGGCTTCAGTGCACAGGCAATTCGTCGCTCCGTGAAAAATTTGGAGGGTGAGCGGCGAAAACATAGAAGCCATAGCGGCCAGTATCGATCAGCTGAATTGGGCATCGCCAGAGAGTCAACCAGGCTTATTTTGAGGTTGAATTTGGGCCTACATCCGTATAAGCCGGACGACCATAGTTGGCCGGAGATTTGGCCAGATTTTGGCCAAAAAAGCGGCTATGTCAACAATCAAAATCGCCGTTATTGGAGCGACCACAATCCACAAGTGTTCGATCAAGCATCAATGCATCCACAGAATTGACTGTTTGCTGAGGTTTATGGCACGGCGGCATCATCAGACCTTATTTCTTTCGAAATGAGGAATGTTCCTCGGTATAGATCGATATTAACCAACTTTCTGTGGCCAGAGCTCAACAGCATCGATATATCCGAGCTGTGGTTCCAACAAGACGGCGCTACATGCCATACAAGCAACGCAACGCCGTCGGCCATCTAATACCCGCTCAACGATATTCATAGTGTGTGACATCGGCTTAACAGAATGGTAGTTATCGCAGTTTCACGTATCGCCCTTTCCCTTGTGCAAAGGAAGAAGATAACTTTACCTCCACTGATTAGGCATTGGATCACCGCTCATAAGTTTGGAGATAAGAATCATGAGCTATCTGGACCCGATGTCTCCCATCTTTTTCCAGAACTCAGAGGGTATCTCCTCTGGCCCAACCGCTTTTCTTTTTTTTGGAGTATTTGACCGCTTTCCTAACTTTTTCGACAGTAATGTCGTATACTTCGTCATGGTTAGAGCGGCTCTTGGAAAGTATTCTTAGTCTTTCATAATACTGTCGCCATCTGTGGAGAATTTTGTCGTTTTCCAGAAGAAGCTGGCCTTAAGCACTGTCTCTTCCCCTTTCCAAAAAACGCCCGTGTCCTAAAATTAGTATAAGGGAATTCATAACCCCTTTCACACGTGCAAATTATAAAAAAAAAAAATAACTTTGGGGAACGAATCTCTATTTTGAAGATAGTTGTACCCTTGTTTAAGTTGTTGTGTCGAAGCTCCTGGATAGCCTGGTTCCTATCAGACGTCGAAGATGATATTTCCTCCAACTCCCGATAGAGGCCTTCTATACTTTTTGCTTGAAATTGGGTGCACTTCAGGGCGAGCTTTTTCGTCTCTATTAGTAGAAGAACACTTTGACCCAGCCTTGAAAACCACTTTCTTTTCCCGTATCACCACTTTAGCTTCATCTGTTCACCACCATGTTTATTTGGCATTTTGGTAGGAGCCTTTCGACGTTCCAAGCAAGATCGCTGTAGGGAATCTTACATATCTTGTGCTCTACACTCCTCATCACCGACCTAATCGATAATGGTAAAGAGGTAATTTGTCATGCTGGTAATAAAATCTTCGCCTTTTCCTTTGTCCAGCTTGTACCAATTGATTTTCTCAGCAACCTTTGTTTGCTTATTTGTTTTCTTCCCCGTCTCCATAGAAATGTCTATCAGGAGGAGGCGGTGTTGCTGGGCGATCGCCTCTCCCAGGATCACTTTGCAAGCTTTATAAAACTGGCTACCAAATGCTAGTCAATCTGGGTTTCATTTCCACCACTGTTGTAAGTGATCAGGTATCGGCTTTGTTTGACGAACATGGTCTTTAGCATGATAAGACCAGACTTGACATTACTATGATGGAGAAACTCAATAAAGTACGTCCCTCAACTCTCTGTCTGTCTCTACGCACGACTGAAGCCTAGACGGCTGGACGGATTTTCTTCAAATTTCATAACTGGAGTCGGAGCATTAACAATTCAAGAAGAAATCGGAATTTTCATTCTAACCTCAAAATTAACCGTACTTTAGATTTTGAAAAAAAAAATCTTGAAAACGCCTCCAACGATTTTGACTAAATTCGATACTTGAGTTATGTTGAACATATGCTGTCAGATGGCGTACTACTTTTTTGCCAAAAAACATACGTACGAGTATAACAGTACTTTACTTATTAACTTATCTATTTTTTCCGAAATTAATATCTAAACAATATTTGATATACATATGTATACAATGTCAGAGCATACCATGTTTTGAAGAAGTTGTCATTTTTTTTTTAATTTCAAAGAATTTGAAAAAAAAGTGAGTTTTTGCAGATAGATGCAAGTACATGCGACCCAGTCATGCACTTTATGTTTCTCGTAATCAGATCGGTGCAATGGACGTGCGCCACATGCAGAGAGGAAAACCGTCCAAAGCACCCGCCGCTTTCACACCCGTGCCGGGTACCAGTTGGTAGAAAAGTTAGCAAACAAGAATTATGTATAAGCTTAAGTTTTATTAATAAGTAATCTGGCGAATAAAACGGTTCTAAGTAAATTAAAAATGTGTTTTTTTTTCGAATGTCGGGAATGGACACATAAGTTATATAAGAATTCCACAGTAGCGGGCCTAGTACAGACCGTTGCGGAACACCTTATATTTCTCGATTTACTTAAGATCGATGCAATATATCCACACTCGTCCATCTCTATATAATGTATATGCTCACACACCCAGCCTACTCCATTTTGGAAGTAAAACAAATTGAAGAGGAAAGGTCAATAAATACAAATTTTGTACGCATATATCCGTAGCATTTACATCTTTAGGGCAATTCCTTGTAAATCTTGATGCAGTAACTTAAACAGTTCTCAGAAAATGGCTGTTGAAGTTTTGCAAAAGTTGGAATTGTTCTTAGAATTTCGTTCATATTGTATCTTATTTAAGAGAATACGCGTATTCCGTATTCGTCCAAGAAATTCAAAGAAGTACTATGAATAACAAGCAACTTCAAAGGAAAATTGTATTATCTCTATCTTTTGAAAGTTGCTCATAATTTGCTAAAGGAAAAAGGAGGAGCAAAACAAAAAAAATCATCAATTGCATACAAAACAATATAACGAAACAATAAACTTATTCCAATGCGCAAGGAGTAACTCATTCTGCGATGACCCAATTTATTCAACACTTCTATCATCATCACGCGGTCATTATTTATCCAAACTTCATTCGGATTTGCTAAGCGAAAACTAAAGTTTTACCATTTGCCTAAATGAATAATCCTTTTTTTTTTGCCTTGCTACTACCACCGAATCTGGGTCAACGAGAAGATTTTACTAAAAACGAGGAAAAAAAATCCTTAACGAAAAAAAAAGAGCCGGAAAAATCCAACGACGACAGGACAACAGGATGAAGTGATTCACTTTGTAACAGGGTCCCGTTGCCTAAACTTGGACCATTGTCCTTGGACATAAGCTGTGTTTTTGTAGTTACTGCTTTCGCTTTAGGTGATTTTTCGTTTCGCTTTTTTTTATCATTTTTGGATTAATTCCAAGGATGACAGATGAATGCAGTGGAATGGAGACAAGCAATGTGAAAACGATGTGAAAAGTTAAGAACGCATTTTGCCTGTGTAATGTCTGTGTGAACGAAGGGCAACAAGAAATTAAAATTTTAAATGTTGTTGGGTTGGTTGTGATTCAATGCAATTTACGACAGTTTCCATACTCTTTTCCGGCACATACGATAGGATATCTTAATTCTGACTCATAATATGTAACACAGACAATTAATAACGGTAGACCCCAATAAGTATATACATATATTTTTGATCAGCATCGAAAGTTATGTCGATCTAACCATGTCCTTCCGTCCACCCGTCTGTCTGTATATAACCACTTTGTGGACCTCAAATATTGAACTAGGAAAGTGAAACAATTCGAGCCAGTACAGGTGTAAACATTTTTGAAATTCGCTCACACACACGCCCACTTTCAAAAAATTTCCTTTCTTTCAATGCTTTACTAGAAACTGAAAAATATTTTATAAAATATGTAGGCGTTGACTTTCTCCACATTTCGTCCATGCGTTGTACTCGGCCACGCCCACTTTTTGGGGCCGTTTTCTTCAAGAAACCATATTTTAGTTTCTTAAAGCTGTTTAAGAAGAAAAGTTCAAAGCAGATGAAAGAACGCTAGTGAAAGAAGGAAACTGCTACGGACAATATTCGGAAATAGAGAATGTAGTTCCCTGTTATACAACAACTTTCTGGACGAGATAGCGAAAAATTTCAATCGTCGAACAAACGGAACATCAGTCGGTAAGAGAAGACTAAGCCCCATTTATCTGCAGTTCCTATAATATTTGTCAAGCATTTGTTTATTTTGCGTGATAGTTTTTTCTCGCAAAAAATAGTGTTTAATGAGCACTCGAAATTAACTTTTTTTCCATTTTAACGAAAATGCAGGCGTCTATATAAAATGGCTGCCACAACAAAACTATTTGACAGATCTGTCTGAAAATTTGGGTGCGTTCTTTTGAAAGATAATTCTTGACAAAAAATAATAATTTAAGGTGACAACACAATTTGTGTTAATTTTCAGGGACTTATTGACCCACCCTTATCAAATCTAGTCAGATTATAAACTTAAGGCTGGTTGAGACGACACCTGCTAGAAGAATTGTCTATAGATGCACCCCACAAGGTAGACTCCCGTTTCTATTTCTTTGGAATATGGTTGTTAACGAACTATTGATAATCCTGTGATCGCTTATGCAGATGACATTGCTATAGTAGTCACTGAAAAGCACTTCATTACATTAAAAGATCTCCTACAAAACACTTTAAATAAGGTATCTAGTTGGGCATCATGGATGTGGTTTATGTGAGAATCCCCACAAAACTGAACTAATTCCAGTCATTGACCCTCCGTCCCTTAATGGAATAAGCTTAACTTTCTCTTAAGGAGCAAAATATGTGGGTCTTATTATGAGTAGGAAACTAAGCTGGAAATCGAACATACAACAAAGAGCAAAGAAAGCCATAGTGGCACTTTTCTCTTCCAAAAAAGCTATTGGGCTCTACATCTCGGTCATTAGATCGACCCTCATGTACGAGATGGTTTTCTAGGACTGCCTTAGATAAGTTCACAAACCATAAAAAAAAAAAAACTAAGCAAAGTCCAACGATCAGCTTAAGCGGAGCACTCCGCATTACACCCTCTGCAGCACTGGACACTCTGCTTCATCTGACATCCCTTTACCTTCTGATCAAAAAGTACCAGGAAGGCTTTGTTGGCCGTTTTCTTTGATTGTTGTTATGTGGTGCCCTCAGAACTTCTTCCGCCAGGGCAGACAGTAAATACGGAGTATTACGTGAGCGTATTAAAGCGTTTGAGGGAAAATATTCATGGCAAGATGATGTGGAGAAACAACTCGTGGTTTGGAATATGAATATTGCTTGCTATGGAAATTACTTTGAAGGAAATGAAATGAATATCGTTTTCTTTTTATTGAAGAATTCCGGGTACTTTTTGATCAGAAAAGACTTACATTTTTGGTAGGAAAATGACAGCTAGTACAGCTATGCAACTTCACAGTGGTCCAGTACAGCATTTGACCACGCCTCCGTTTTGAATAACTTCAAAATCTTTCCTAAAAACATTGACTACATAATAGCCAGTTTAAATTTTGACAAAACATTCCAACTCAAGTCATTTTGGGAGGATTATGTATTTCTAGAAGGCAAATCGGTAAATTTGTACACCAATGGTTCAAAAACTAACGATAGGGTAGGTGGAGGCATCTTCTCTGACAGGCTTAATTTTAGCCCAGCTTTCTGGTTCCCAAATTATTGTGACGTTATCCAGGCAGAAATAACGGCAATAAAAGGAAAACATGATATCAGCAGTAGATATCTGCATCTTTTTAGACAGCGAAGCAGCAATCAGGTCCTCGGAATTATTTTCTCTAAAATCAATAACAGTTCTAGATTGGCGATTGTCACTTGGGTTACGGGGCATTGAGACATTCCAGGGAATTGTAAGGCCGATGAATATGCCAGGCATTGATGTTCCATGTCTGGCAAGTTCATCGACCTTACAATTCTCTGGAATGTTCCAATATACCAGATAAAGGCACTTTGGGTATACCGATCATCACTACGTGTAAACTTAAATTAAGGTCGGATGCTATCGGGAGAACAAATCTTAGGTAGACAAATGGTATAACGTGTCTATCGACAAAACAAATGTGGCCTGAACTGGATCTGGACCATTCTATAATACTCGTAAGAATTCGATTTCTCTCAATAGATTGCCATCACTAGACACTATTTTATAGGCAAACATGCAATAAGCCTTCTGTAGAAGCTTTGTGGAGGACAAAAAAAGGACCTTCACCTTCTGCTTCAGCGACCTAAGTCTGATAAATGCAAACATTAAAATCCTCCTACGCTCAGAAGCTCCAATTGCTGCAACGAGCAGGTAAGAGAAATTTTTCTCCAAGATTCATATGGTACTTCAACCTAACTAATTCTTCGGCTGACGTTGAAAGAATATTTAGACACCTTGTCAAATTTCTTAGTACCTACTCTTAGTGAAATTTTTCAAGAAACTGAATGTCGACTCTGTATAGAGGAAGACGAAACCGCGGAACACATGCCATGCTCTGTCAGAGATCTAAAATCGTCTTGACAGAATTTGCCGGAGACTCTCCAAAATATACTCTTAGATCACAACACCTTATCGCCATTGGATGAGGTCAAAAAATGTACTTCAGTAGCTTAACAGGTATCCTGTGTCACTAGCATCGGCCCACCTAGATAGCTTATCTTTTAAGCGCTAACGTTCAAAATTTAATTAAATATGTCTTTGTTTGAGCAGTGTCTGCATTTTATTACCTATTAAGTAGTTAGCAAAAAATAGAACCAACAAAACCAACATGTTCCACACATGTGTACACAATAATTCAAAATGAAACCTGGCACATCCTCCAAATAAATTAAATTCCGTGGCACATGCATCAATTTCAATCAATCAAACCCTAGGCACCTAGCATCTATGTGAAGGATATAGAAATGCCATTATCCATCCAACGCAGGTTCTATTAAAAAGCCAATTTCCTTGCACGTCGCCGTTTTAAGTTGCATGACTGACCACCATACGCAACCGGGGCTCCTCCGTTTTAAATCAGATAAAAGACATGATGAATGGCAATTAAATCGTTAGCTGACGTGCTGTTGCTGAATTTAGAACTGTTCAACCTTTTCGGAGGTGGCTGGCTGTCCAGTTCAGGTGCTGTGACTGGTGCTTGGAATTTGTTCACCTCGATGAAAGGGTGTGACCTAACACACCATTGTTGGCAGTAGCACTATAATTTGTCATAACCATTGGTGCTATACTATTTCCCAGAGGAAATGTGGTCTGGGCCCGGTTATGCCATTTGCACTAGTGCAACGCCGAGGAGAAGGTTTAGGATTTAAAAAATGCTACTTGTCAGTTGGGTTATCCTTTTTTGTTACGAGTATTCCCATTTCTACTCTGTGTCGGTTGGTGTGCAGTGTAGCACCAATTAGGAATGACTTCAGTTGTTTGTTAGCACATGATTCCGATAATCGATCACAGCTGTGTAATCGGGGGCTTATACGAGTACGTGAGTGCATTTTATGAACTGAATGCACACGAAGAGCTGTTGCGCACTTATACATGACTGAGAACTGGATAACCCTGAACTACATGAAATGTGTGAAACGATTATCAAAAGGATTTAGTTTTTCATTTTTCATTTTTCACTTTTGCCCAAACATGCAAAACTGAAAAATTAATGGTGAATTGTCATTATTTTGACCTAGACCTTGTTGTAGGGTAGGGCTTTGCTAAATTATGGCGGCGTGTTAAAAATAAGTGTTCCAGTTCGAATTCCAGAAAAAAAAAAACATCAAAAGGGGTTTTCGACAACTCCACCTCTCTCGAACGACTGATAAAAATCCAAGAGTAAGACTATCATCAAAAGGCTTCTGCCTTTTTTTTTATAATTCGCGCGCGCCAAAAGGAATATGAATACCTTTATACTGTTACAGGGCACGGGCTTTTAAGGACAAGGGGAAGAGGAACAGAGGAGAAGCCTATGCACGTTGGCTTTAAATGTTTGAAGGTTGTAGTGATGGGGAAATACAGAGCTTGGTAGATCATTCCACATTCGTGTCATTCGACTTACATATAAACGAATCCCTATATTTAACAATACAACCGAAGTTAGGCTTTAGGGTGAACTGATGTGCATTCGAAGCATGTCGCGTATTGCGGGTGAAATTTTGAAGGGGCGGAATGCAATTGGCTATTTCGCTGGAACATTTTTTGTGGAAAAAACGATAAAACAGGTAGAGACAGGAGACATTTCTTCGATGTTCTAATGAATGAATGGAATTCACAATGTATCACCTATAAGTTTTAACGCGCGATTTTGTACCCTATCAAAAATGTGCAGAACGGTTTGGGTGCACCAGACCAGATATGGGCGTTATATTCCAGCTTGGGGCGAATGAATGCCTTATAAATTGAGGCCTGATCAGACGGGGTAAAATATTTCTTGTACCCTTTAAGGAATCCTAGATATTTTGCAGCAATTTTGGCGACCTCGACTCCTCGTTCCATCGAAGATGGTTATTAATACACATACCGAGAATGGCAAGTCTTTCGGTTTCAATGATTCAAGTACCATCCATGGATAATGGTTGAGGGTTTTGGTTTCGCTTGAGAGATAGAAGACAGCATTGTGTTTTGGAAGCATTAAATTCCACGCGGTTGGTTGAACCCCATTTAATTATGCTGTCCAGGTCGGAATTTAATGTGTTTAACATACGTTGCTGTTCCCCTTCTACGGCCGAAGAGCAAGGACGTGAGTTAGGGAACGAATATGAAAAAGTGAGTGTCATCAGCGAAGGAATGGATTGGATTAGAAGTTGCAGACAAGAGATCATTTATAAAAATGGGAAAGAGAGTCGGAGACAAAACAGAGCCTTGGAGAACACCAGCATTTATTTGGTGAATTGCAGACTTGAAGCCGTCCAAAACAACTTGTATTGAACGCCCCGAAAGGTAATTTCTAATCCATTGAAGAAGAGACTCATCGACGCCATATGCACGCATTTTCGACAAAAGAGCCTGATGCCAAACTCTGTCAAATGCTTTTGAAATATCAAGCGCAGCCATCTTAGTTTCGCCGATGTGATGGAGAGATTGGTTCCACTTCTCGGTGAGATATGTCATCAAATCACCACTGGACCTGTTGCTACAAAAACCATTAAGGAGTTTCGTGAATCGAGATATTTCATAAGCTGACGATTTATCAGCGTTTCCATGACCTTGGAAAGAAGGGACGTAAGTGCAATGGGTCGGTAATTGGACGGGGAGGAAGATTCGCCTTTTTAGGGACGGGCTGGACAAATGCTGTTTTCCATCTACTCGGAAAGAGCCCTGAAAAGTAGGATAGACAGAAAAGCTTACGCAAAGATTTTGCCGGCGTAGAAGAACACCTCTTCATAACTATGGGGGGGATACCATCTGGATCAGCGGATTTGTGTATGTTAAGACCTTTGAGTACTCCTGCAACTGTACGAGTGCGAAAGTATACTTGTCCCATGGAAAATTTGACGCTTCAAGTACTGGTGGAGACAAAGCATTATCTGGCAGCATGGAATTAGCTGCAAAGTGAGCAGCAAGCAGATTGGCTTTGTCTAAGGAGCTGACAGCTGGAATGTTATTGTAAATGAGCGAAGGGATGGCAGACGAGGCAGAATTTTTAATATTTTTGACGAATGATCAAAAATTTTTACTACCTTTGGGACATTTGGCATTGCTGTCTTTTCTGGCTTGTTTAAACATCATTCGGTTTTCCTCAGATTTGTTGACTTTATATGACCGAAAATTTTTAACTTTTAACCTAATAGCCTCTTTACAGCTCTGGTCAAACCACGAATTTGCCTTAGGTTCAATGCTCTTTATTCTGTTAGGAATAAAGTCATTCATACCTAAGAGTATAGTGTTAGTGATCATATCAGCAGCGGCATCCACGTCGCTATCGAGGAAGCATAGCGACCAGTTAAAACTCCTAAAGAAGCTATTGAGGCCGCTCCAGTTGGCTTTCTCGTATTGCCATACTTTTCTTTTAGGAGTTTTTTTCTTTAACTGTGTGGTTAGAGTACGAGAATTTAGCTGATACGATATTGTGGTCAGACCGACCTAGAGGCGCTAGAACATCAATGGTGTATTTATCAGGGTGAGAAGTAAGAAACAAGTCCAAGGTGTTGGCGGACAATTTACAAGCTGAGTCAAATTGTTAATCTCAGCAAAAAGTTCAACATACCTTCCTTCGGATGTTGTCTGGCCAGAATATTGAAGCCAATCCGAATTGTGTATATTGAAATCGCCCGCAATGACAATTTCAGTATGAGGATACAAGGAGACAATTTGAGTGATGGAATCGGACAACGCATCAAATTCATCAAAAGTTGAGTTGCTGTCCGCACTAGGGCTTCTGTAAATAAAGCAGTAGTGAATTATTTGCTTACGGATTCTAAATAATTCGATAACCTTTGAGCATAACAGAAAGTACCTAGATGAACCTAGCAAACCCAAAATTTACGCAAAACCATCAAATACTCGTATGCTGGGTGTGCACTAATTCAGGTGGTCAACGTCGACTCTGACCTTTTCATAATTGGGGCCAAATTCACAGCTCGACTGTTCAATGGAAATAAGCTGCGAGCCACACAGAAAAAGGAATTTAACGTTATGAGCTCTAGGATGATTGGAGTAGCCGAAGTGCAGAAAAAAGCTGAGCATATGTTTATCATTACGGCATTCCATCATGCGATATATCATTCTTAGTGCGTTGATAAGTACATTCCAGAACCGTTTATTTTATTACAATTAATTGTTTGTTTCAATAGTTATTATAAGAAAAAAACCTTCTTGTTTTGCAGATAATTTTGTAGTAACAATGGGGCAAAAATTGGAAGACTTATCTGACGATAGCTCAATTGTTTGTTTTTGGCACTAAATTATTATGTTACATAGGTATGCCTAATCTTTGCAAAAAGTAATGACATCTCACCGAAAATATTACAGTAAAAAGGGGCCAAATTTTCTAGTACAACAATCTTGTAACAATTCAGCCACGAATAGGAATGAGATATAAATGTGTGTCAACCTCAGCTTATTCGAATGCCTTCCCATATAAAATTTGACACTTGGCAAACGTCGCATTTCCAAATTATCCATGAGCCTCCTTACTTCACGGTTGATGTCACGCACTCATCATTGAATCTTTCTCCAGTTCTTCGCCTCACTTACTGTGTTCCGTCAGAGCCGAATATGTTGAACTTGGACTCATCTGAGAAGATTACATTTTTCCAGTTTTCATGATCTTTGGTCCACTGGAGACGTTTTAGGCGTATTCGTTTATTTAGAAATGGTTTTTTGGCAGGTCTTCTTCCGTTCAAGCCAGCTTCTTGCAGCCTTCGTACTATCTCTGATTCTCCAGCCTCTACAAAGTCTATCCTTAAATTTTCAGCAGTTTTGAATCAATCACGCAGACATATTCCTTTTAAAAGCTGATCTTCAGCGCTTGTGGTTTTTCTTCTGCGACCCGTCCTCTTTTTTCTTTGCAATGAGCCCGTTGCCTCGAATTTTTCGATGAATTTAGACTTACTGAATCCCACTTTTCGCGCTATATCACGAACACTTTATTTTTCATTTCTTAAAGTCATTATTTCGACTTTTGTTTTTTCACTCATTTTCTTTTTATTTTCCATATTAATAAAATTATTTCCACTTTCACTCGAACTACTATTTTTGTTCAATAAACTATTACAGAGTGAACTAGAATCATGTCATCAAAGCCTTTTTATGCAAAATCCTAAAAAACTACGTGCTAGTTCTCAAGATAATTGAAGTTAAAGAATTTTTTTACCTGTCCGGATCTCTATGTCGAGATTTTGATCAAACTTGCCATTACTAAAGGGTTTTTAAATAAAGACATAACAATTTTGTATTTTATATATTTGAGATATCGAGCTGAAGTTTATTCCAGGTATAGCACACATGTTAGGTTTAAGTATGGAATTCGATCTTGTTCATATGACAACCGCACGTTTGCAGCGATCGATTCTTTAGAGCCACCACTGGTGGTTCCACACATATTGGTCGGAAAGTTGGCAATTTCGCGTTCGACATTATTCCTGAGCTCCTCTAATGTTGTTGGCTTGTTGGCATAAATCAACGTCTTAACGTAACCCCATAAAACGAAAACAGTCGGCATTAAATCGCATGAGCGAGCTGTTCATTCGACCGCACCATTTCTCGAGATTACACGATTACCGAATTTCCCCTTCAATAGATTAATTGTTTGACCAGCTGTGTGGCATGTGGCACCATCTTGTTGGAACCACATATCACTGATGTCAAGTCCATCCGATTCTGACCAAAAATAGTCTTCCAATAGCGAACTCCATTAACCGTAACATGGCGATCATTTTCATCGACGAAAAAATGCGGTCCAATCACACCTCCGGCATGAGATCCACAACACGCGGTCACTTTTTGTACATGCAATGGAGTCTCTTCAAACACATGTGGGTGGGTTTGTTGCTGTCCAATAATGCATATTTTGCTTATTGACAAAACCATTAATCCAAAAATGAGATTCATCGCTGAAGATGATTTTTCGATGAATTTCAGGATTTTCTTCAAACTTTTGCAGAGAACAATCGGAGAAGTTTCGGCGCTTCAAATGATCAAGGAGCTTCAGTTCTTGAGTTAATTTGATCTTGTAAGGGTGTAGGCGAAGATCTTTAAGCAAAATTCGCCACAATGTGGACTGAAAGATTCCCAATTCCTGTGAATGGTGTGGAATCGACTGATTTGGCTCATTTTGAACTGAAGCACTGATGGTTACGATATTATCAGTACTTCGACCGATGGGTTACCTCACTGGCACAGAAACATTCAATAGTGAATATGTTGGCTCGAATTTATTCACTATAGCACGCACAGTTTGTCTGGTCGGACGATTATTAAGACCGAAAATTGGAGTAAGCGCTCTTAAAGTTGCGACCACCGACTCCGTTCGTGAACTTCACCATGATGAAAACGTTAAACCTGTCTGACGTTTTGAAATTGACAGATCATAAAAAAAATTTAAGGGTACGTTTGTATTAAAATACAAAATTCTTATGTTCCTATTGAAAAATCCTTTATAATAGAGAAACTCAAAATAGTGGGCCTCTCAATTAGGTCTGTCTCTCTGTACGCACGAACAAATTTCATATCTGAGATCGGTAGGTCAGAAATTCGAATTTTTATTCTACCGTAAAATTCGATCTTCTCAAAAAAAACGGCTCCAACGATTTTAATTAAATTCGACATTTGGATTATGATGGACATGTGCTATCAGATGGCGTACAAGTTTTTTTTCAAAGAGTATATATAACGGTACTTTACATATTAAATCGTTCTGAACAATTGGTTATTTCTCGGCTATAGCTCGATAGATTTTGTTCGAAATTAGTATCTAAACAATATGTGATGTATGCAGGTCATGGCGTATCATGTTGCATACCATTGTAAATTTTTTTGCTGAAGATCTAGAAAGAACTCTTCTTCAGTTAGTCCGCTGTCAGGCGAAACGAACTATTCAACTTGGATGATGACAGCCAACACTTCCTTCCACCCTACCAACATCAAGTGAGAATAACAATATCTACTTAAATCAAACAAGGTTGCCGGAGCTGCTGGCCTACCAGCCGAGCTATTCAAAGCAACTCAGCATCGTATGCCCGACCCATAAAAATTAAAGTACCCTATTGTGCTGTTTGAATGAATAAAACCTTTCGTCAACTACCTGATTGCTCCTTATTACCATCTACCATCGATTCACACTACGGTAAGTGGCCACGGTGTAGTGGGTAGTGTGGTTTTTTTTGACCCGAGCTGTGTAAGTTCGAGCCCGAGTGTGAAACAGCAACCACAGCCACCCGAGCAGAAAAAAGAAATGATTAAAACCTAAGCCTCTCCAACCACTACACCAAATAGGGGTACCTGTGTCTTGTAGTGCAATGGACTAAAAATTGAGTCGCAGTGCTCTGGAATTTGAAATTTTTATTCTAAAAATAAAGAAAGCCGATCTTGGAAACAACCAGGAATTTCAGATCTCTTTATCGACTGAGAATGACTGAGAATGACGGCATAACGAAGTACCATAGGAAACTTTAACCTCGAGGAACTTATGGATTGGGTCTTCCTAGGCTTTGCGGTTAACTCTCCATGTGGCGCAGAAGCATGGACGTCAACAAAGGCGAATGAAAATACTTGTGGTTGTTTCGAAAGGAAGATTCCCCGTGCGATGTACGGTTCAGTTTGTATTGGCCGGGTATGGAGAGGACGATTCAATGGCGATCTACACTGACTTTGCTGCGACATCGACCTGGTTGATCCATCGAATCCAGCGCCTAAAATAGTTAGGACATGAAGAATGTGATTGGGCACGTACCAGTCCGGAGAATCTACCAATCCACCCGAATGGGACAACACAGCAGAAGAAGGACCGCTACTTAACTAGAGTCAGCTAGCAAAAGATCATGCTGGCTAGTATGTTTTTCTAGACGAGCCCCTGTTCCACTCCTGACTCTATCTCCATACAAAGAAAGTAAGCTTGTTGAAAAAAAAAATAAAAGGATCCTTTTTGTCCTAGCTAGAGATTTTTTCCTAAGGTGAAAATACTTGTACGAGTACTCGTGAAAGTTCGAATCAGTTATATCTAGGATCTCTAGAATATATAAAATTCATACGCACCGATATCCATAAACTACATCCCCCTCAAGATAAAATACATACATATACGACCATGGAAAGGTAGATACGGCAACTACTTATGCTAGAGATTAATATTTACAACAATTCCAAGGAGCCCCAACTTCAGAAGTCAAATAACCAGATCCACCTTTTTTCACTTTCAGCCGTCGATAAATTGCCATTATGCCAATGGGCTACTTCAACTACAACACAACGCACCTAGTATGTAGTGTTTGTGGTACCGGAAACATCCATTAATGGTGGTGTCCACTCGGTCGATGGCTTACAACATTTAGTGGTATCCTCAACAAGCCTCATATCAAGAGTATGTAAGTTCATACATTTACTATAGGCAGGCACCTTTCGTACGATAGTTGGTCCACACCATACCTACCACCTCTTGGCAATATCTTATCCGGTCTAGTTTCTCCACCCCAAACACATGCAGAGCAAGAATAAACTACTTTTCACCATTTGATTTGTTTTGATGTCATGATCCTCTTTGTCCTACTTTTTTTTTTTTTTTTTGTTGTAACATAATTTTACTTTCAGCCACCGTATCCGTAGCCAATCTCCACACTACAACCGATGCTCATTTTTCTCTTCCGTCTTCCGTCCTGTGAAAGAAGAAAATCCTTGCTTCCGGCTGCTGTGCCACAAACATTCCTTAACTATTATTTCTTTTCGTTCGGATTTCGGTAGGCGTCCATGGTCCAGTATGGGGAAGCATTCTCATTCATGGTCAGTGTGGACACTATCTCTATGCATATACATGACCATGTTGAAGAGGTTGCTCTCCAAAGGCAAAAAAAAAAAAAAGGATTAATGTACGCCAAGATATTGTCACAAATGGAGGAGTAAATAAATTGCTTTCGGATCAGATACATAAGCCTGATATATCGTTTTCGGGCACTCAGCACAGAGCAGAGTGTGGGTAGGTATTCTTATTCTTTTTGGGGCAAAGCGTTTGCGTCTGGAGGTGAAGGATATTTATTTGTGGTGCGATTTGCTTTGCCACAAAAATTGTTTGCGAATTGCGGCGAAAATATTATTCGGACGCGTTCGTGTTTCCTTTCGTCTTCCGACAGAGGAAATCGAATTTGCAGAGATAATAATCAATGGTGGCGATGAAGCGGGCCATTTAAATGGATAAATTATGATTCAATTAGGCACTGTATTGGGAGTCCTATAGGCAGGACAATACACTTGGCTGGAGAATTTTATTACTTTCGGGATATTTAAAAGGCAATAATTCGATTTATTGGTTTCTAAGTGCGCTAATGGGCGTTTTAATGTGAATTCGAGTTCTTTTAGGCTCTATTAGGCAATCAATCCAGTAGTGACATGTTTTGAATGCTTTTTTTTTATATTTTAATTGTTGCTCGTTAATTTGTTATATTAATGATCTTTTTATTGACTATGCAAACAGAAGCTAAAGAAACGTGAATAATGCGGACTTGAGTTTTATGTTATTTCATTGGAATTGTATGACAGTTGATGATGGTGATGTTACAGATTACATTTCATAATGACTTTCTAGGAAACAAGGTGGAATCAGCTAAGGTGATCTCACTTTGAGGTTGGGTGCACTATGCCTAAAAGATTTATTGTGTCCCCTCGTGGTGGGAGCCGAGGTTATTCTAGCGCTAAAGCCTCTCTTTTAACTTGGTTTCCCTAAGGAACAACAGAACTTGTATTAGGTCCAGGGATAGAACCTGGTATGATTTTGCAGACAACACATACGACCCCACAGTTTCTGAGGATGTGTTCAGGAGTTTCCTCAGTTTCTTCGCAGAATCTGCATGTTCCGTTGCTTTTTTAGGCCTTATTTACGGAGTATAGAGTGTCCCGTGGGAAAGCTTGTAACTATTGGGAGTTCATTATTACTTAAATTGATGCAAGCCTTATATCTTCTGCGATTGTAATTTGCCAGAAGTGCCTCTGTTTGACTTAGTTTTGGGAGTTCCCTAAAGAATATAGCTCTTTTGGTCTTCTCCTCTTTTTGTATCTCTCCTCGTCCTGGTCCTACAAACCTGTTTGTTGCCCCCTCCTCTGCTAACCTATCACCTTCCTCGTCACCCTCCACTCCAACGTGGCCTGTGCAGAGTGAATACCACCAGCGCATCAATACACCGCAATCAGCATACATATCAAAGAGGCAAATAGGCGGGAATCTCATCAGTTGAAGGTTATGTTAGTACTTAGACTCCCTACAAAACGAGCTTAGACACAAATGACTAGAAGGCCCCCGGAAATAAACTTCCTCAAACAGAACTTAAAATGTACTTTCTGAAAGTGCTTTACTGTTTCTTTATTTGTATTGTGGAACTTGGATCGTTCTCTGTTAGATTTGAAGTAGAACATGGATAGATTTTTTATTGTTCTGAACCTCTAAGTTGATGAAGCCAAGAATATATACCACAGGATCACGATAGCCTCCCCGTTGTATTCGTATTGCACCCATCAATAAAGATGCAAATTATTGCCACGAATGAAGTTACCGAAGCAAGTGAAGCGGCAGGGCTTAACAACATTCCACTTTTTGCACAGACGTTGCTACAGCGCTTAATCAACATCGAACAATACATCAAATCATCCGCTACACTTGCTTATCGTTGACTTCGGTAAGGCTTTCGAAAGTGGGAACAGAAAATTTATATCACGTAGTAGACCGGTCCGTCTACAAGCTTGTTGCTGAACACGATAAAGTAAACTTAACCATTAGACGGAAGCTCCCGCCCAAACTTACGATTTATATTCAAGTTTCGGACGAACATAAACTTTATAGGTTATGACCAAGTTTGCAGGAATGAAAAACCGTTTACCCCATTTAAGGAATCCTATGCATCGCTGCCGCTGAAACCCTACGAAGGGTGCTGTCATCCGCGGAGGATTGAATCGGATTACGAGTAAGAGAAAGGAAGTCATTAACGTAAATCAGAAACAGAGGCAAAGAGAGTGCTGAGTCCTGAAGAATACCGACATTAGTGGATAATGGTGTAGAAGTACATCTATCTAATACAGCCTGCCATGATCTAAGTGGTCGATCAAAAACTCGGAATCCACTTCACGAAAATATCACCGACACCATGAGCTCCAAGCTTGTTAACGAGGGCACTGTGGTCTCGATGGATGATACGCGATAAACTTTTTAATGATAAAATGTAGTTTTCCGTCTTTGTGTTATAACTCTTTATTTAAATTTGTATCCCTATTGCTACGAGGGTGGATCGATGTCTGACCACGTTCTTACAAATCCACTTTTTAACGAAAGCCATTCATCCAAAATGATGGCGGACTCTTTAACGAAACTTATTTGTGTAGGTGATGCCAACACTAAATTAGTGCGTTGATGATGCCAACACACTGAATATTTAAACTGGTTGTGGTAACGTACGCCACAGGCACAATGCCATACTCTATCGAAAGGTTTAGGTCATTAAGTCTTATATGGAAAGCTGTTGTTGCCGGAAACCATACCTTGAACGGCTCTGACGTCAAAGTTATTGATTTGTAGTTAGGAGGGGAAGTTTCATCGTCCTTTTTCGGAATTGGCCAGGGTTCGAAAAAATTGGTCCCAAAGAATATTGAACCGAATTTAACATAGATGGATATTAAGAACAACATGGTAATGTGGAATTTGCTGCCAATACTGTAGCTAGCAGATTACGTTTCTCTTTAGAGTCCGTGATATTCTCATCATTATAGACAAGAACCTTTTATTCCTTTCACGAAAGACCAAAAAGATTTTCTGCCTTTAGAACTCCGCAGTAGTTTTTCGCTCACTCTGTCGGCACTCCTTGCCGATAAAACAATATCGCGTTAGGACTCTTATGACTTGACATGATTAGATCTTTAGATTTACGACCAAACTTACTCACAGATTAAAATTCTACACCTTCGACTATTTGCTTGTTTAATAGGGTGCAGATCAAATCTATGCTTCTCTCCTTCAAAAAAATATGGTTCTTCTGAAATAAGATGCAGCTCATGCTACGAACCACGTCTAACTAATTAATTGAACTGCGTATTGCCTGGTACACCTGGTATATCAACCTGGGTCTTTAAAAACCATCCGACAGCTTTCTGAATAGCGACGACATCTTCCTCGAATACAAGGTTTTTTACCTCATGTCGGGCATGGCTGCGAATCTCAAATTCCTCTGACAACTTTCGTAGTTTGCTTGATAATTGCTAACAATTTGTCTGGAACACTCGTCCAGCATAACGCTATCAAACCCATTTTCGAGAAATCACTTACGTTTCCATCTCTTGGTCCATTTTTTTGACAACAGAAGTCTTGGTGATGTCGTTACTCTATAAAATCTGTTATAGATCGATGTAAAGATTGTGAGTACAGATTTGTAGCTCCTGGGTTTTCTCCAAGATTTAAAATTAGCCGACCTAAATACACAATAATACGGACCAACCAAATTGTTAACAATGGTGACTTTTTGGGATATTTCCCCGAAACTTCAGCTTGTTATTGGCAAATGTCCGGGTGAACAATACTTGTTTGAATCAATGCTCGATCAAAGCCAATAAATGTGAACTTACGAGTATGTTACTTTATACTTTTTTGTCAGAACTATTTGCAGTTTCAAAAAGAACCATTCTAAGATCAAACATGTTACACAAAATGCTTTTGAATGCGCACCAATAATAATTCGATTGCCACTTGTCGTATAGAAATTTGCAAACATTACTCTTGGGCGCATTATCCTGGCGCTCATTTTTCCTTAACATCCCCACATGCATCGAATCGACTTTCCAAGGCAATATGGTTGAATGCATTTCAACCAACATTCATACGATTATTTGCCCAATTTAGAGTGCTCATAAAAATGCTATTGCAGTATCCCCAACAACAAAAAAGAGGCAGCTAGGAGCCAGCAAACTGCACCTTCGTATACAGGACTCACATCGATGGATGCACAATATGATGATTGCAAAGGTCTCCTTCTGTTCATCTGTGTACGGATACAGTGCTTCGGGCTCGAAAGGAATGAAAACATTTGGTAAATTTCTCCAGAGAAATGACTGTTAGCCATTGTTGTGTCATCCATTCAGTCGTCGTCATCGTTGTCGACCTCCCCATTGCCGGAAGTAATAATCGAAGAATCGAATATGCACAACAAACTGGCGCAAATAGCACAGGTCCTTGTGGAGAATCTAATGATAATTGTTATCTATTCGATTAGAACAAAATGCAATTGAATAAAATTATAAAACACAAGTAATTTGTATTTCGGAGCAGGACATGTGTGCACCGTGACCTGTGAAGAAGAAACTCTTCAACTTTTGTTATGTTCTCCAGAGCTTTGTTAGTTCACAATTGAATGCGTTTATATTTTCCACGGAAATGAATCAATAAAATCCTTCAGCATGCAGATGAGGATGTACGATGTTTAGCTTTTGTTGCCACGATGTGATGGAAGGTTTCAGTATTCCAGTTTTTTTTCCATTTCGTTTGCTTTCAATTGAATCCTTGAAGATTTCTTAAATTCCCAACTGAGAAATATACGTTCTTCCTGTTCGTCTGCCTTTCGTGTGCATGGTTACACATAGTATGTATCCTTAATGCTTGTTTCCCCATAAAGGAATCGATTGTACTTCTGTGATACTGGAATAAAAAGCTTCGTCGCATAAAAGGCAGAACTGATGCTGAGCAAGTCCTCGGAATGAAAATAAATACCTATACTTGACTTTCTCGGTTCGTCTTCATTCGGGGTGCACTGTGTGTTCGTGCGCCCCGTAGGGTAAGAAAGGATAAAGGCTTTGCCACTGAGATTGATTGATATTGTTCACACTCGCATATATTAGACTAGGAAGACATATGGTTGCTTCAACAGTTGCCATTGCTGCTAAAGCACAAGAGCTGATCGATAATCATTTTGTGAATGAATCTGTCAATTTGGTTGAAAAGTGACGGTATATTGGGAAAAGTGTTGCAAAAAGAATTCTTATTGGCGCTTCAAGATTGCAGAGGGAGTGATTGAGTTGAGTGCACGAGTTATTTAGATGTAATGCAATGTTCTTTATATATCTATAATTGGGGAAAAACGAATTTAATACGAGTACTTTAGCTGATGACGATAGTTTTGGGGATTTACTAGGATTTCTTCTGTACTGACTTTTATGAATACGTTCTAGTGTTTTTTTTTTTTAATAATCGACATCACACGACACAACTTCAACCTCTGTTCCTTAAAGTTTATAGAACTCAGTGATGGAGTGAAAGGGATGGGAGCATTAAAGTAAGCCTTTCAGTTTAAATTCGAATTTAATGGCCTTAGTAATAGAAATACTGAAGGGAACTCTTAAAGTCGATTGCAAGTTTACTTCTAAAGTTTCGTAGAAATAAAAAAGGCTTAGTAAAAGTCAAATTTAAAATAGTTATTGTTGTAACTTAAAAAATGTAACTTCTCCCTTAAGGGGCCCTTGTGGTTCGCCCTTAAGGCAAGACAGAATGTAATTTTAATTGTATAGCAAATTAACCTCTCACGCCTTACGGGGACATCCGAACGCACGCATCTTGTTTTCTAGCACGAAGTTTATTTTGGTTTTACAGTCATTGTAATTTATAAGTACCTGTATAGAATAAAACATATTGTGAATTAACTGAGAACCCAATTTCTGAATCCATCCAAAATAGTTATCGTGATTCATTTTTACATTTTCGCTACTGTGAACTCGCACAGCTGACTTTTGACAAATCGAAGAAATTCAATTCGGATTTCAGTTTAAAATTTTTTTGCTTAATGCCTGATTTACAATGCAGCATGAGAGCGAGACGAGTCTAGCGCGAGTTGTCAAAAAAAAGTTTCGATCTATGCAAATGGATGAAACAATACACAGTGATGCGAGACTCGTTCTATCGCAACGCATTCTTTTCCGAAAATTTAAAAACTCTCGCGACGAGATAGCCTGTCAGCAGGCTGATGCGACTTTGTTATGTAGCCAGAAAGAGAAAGGTGGTGTGTCGCCGTTGTTGCTTTTAGATAGATAATATAGGCTCGCTGTCAAAAGTATCGCCTTCATTGTGAACTGGGAAACGATTTTATGAGGACGAGGATTTCTCGCCTCGCTCTAGTCTCGCTCTCACGCTGCATTGTGAATCGTGCATAAGTGTAGTATTCTATCGTTCATTTATAATTTTTCCGTGGTCTATTATTCGTTTTATCATGAATAATATCGAAATCACTTCAAATGTTATTGACTGTCATTTCAAAATCGAGATGAAAGCGAGTGAGCTACAACTAAACTGTTTTTTACTCTAGAGTGACATTCAGGTTTATTTCAACCGATTTTGATTTTAAGACGAGAGTTAAAGGACAAATCGCATTTAAATTAAATCATTATTAAAGGATAATACATCTATTCATTTACCGGAAGTTGTTAAGATTGTACGTTACATGTAGGCATGTAGGTAGAATTTATTACTTGATTTTTTTAATATAAGCAGGCGTCGTTCATGGGGATGCTTAAAAGCAAACTCGTGGGGTAATCCATTACATGACTTAATGTTAAGATATCCAGTGCAGCTTTTGTATCCCAGCAGTCCCACCTATATACCAACTGCTACAAGATTTTCTCCATCAACTCTAGACATTTTCACGGCAAATGTCCCAAATAGTCAAACTCAGCCATTTGCCATAGACGCACTGAGTTTAGACCATCTCCCAGTTGAATGTAGGATCTTATGCACTCCTGCTCTCGACGAAAAAACATTTTTGGACTATAAGAAAGCTAACTGGGACCTGTTTAGATCTCACTTTACGTCAAAAGTTCGTAATTACTCCACTGAGCTATCAGGTGTTAGTTGCACGCAACAGATAGACCAGAGTATAGAATTTTTTGAACACAATCTTTTGAACAGTGTCCGCTTTTCGGTCCCAATTAAAAATAAAAGGAAACAAGTTACGAGTATAGTACTTCCGCGCTATATACTAAACTTAATAAAAAATAGAAATCGATTTAGAAAACTTTGGCAGAACAGAAGGTCTTCAAATGATCTCAGTGAAATGAAATTCCTAAATCGATTGATAATATTTGCAATCTTCGAATTTAGAAATAAAAAAATGGAACAAAAGATTTTCTTCTTTGGATAAATTTTCCAAACCTTTCTAGAACTTGTCTAAAATTCTATAATTTTAGACGTGGCCAAGGTAGTACACATTCTAAAATGTGGAAAACCCCCAAACTTGCCAAGTAGCTATAGACCAATTAGTCTATTAAACACTTCAGCAAAACCTTGGAAAAAGTTATAAGGAATAAGTTATTTCTTCATGAAAAAAATGTTATTCCTTTTCATCAATTTGGGTTTAGAAAACACCACAATACGTCTTACCAAATTCTTACAATTTGCAAGCATGTGAAATCAAAATTAGCAGCGAAGCAATCGACTGGTCTAGTACTCCTCGATGTCCAAAAATCTTTCGACACAGTGTGGCACCAAGGTCTTCTTTATAAACTGATCAATTGCGAATGTCCTCCACATTTGATTAAACTTATCCAAAGTTTTCTGACGAACCAATACTTCACCGTGTTCATTAATAAAATTTACTCCAGCCAAAGAATAGTTCCAGCAGGTGTTCCTAAGGGATCAGTATTGGCGCCAACTCTCTATAATGTCTATACATCTGATTTTTCCACTATCCCAAATTGTGAATTTGCGATGTATGCAGACGATACTGCAATATATTCGTCTGATCAATATAAATATGCTATAGAGGCTAATTTACAAAATTCGTTAAACATCATCTTCGAGTACTACTTAAAGGGTGGTCGTGGTGTAGTGGTAACATCATCGCTTGTCACGCTGTTGATTCACGGTTCGAATCCTGATGTCAAGAATCATCTATTTATTTCACATGAAATAAATAAAAAAGTCGATCACTTGCGAAAACTAAGTCAACTCTACTGTGAAGGCATAACACTGGCAGTAGGGTGGTCATATGGCTAAAATGCAACTTGATCGTGATGATGACATCAGGAGGACGGAAAAAAAATACTGCGAATCATAAGCAACGACAATAATAGCGAAAACAAACAAAATACTCCCCAGTTATCTGGACAGCCACCCTTGGACTTTACAGAAACTTAATACCACCTGAGTTTCAAACTACACCACTCTGTCTTTCTCTCTGTATCTTCCTCTTTCCACAAATCGCACGTATTCTAAAAATTAGTATAAGGGTATTCATATCCCCTTTAACACGTGCAAATTATATCAAAAAAAAAAAAACTACTCGTATAAGCACTGGAAAATTGAAATCAATGCTGAAAAGTCTCAATCAATCTCTTTTACAAGAAAGAGAAAGAATTGTTGATATTCTCTGGGTTAGCTCAGTAAAAAACCTTGGTATTTACCTTGACAAGACGCTAGCCTTCATTATACTATGAAAATGAATATATCTATCTACGAGGGCAAGGTGAAAAGTTTTCGGCCTGACGGAGAGATGGCGTTCCAATCAGCAAAAATTTATGTTTCCTGCCTGGGTGCATGCACCTCATTAGTTCGTATGCCAAGTTTCAACTTGTTCTCTCAAGCAGTTTCTTTACACGAATTTTTGCAGTAGACGTCTTGCGTGTTTTTCATTAAAATGGATAAACTTGAATATCGTGCGGTGATAAAATTCTTCGTTTTGGATGGGTTAACCCCTAATAATATTCATCCAAAGTTGACAAAAGTTTATGGGGACTCTGCTCCTTCCATGTCAACCTTTAAAAAGTGGGCAGCTGAATTTAAACGTGGTCGCACGTCCCTCGAAGATGACCCACGTAAAGGACGGCCAAAAACCGCAACCACACCCGAAACCATAGAAGAAGTGCATGATATCGTGTTGGACGATAGGCGAGTGATGGTGAGTGACATAGCTGCGGCTGTGCGTATATCGGAAGCGAGGGTGCGAAACATCTTGCACAAAAACTTAGGGATGCGAAAGCTCTGCGAAAGATGGGTGTCGCATTTGCTGAATGCCGATCAAAAGCAAATACGCAAACGATTTTCGCCGCAATCTGTGGGCCGATTCAATAGGGATCCAATCGATTTTGTGCGGCGATTTGTCACCATGGATGAGACATGGGTCCACCACTACACGCCAGAAATGAAACAGCAGTCGAAGCAGTGAGTGGAAGCCGGTGGCTCAGCGCCAAAAAAAGCGAAGTCGATCGCATCTGCCGGAAAGGTCATAGCCATGTTTTGGGATGCGAAAGGGATCCTGTTAATTAATTACCTTGAGAAAGGCAGAACAATTACAGGCGAATATTACTCCAACCTTCTTGACCGGCTGGATGAAAAAATTCGCGAGAAGAGGCAATCATCTTTCTGTACACAAGTGTGCGTTGGCGATGGGAAAACGGGGTACGATTTGCTCGGCCATCCCCCCTATTCACCTGAATTGGCACCCTCCGACTTCCATCTGTTCCCAAACTTGAAGAAATTTGTTTCTGGGAAGCGCTTCGCATCCAATGTAGAAGTTGAGAGGACCGTAGATGAACATTTTCAGCCTTCCAGACTCTCACTTCCGAGAAGGAATACTGATGTTGGAGAAACGCTGGACCAAGTGTGTTGAAGTCAAGGGAGATTATGTAGAAAAATAAAATCATTTTTTAACTGAAAATCACAGTCTTTCACTGTCAGGCCGAGCTTGCCCTCGTATCTGTCTAAGTTCTGCATTTTTCGATGCTCAGATTGGTTAGATTTTTTTTTGAAAAATTGTACCTACCAATGTATGTACATTGCAGGCCAAAAGTTTGAGGTCTTCCTAGACACCTGACTTCATTAATGCATGGAGATTGAATTTTATGAATTACATTGGGTTTTTTCTTACCTAAACTTACTGCGTGAACAATACACAACACATTCAGATAATAAAAGTCGGATTTTACACCCAAGTTTTTCAACAGTGGGCGTTTTGTTCACAAATGTGGGAAGAACCGCTTTTGTGGTTTATTGTGAAGTGTTTAGGTTTTTCATAATTATTCAATTTTATGACCTTTGGTTGTTGAATCAGCACTTGTTTACTAGGTAGGTAGGAGTGGCTATTCTGTAAGAAGAATCCAATTAGCACTAGGTGCCGTTTTGATACCACAACTCATGTAAACCTGTCTATTAAGGTGTGTTGATGAGAAGTCTCTAAAGCCAACCTGAGGAATTTAAGATTGTTATTATTATTAGTTCTTTAATATTTTTGCTTTTTTTCCCTGAGATCTCCTCGAGTGAATTGAAGAATGGTTTGCCTAATGCTCGTTGTCTGGCCCTAGGTAGAGCCGGACAGGTGCATATATAGTGGGTGAGGGTTTCTTTTTCGGTTGCGACCTTACAACTGCGGCAGTGTGTATTATGTGGTATACCTAGTCTGGCTGCGTGGTCTCCTATTGGCCAGTGTCCTGTGGTGACCGCTGGTATTCTGATGATGTCTTTACGCATTCTGTTTAGGAAGTCGTCTGTCTTTGCCTTGTTGTAGTTTGGTCACATCTTTCTAGATATGACACAGTTTGTTAGCCTAGCCCATCTGATGTTGGTTTATCTAAAGAAGATTGAGGTGATTTTTGCCTTGACTTCTCCCAGCGGAACGTGAACTGGTTATGCGAGTGAACAGGCTGAGTCTTGCCTAGCCAGTCCGTCGGCTAGTTCGTTCCCATAAACATTACTATGCCCTGGAATCCAAATCAGGGCTATCCTGAATTGACCATCTAGTGAGGCTAGCTCACTTCGGCATTCTTTTACTTTGGATGATAGAGTAACTGAGGCAATAACATTGATAGCTGCTTGGCTGTTAATAAATATAGCGATCTCTTGGCTTGGCGTTATATTTGTGTGTAGTTTGATCTGGCGGCAGGTTTCGCGGACAGCGAGTAATTCGGCCTGGAAAGCAGGCGTATAGTATAGATTCGTTGAGTATAGATCTGTCTGTTGCATTCCACCTTACAATAATTCTGTAGGTAAGGATGGGTCTGACAATAGCAGTGTACATCCTGTTAATCATGGACGGACGCAGACCCCATTGTCTACCAAAGGTTTTCTTGCACGTATAGAATGCACAAAGTACGTTCTTCATTCAGGTGAGCTTCGAATCAAGGATGGTTCCGAGATAGTTAGCTGTTGTGGAGAGATTCACATGAACTCCATTCAGTTTAGGAGGATCAAATTCATCAATTTTCCTTCTATTGGTAAACAGAACCAGTTCAGTTTTAGTCGGATTTATAGTTAGACGGTTTTGTTCTGCCCAGTAGGACAATTCTTTTAGAAGATTCCATGAGGTTACTCATTGTATGTAAGTATTTAGTACTATGTCGTCTGCGTATGCAACTGTTTTTACTCCTTTGATTTTGAGGATCTTCAGAACTTCCTTGTGGGGTTCCTCTTGTAACTCTTTTCCTTACGATGCTCTCACCTAATTCGGAGTTGATTATTCTGCTTTTAAGCATTTCGTCATTCCAGCTTATTATCTCTGGTTTCACTCCTAGTTCAACTAGTGCTGCATTTATCGATGTCGTATTTAGGTTGTTAAACGCCCCTTCGATGTCTAAAAATGCGGCTAGAGTATATTCTTTAAAGTGAAGGTTTTTCTCAATGAATGAGACAACATCATGTAGTGCAGTTTCTACCGATTTGCCTTTTATCATTTGTCTTACTTCTAGCTCTATAAAATTATACACTTACTTAATATTTTGTAGCTTTCTAACAAACATTTTTAAACTCTTCCTCCCCCAGCATTCAATATTTATAGAATTCGTCAATTATGCTTGAACTTTTCCTACCTATTTCCCATTCAAAATCATTAAACATCCTATTGATTAAAATTTCAACATCTTCGCCCATTACGATGTCCTACGGCCATCGTCTTAAAGACCCCAAAAAACAATGTAAAACAACGTACACACCGTTTAGATAATGAGCCATTTCGTTTTTGAATCCATTAAACCCTTTTTCTATTAATTGAAATTAATAGCTAACCATTTTTCATCCATTAATCCGCAACAATCAACCTCTATACCGAGGAGGCTACTATCTGTTCCCCTTTCAATTTTATATATCGGAAGTCATGAAATGAATTAATTATATAATTAATGAAGAAAGCGTCAAGCAAATCTCAATCTTTTGTCCTTTGAAATGTTATTAATCGTCCCTGCCTCAGTGGGCTAGTGAGGAAAAATCGATAGTTCATCTCAAATGGGTGGACGGTAAGGCCTTAGATTTAGTAAGGAAATGGACCATTTTCCATTTATTTCAATTTCCTTTGACTTACTCGTAACTGGTGGGCGGTGGTGAATAGAAAACCGCATAAACTACTCGTATATCCCCGCCTGGAATCCTTTTTTTTCGAAATGCTAGAATGCGATTGCACAGGGTAATCAGGGTTTTGGTTGCCTTTTAGCAAAGAAAATTCCCTTTTTTTATGGTAAATCATATCCTAGCTGCAAACGAGAACATTTCTTTATCCTTTGGTCCATTTCTGTCTATTTAACTGGTACAAAGCCTTCATTGGTTTCATTTGCAAATCATGTCCGTGTCTCCATCAAGAACGACAACAGGGTGAGTGACTTGCTCTCGGTGAGTTTTTGTAAATTTCACCGCACAAATGAATACATTAAAAGTCAAAAACGAAATATTTAACCAACCATGAGCTGCACAGTTGACAGTCGTCCGTAGGAAATGACTCGGAGCCGCATCCTCTTGAAGATTTGCTTCACCTCATGCTCCACCGAAAGCCAACATCACAAACACTATTACCACATGGCAAACAATGGCTTAGATGGCATAGAATCGTCATCATCATCGTCGTAGTCGTCGTCGTCGTCGTCGCCGACAAAAGGCCCCGGGGGCAACTTCGTTACTGGATGATGAAAAACGAAGCGTATCCTTGTGCCTATGTGTTCATTCATCAGCCATGAATTTGTTGGGGAGTATTTCCGGTGTAATATGTCCTCTTTTCTTTTCTGTTGCTGTATGTATTACCAGCTTTCTTGGGGAACAATTTCGTCCCCTTCATACCTCCTGCCTGTGTACACTTGTGTATTTGCTTACAGAAAGGACACACAACGTTGCAATTCAATCTGTTGCGGTATATAGTCGGGATTATGTGCTTCCTGTGCACGCACGCATACACTGTATCAGACGACGACGAGCAGGATGTTAAAGATGGAATATCATTCCTACCAGCAGGATAATAATAATGATGGTAGGCTCGTGGTATGGTAGATGGAAGTGGAGGCATGTCAGATACATTATGAAGGACGTGCTGCCACACACCATTAAAGAGACATGAAACTGAAGAAAATTACATTTTACAATAACTATGCCTGTGGCCATGGCGTGAGTGTGTTTACCAATTTGTGTGCGTGTGTGCGTGTCAGGATAATAAGGATATAACATGAAGACACAATATCCGAGAAGAAATTAGTACAGTACTGCTGGGTTGGATGCTTTTCAAGTTTTGACTTTGTCTTAAAGTTTCGACCAACGAAATTTTCTCCGCAATAATGTGATGTTCTGTACAAGACAAAAACGAAATTTAAGGAAATGTTTTTGTTTTTTTTTTGGTTCTTTTGTTTTTTTAATTTCTGAGGATGAGTATCCAAACAAGATGCCAACCTTGATTATGACAAGCGCCGTATAAATGTCAATTAAGGTTTTGTGCCTTGTTTGTTTTGACGTGTCGAAAATGTTTCTTTTTTTCTGTCATGAGAGTTGCTCCACGTTTCGTTTTTAAACTTTTTGACCTTAAGTCATATGTACATATGTTGGAGATGTTTTTGTTTACAGAAGAAAAGTGCATGTATTTGACAAATGAAGAAAATTGTATGGAATGTTAAATGTGACTGTCAGTTTTAATTAGACGTTAAGGTATATTTGAATCATGACATTTAAAACAGAAGATGGAACATGACTAGTGAAGTTATTACTTTTGTACACGAATTTGCCATTTGTTGAGATGAAGGTACATCTTCAGATGATTTTATATGCATGTTTGCGTTGTTAGATTAAATGGTTCACAATTAAGTGTGGGTTGATACCAGGGATAACTATCTGCATATTAACATAGATTATTCTAACTACTACAAGGTGGCGTAAAAGTAATGACCTGTGGGAACTTGTACCCACTATATTATCGAGGAAAAATGACGACACACGTTTTTGCGTTTCTGTATTTCTCTTTATTGCGTATTATATACATTTGAGCTGAAGAAAAGTCTGCGTATGAGCTGCTGCTGGAGTCAGAGTGTTGTCTCACTTTTCGGCCATTTTTTATCGGCCATTTTTCTTTCAGTTGACAGCCGAGCGTTGATCACTGTTGGTGTCTTTTTAGTACCACCGCATACCTTTCGGTTGACAGCTATGCGTTGACTACTGTTGGTGACGCTACAGACCCTTTATAAAATGTACATGATTTTTGAAAATGGCGTCTCCTGTCATCGTGATATTAACAATTGTATAGTAACCAGATGGGAAAAACACGATGATGAATGAATGGAACGCTATACTCCTCAAGAATGTCGAATAATTGTGTTGATTTTTTTTTGCGGAATAATTCATCAGCGATAAGAACACAACGCGACATTCGGCATTGACGGATCGTTCAATTGGACGCCGAGCCACACGCCTTGAAGACTGGCTCAATACGAGATAGAGCAAGGGCTGGTAGACCAAGAACAGGCCGTTCGACCGAAAATATTGATGTTTGCTCGAAGATGTCGAAGAATAAACGAGAATAAGGGCCACGCGACTGGCCTCTCGTATTTTGGTGAAAGATTTTTTTTTTTTGTTAATGAAGGTGAAAATCTCGAAAGACACAGTGGGGTTCGAAACCCAAAGTAGTGTGGGGCTCTAACCGCACTAAAAACACCTCCTTGATCGTGACCAATCAACTAGTGATCGACAAAAGATTTTATTTTCAATATTAAGTCGGTTTTGAAAAGTTATTATAATTTAAATACATCTGTTACGAGATCAATCTGCAAATCTGGATGCAAGTCACTATTTCTAATATACCATGGGGCATTCACGGCATACCCGCGGAGCTTTTTCAAGCTGCGCCAACAGCATCGGCAGAGCTACTGTTCCCACTTGTCGGGAGAACATGGGAAGCCGAGAGTTTTCCGGATGAGTGGAAAAAGGGAATGATCGTCAAGCTCCCTAAAAAAGGCAACCTAATGCAGTGCGACAACTGGAGAGGTATTTGCGTGTTGCCTGCTGTGGCCAAGACAATAGCTAGAATCATCCTGGA
Organism: Pocota personata; assembly: GCA_963082735.1. NCBI lineage: Eukaryota > Metazoa > Arthropoda > Insecta > Diptera > Syrphidae > Pocota > Pocota personata. The sequence continues at coordinate 242,351,781 of OY720429.1, read as the reverse complement.
GCGAATCAAAGAACACCTTGAATACTCGACGCCGAACAAGCAGGTTTCCGCTCTGGATTCTCCTGTGTCGACCACATCAACACCCTGTTGTTCATCGATTTTGAAAAGGAGTTTGTGTCAATCGGGAATTTATTTGGCGTGCCTTGCCCAGGAGAGGCATTTCTGATAAATTAATAGCAATTATCAAGGCTACATATGATGAGTCCACATGTCACGTTTTGCACAGAGGAAAGCTGTCTGAGGAATTCGAAGTCCAAAGTGGAGTTCGGCAAGGCTGCATACTTTCACCAATACTGTTTTTATTGCTGATTAGCGATGTGCTGAATGCGGCCTTATAAACAGGAAATGGAGGAATTCGATGGACTCTCACATCTGAACTCAAACACCTCGACTACGCCGACGATGTATGCCTACTGTCTCACAGAATAATGGACCTTCACCAAATGACAGCAATTGTGGAGAGGGAAGCAGACGTCGTTGGGCTGAAAATTAACTCGGCAAAAACAAAAATGATCAGCCTAGGACCAAACTCATCAACTCATATATGCATTGCTGGACAAACGGTTGAGAGAGTAGAGAGTTTCCAATACCTTGGGAGTATTGTCTCAACCGATGGCGGAACCGAACTGGATATAGCCAGCCGAGTAGGTAAAGCAAAATCTGCGTTTGAGATGCTATCCATAGTTTGGCGAAATAATGCAATTTAAACACCAAGCTACGACTGTTCCATTCCAACGTTGAATCCGTCCTGCTATATGCATGTGGTACCTGGATAGTGACCGTCACTATCTCGAGGAAGCTGCAAACGTTTGTCAATAGGTGTCTACGCTACATCTTAAGGATATTCTGGCCAAACCGTATCTCCAACGAACAGCTTTATCAGAGAACGGGCCATGAACCTATAGGCACAACCATACGACGACGAAAGTGGCAGTGAATCGGTCACACTCTCCGAAAGGGTGACAGGTCCAGCTATTCAATGGAACCCGCTTACCCAGGATGGCAGGATACGCGGCGGTTCTAGGAGTACGTGGCGCAGAACAGTTGAGAAGGAAGCACGACAACTGGGAAAGAGTTGGGGAGAGCTGAGGCACATTTCCAGAAATCGCACACGATGGCGCGTAGGCGTTGTAGAGGCCCTAGGACCCACAAGGGGATACAGGACATAGCTAAGGTCCGCTATTCGGATAAACATTCACAGTCCGCTATGCATCAAATGTTACACTCTCTCAGTCATCGAAACTGGAAGTATGTACATATGTAGCACATACTCCAATTGCGATAACGAAGAAGCGCAACAGCTAGTGAGTGGGGGTGAGAGGATGGAATACACCGGCACTGAATTGTTTATTTGCTTTTTTTTAATTATTTATTTATTTATTTATTTTTATCCATCCGAGAGTATCCGGAAAAAGAAAAAGATGGAGATCTGTCCAGAACAAATTAAAAGGTGGTTGTTCTGCAAAGCAACGCACATGAAAAGTATCCGGACATATAAAGAACCTACTGTGGCAAACAAGCCACAGTGCATCCGACTAACCTGACATTACTAATCACCTGTGAAACATTAAGGAGGCTTCTCCAAAATACCACGAAGTCTGAGCGTCTACAAAAATAACTACTCGTATATCTACTTCTTTATCGTAAGGAGCTTGGGTAGACGCTTTGACCAAATACTTTGTATTGAAGTGCAAAATGGTGCTTTATTCACCTAAATACTCTCTGTTTGATTCCTTCTAAATTAACTTTAAATTCACCCAATTATTTTCAATGAGCTGACTTATAGCTGTACTCGAACTTGATGGACCCTTTCTCTTAACGACCAGCCTAAGTAAATATAAATATTCTAACTCTGGCATCCTTAAAGTGTCATAATTCTTTTTACCAAATCCACTTAAGTTCAGTCACTTTATTTGGAGATTATTATTTCCTCTACTTCCAGTACATTCTCCATCATCGTATAGTACTTCCTGCATCTGGGTCTTTCATTAAGCCCACCTCAAAGCAAAAGACTTTCTGGGCGTTCCCCTCTCACATTAATTGCAAAATTATCCTAATGGCTACGAATTAAAAATTCCTTTGATTCTCGCTCCTCCATTCATAATTCATTGTGGATGGAGGAACTTTTACTTAACCCAAAGTGTAACCATTTGTTTTGCCTCAAAATTCACATGTTCTCGTAGTGTATTTATAAGGCATCCTCCCACCCACCCTCAAGGATTCGCCGAAACACCGGAGTGCATAAAATCTCCAAACAAACACACACAAATAGCATGAACATGGACGCGCCTTTTAAAGTTGGCTTCCTCTTCCGCAAAGGCAAACAAAAAGGACTCGGATCTGGCATTTAAAGTCTTTTGGGCATTTCCGTCATAAACGATGGGTGGGTGGTACGTTCACTGGACGGACGATGGTATGAGAAATGGCTGACGCAGTGTGCCGTGCTGTGGCGTGTTCCCAGCTTGTGCATTCGTTGTTTTTATGGAGGCAGATTTATTATTTGAAGATTTTTAGGACGGTTTTATACCCGTTCTCCAAGTGCCAATAAATTTTCGCATTCATCCGAAGAGAATATACTGCTGCGTGGCGGATGGATGGCATTGGTGTGCGGAGGCGGGGGGGATGGAATGCGAATAGACGTTACTTTTCCAATTGGCCGTTTGTCTGTTGTGGCCACTTTGTGATTGTTTGCAACAACGATACATTGGTGGGGGTGGCTTTAGCCAAGTTCGAAGGGCTGCCTTCGTATTGCGTGGTAACGACGCAATTAGGCTGGTGTATATTGCCCATTCTATGTTTAAACCAATTGCTGTTGCTGCTGGACGCACTCGTTATTCTGTGTGGAATGTATTACGGGTGGACTGAGACTTTTATTGCCATTTATTGCCGCATCAATTCTTGTTTTCGTAGCAATAGAAATATTATTGTAAAGGATTGCTCTGGATGAGTTTATTGCGTACTCTTCAAGTGGAAGGAATCGAATCGACGGCAACGCAAACTTAATGTCTTTTATTGGTAATTGCAGATGAATGTATGCGAGATGCTGGGCCAAAATGGCCCGTTCTGTCGCGGGGGGAACAATTAAATTGAGTGTTTCGCCAATATAATTGATTATCAATTTTGGGAACTTAATTTGTTGGTTTATTTACCCCATGAAAATAGCGCTTGTTTATCGATTCACTGGTAATAGCGATGTTGAAATCAACAAATTTACCATCTTACGAGTATAGTCTGTTTCCAATATAAATTTTATCCAATTTAACATTGAATATAGTGTACATGATTGTAGAAAAGAATTCATTCCGTGAATTGACAATGTTCTCTTCAACATTTAAGTGGTTTTTAAATTCGTCAGTAGTTTATATTTTACCTGAGTTAGTTATAGTACAGTAATTGCAGTCTAGGGTGGTCCACGGTCTCAGTCAACAAACCTCTCCAGCTAGCTCGATCTTTCGATAAAAGCCTTTAGTTTCAGACTTCAAGTTAGCTAAGGTCCATTTCCAACTGTGCGCTTCACCTGAGAGGTCTTCCTCTCCTGTATTGTACCACTGGAGTGGACTGATAGACTCTCCGGGCATATACGCCTACCTACTACATGTCCTAGCCATTAGGCGCTGGAGTCGCACCTTTTTATCCACGTCACTGTAAAGTCTGTAAAGTTCGTCGTTGACACCATACCAATAGAAACTGGATCTTATATCACACGAACAACTTCCTTTCGAAACAATTGGTACTTTAATCTGCTCTTGTTAACGCCTGGGATGACGAGGGTCTTATATAGTATCTCCTTACTCGCTCTAGAGAACGACTCATTTGCCTTCTTAGCGCAAAGGAACATCGGTTGGCAAAAGTAATTTTTTGTTTGATCTCAGACTGATGTCGTTCTCCATCGACTGCTGTCGTTCACAGCCAATCCCAACGTTGCTGCTTCTGTTTCAATACTTATAAACGCCTCACTGATAGTCCGCTGTATTGAACAGATTTTTGAAAAATTATCGCTCTGGTATAATCGCCTTGCCTTAGACCGTTTCTGATATCAAACGGTTCGGATAGACCTGCCTTGACGGAGCAGGGTACATTCTCTATCAATAGGAAGCATGGAGAGCTGAACTTCTATTTGACGCAAATGCTTACTGGTCTTGGATGTTTCAAAGCCTACCTCCATAGATTTGGACACAAAGACAACCCTTATGCGTGACGTGCACGGAAGCAGTCGAGGATGCAGAACACATCATGCTCCACTGTGCTCGATATCGCGAAGAACGTACCTTGCTGGCGAACAAACTATGTGTGGAGTTAACACCAGAGAACATCACCAGATGACGAGCACGCAAGAAGCTTGGGAAGGAACAGCTGGCAACACGAACGAGCCGAGTATGTAAGGCTGAAGACCCCCTCGCGATGAAATGCTTGACGGCAGTGCCGCGAGGACCAGGGGTAGGAGGGAAGGTGGGTTTAGTTACGGGTGGAAATCTCACACCGTTACTGAGTACGGGCTCAGTTTCTCCTTTGAAAGATTCCCACCTCCCAACGCAAAAAATAAAGCATGCTCTATCGTTATCATACTTAGACGGACGATCTTAGCAGAAATGCCTAAACTAGACATACGAGTAGCTTTGTATAGCTCGTCGCTATACGAGTATACGCTATCATAGGCGACTTTAAAATCGATAAAGAGATGGTGGATATCGATATGAAATTCCTGATTGTTCTACAAGATCTGCTGTAGTGTAAATACCTGGTCGATGATAGTAGACTTTCCTGGCCTAAACCCGCACTGGTAGGGACCAATCACATTGTTGACGAAAAGTTTTAGGCTCGCAAAGCATAGCAGACAAAATTTTGTAGGCGATGCTTCGGCTCTGTTCAAAGTATCTCCTTTTTTTGTGGATTGGGTATACTATCAGACCAGATTTTAAAATTTTACAAATAAGTTTATCTCATATCCCCCTGCTTTAATACTTGCTTTCAGTATGGTGACGTTTGGACTAGGTTTTTATTTTTCTGACAGCATTCTCTATTCACCCTATTCTGAGAGGTTATGACGAATAATCCAGACTAGTATTGATGATGTGGTGCTTACATATTAAAGGTGTCCTCCGGTTTTCAGTTTCCTTACCATATATAACTTAATTCAGTCTTTAAAAAGCAAAACACTTATTTATAAGCTGTGCTGGAGACATGTTAGTAAATTTAAGCAATAAGCATCATCTCGAATGTAAAGGGTGACCAGATAGCAATGATGGTCTTTCCAATATTTCAGCAGCTGTTAAAGTTACCAACGACATCCAGCTGTCAAAATATTCAGTAAGATTTGCAATTCCATCATGCATCGTTTGACACTTCCCGAACGTGTGGAAATTATTAAAAAAATTTAATGGAAATTCCGGCTCAGTTGTAAATACGCAACGTGAATTTCGTCGTGAGGTCGGTCGTCATCATGGCTTTAGTGGGCAGGCAATTCGTCGCACCGTTGAAAAGTTTGGGCGTGAGTACACTGTTTTGGACCTTAAGCCACCAACCAGCCAGAGATCGGTGCGAAGTGAAGAAAACATAGCCGCCGTAGCGGCCAGTATCGAAAAAGACCCAGAAATGCAGATTAGGCGCCGATCAGCTGAATTGGGCATCGCCAGAGAGTCAACCAGGCTTATTTTACGGTTGGCTTTGGTCCTACATCCTTATAAGATTGTGCTGACGCAAGAATTGAAGCCGGACGACCATAGACAATGCCGTGAGTTCGCTAATTGGGCGTTGGAAATGTTGGCCGGAGATCCGGATTTTGGCCAAAAAATCATCTTCTCGGACGAGGCCCATTTTTGGGTCAGCGGCTATGTCAACAAGCAAAATTGCCGTTATTGGAGCGACCACAATCCACAAATGTTCGACCAAGCATCAATGTATCCACAAGGATTGACTGTTTGGTGCCGTTTATGGCACGGCGGCATCATCGGACCTTATTTCTTTCGAAATGAGGAAGGAGACACCGTTACCGTCAATAGTCCTCGGTATAAAGCGGTGTTAACCGACTCTCTGTGGCTACAGCTCGACAACATCGATATATCCGAGCTGTGGTTCCAACAAGGCGGCGCTACATGCCATACAAGCTACGCAACGCTCGAAGTGGTGAAGGAGAAATTTTGAGACTAGGTCATCTCACGGCGAACGTTCATCAATTGGCCGTTACGATCTTGCGACTTGACACCCCTCGATTATTTTCTCTGGGGCTACGTCAAGTGCTTAGTCTACGCTAACAAGCCAATTACTTTTAATGAGCTTGAGGCCAAATTTCGAAACACTATTGCCGGAATAACACCGCACATATTGGACAGAGTCATCAAAAATTGGACCGGCTACTTGAGGCACTGAGAGCGAAGTCAAGGCGGTTATTTAAAAGATTTGCTATTCCATGTATAATAGCATGAATGTAGCTTCAAAGTAAAGTCAGAATCAGTTCGATATCTCACACCGTTGTTGTTTTATTTAAATATCTTTTCCTATTGTTCTTATCTGGTCACCCTATACTTTTAACTTAAAAGTTGAATTTTCTTTTGAATAAGGAGCAATATTTATAAAAAAAAAATATTTTAATTATCTTTCTTAAGGCAAAGAAATACTTCGAAGAGAAAAATATCGATGTGTTGAACTGGTCTCCTTACAGCCCAGACGGAAATGCTGCTTGGTAGGCGAATGGAAGTTCGTGAGGGCTCGCCTTCATCGTGCAGTTCCGAACAGTGTTCACTCCCCACTGGACTACTCAGCCTTCTCTTTCTCCGAAGAATGGATACATTTGAGGGACGAAAGAATGGCTCGATTGCATCACTCAACCTGGCCATTTGCCCTGGGCGTCCTGACAGCGGTTTTGATGTGTTGTATCCCATTCTTCTCGCAGAACTGCTCGAACATTCCTGGCGGGAACGTAGTTCCGCGGTCAATGACGATCCTTCTTGGTAATCCAAAATAGCCGGCCACTTTATTCAACACGCTGGGAACCCGAGTCATCGGGTGTTGATGTTTCTAACTGCTCGCAGTATGGTGTACTTAGTAAAGTTGTCGACCAATGCCAGAACGTATCTAGTTCCACCCCTTACTTTTATAAACGTCTCAATATGATCCACGTGTGCGGTGTCGAAAGGCAGATGAACGCGTTCTATGCTATGCTTCTATTTACGTAAGAGCACTCAACGCACGACTTAATATAGCTCCTTGTGAAGCTCCTCATCTTCAGGAACCGAAACGTCTGCTTAATCCTTTCCAGTGTCTTCTCGTCAGCGAGGTGTCCAACGTCGTCATGGTACAGTTTGAGGATTTTCCATCTGATGACTTTCGGGACCACCCATCTCTCGGCATCTCCCACCCTTCGTATCAGCCGATGTCCTCTGAGTGCTTGCCGCCGTCATCTAAGTTGCCTTCAGTGTGGAAATCAAGTCGTATAGCTTTTGGTCCTGCCACTGCATGGTAGCCAAACAATTCTCATTGGAGATGTTGACGTTTAAGATAAGCGCAGACGCCTCCTCCACCTAGTACTCCCCTTCGCCATGAAAAGTGATTCAACTGATACCAACTTCAACATGGAAAAATCTGTCAGAATCTATGAATCGACAGAGTACAGCTGTAATAAAAGCAAAAGGATGCCCAACAAAATATTAATATTTAGAAAAATAAATAAAACTTCGATGTCAGGCCTAATTCTTTAATTTTTAAAAATTAGACCCTTAGCTGAGAAACACCTTTTTCAGTCTATCTACACTCTCCAAACAGGTATGAAAAAAAGGGTCATAAACCTTTTAAGAATAATGCAGCAAACTAGTCCACATCAAATTTTATGCAGTTTTAGCAACTTAAGCGAAATAATTTTTTAAAAAAATGTTTTTTTCAATTCTTTTTTGCACAGCACTGTATATGAATTCATCGTTTTCGAGATCTTACAGATTTATAGAGTTCCCTACCTGCTCTCCCGTCACTCATTAAATGAAATACATCAAACGATTACATTTTCCTAGAACCATTATCATCATCATCATCATTATCGTCATCATCCAACAGTAGAAACACGAATAAGGTCTCAAGCACAGCACGATTTCTCGTTTACAACAAATTCTCATTTCGTCTTCGCCCTCCTACCCACCACGACCCATCATTCTTAACAAACAACTTGAATGCAATTCAGTCCAAGCGATGATAATCCTTAAAGCTGATAAGACTTTTTTCTAGAGAAGATGAAAGACCAAAGCGCTTTTACAACCCACATGCTTTCGATTTTCACATTTTCAATCCAACCGTATACGAATTGAATGCGAGTAAACAGATCAGGGCGCAGTGTAACCTCAAAAGAATACCACAGGATACTTCAGCAAGCAGTAAGCGTGTTGTGTGTTCTTGCCATGCTACCACTTGGAGAACTTGGAGAACTTGGAAAACTCCAAGCGAGAGTTCATATCTTTTTGATAACCCTTTGGCTATTAAGGTGCATTTCGTGAGAACTCCACTGAGAACCAAATAAAAGGATAACACACCATTTTGCGGAGTATAAAGAAAATAAGACGAAGTGAAATAAGGATTCTTATCTTCTCGCACAGCAGGTGTATGTACAGAAAATAAGAATTCACTCGTTTCCTCCACTCGCATTCATAAAACCATTATTAGATACATTTTTTGCAATCAAGTTGGTGCTTATCCTCTTCATAACCTCGGAGAAGGATGAACAAAAAAAAAAAAAAACACGAGAATGCAAAAGGAATATTGCTGGCCGGTCACACAAATCGTAGGTGGTGTGTTGGCACACTCTCAACCTGGAACTAAGCACACAAATTGTTTACATTTCCTCGATAGATCGTACTTGGTCACCGATGATGATGAGGATGATGCACTAGGATACACCCTCTTGTAGATAACAAAGGAGATGATTTAAGAGTTATCTTCTTTCTTTTTTTTTTGCACATTTGTTTGTTTATGGTATATCCTGCGAACAAAAGAAGAGAGCACACAAAAAATGCACTTCTCTTCCTTAGCACACAGGCCACACAGAGCTCTCCGCCAAGGATTCGAGTGCCTTCGAGGGGCCATCGAAGCGTCTCCCTTCTTCCCATACTCATGTGGAAAAACAAATCTAACTTGCGATCTGAAAAGGATTTCATGAATGTGTCTGAGCATGTGTGTGTGTCTTATCTGAAATTAAATCTCGGTTGAGAATGAAAATTCTCGTTATTATTGTATGAAAGTGTGACTCCATTTCTCATAATAATCAGCATCTTATGGTGGGCTAGGTATGGGGAGAGGGATGATTTTTTTCGCATTTTTCTGTGAAGGTTCTTGTATTCTTGTCCTGGCATCGTCCTATCCGCAAACTTGTTGTTTGTCGTATATGAGTTTGCACTAGATTGTGTGATTTCATTTTTTTTTTTTTTTGTTTCTCCTTTTGAATGAGTGGGTGGACAGCGGGGGGGTGAGAGCATAGATGGCAAACATGTCCTGTCATAGTTTAAGTTGTGATTTTGTATGATAGACGAGCCACGACATCACACAGAGAAAGAAGGATACGTTTGCAAGAAGGATTACGGCATTCAATTTGATGATTTATCGAAAAAGGATGTGACAGGGTTAATTTTTGTTTTTCGTGTACGAGTGGCTGTGTGCAGATTGTTTCTCTTTTATTTCTCTTTTGGTTGAAAGGGACTTGTTTTTTAGATGGATGCCTAAAGGGGCAACAAACTTGGTTTGGTTTCGAAAAGATGGATTATATTCTGCCATTGAAACTTGTTTTGCAACAGGACTTGTTTTTAGGTGGAAATTAAAGTTGAATTCAGTTGTAGGGAGAAAAGCTTTAGTAGCGCTACAGAGCTATCTATACCATCATGTTCCCTCAGTGTCGGATGGTTCAGTATTTCTACCTTTGAAAGGGTCCATCTGTGTTCTGCTCACGTTGTTGCCAACTATCACCACCTGAGACTATATTATTGACAGATAATTTTAATATATCGGCAAGGGGTAAATAATTCTTGTATGTCGCTTAGATGTCAATTTCATTCGCGTAATCCATAATCCTATTGTTCTGGGAGACCTGATCAGAATTATCATCCTCATCACCGTCCGTGGTCATTTCTGTTTTATGCATTGCAACACTGTATCTCAAGAATGGCTGATGCGATGTTTTTACCATTTGCCTTGTTAGAGAATTTATTAGAAGAAATGTTCGGGTAGCTAAAGATAGTGATCCTTATTGCAAAACGGAGGAATGTATGCACCAAGGACAATTTATAAAACTATACGGTAAAAGGACTCACAATGACTTGTTCGGTATTAATCAATGAACATTCTTAATTGTACGTTTTTCTGAAGCTGAGCAATTATATTTTTTAATTAATTAATTTTCAATCTGCAGACAGCCAACAGTAATGCACCAGTGGATGTGTTTGTGTGTGTTCAGACCAGAAACGAGAGATATTTTTTCTTTTGTTCACATTTAGATTTGTTTTCTTTACCTCATTTTTCATCCATTTCTATGTTGTGGGATTTTTGTTGTGTAACAGGTAAGACGAATGGCAAATTATCTTTTTGTTTGAGTAGTGATAATTTAACTTTCTACTACTATTATCAGGAATAACCCGTTGTACAACTTACAATCCTGGGCAATCTTTTCGATTAAGAGAAACTTCATATGACAATTTTACTCTCGGATGTTTCTCAGACGTTCGTGAGAGGTGGGACCATGAATAAACTTCTTCGTATTTTTCGGGACTCGGACCCTGAGTCTTCTTCTCAGTGATCGCACACTTAACCACTGAGCCACGGCTCCCAATTACTGCAGTTAGTAATTCATATAAAGGGAATATCACACCTCATTGCGGCGTACCTCGGTGTAACGTCGACCTAGTGCGATGACTGCCAAATGTGGCACTCGTTATTCTGCTTTTCAGAAAATAACCATGTGGCACATTTATGCTCAGATTTTCGTGTTGTCCCAAACACTAGACATCCCAAAAACAATTCATTACAAAATAATTTGTTGCATTATTCCGCTGGCTTTTTCTTCGGAACTTCTTCAAGTTCTTACGCATGAGAGATCTGACCAAACTGTTGACTGCCCAAATCTAGATTTGTATAATATTTTCTTATGGAAGTGTGTGAGATTGCTGCAAGCCATAGAGCATACAAAAGATGCATATCCAACACCATTGCTTGGAATATTCATGTTTTCTAGTGCCCAGCACATGATCCCCGCATTGATTATTGAAATCTCGTTTACGGGCAGAGTTTGTTCTATCGTTATCTAACTGCTGTTGATGCTGCAAGCATTGTCAATCCTAAAGGAAATGCTGAATACTAGGAACTCACAAATACGTCAACTCCTTTGCCGATGCCAACCTCGGACCAAACAGTGTAGAAGACTCGTCTTTTTTATTTTTTATTTTTTTTTTTTTTTTTTTTTTTCGGGTATTCTAAAGGGTGTTTTTTTATGAGGTTTTTTTTCAATATGGCAACACTCACACAGCTGATAGTTAATCTGACAGCAGACACCATCTTTTATTCAGTATTGTTTGGCAAATTATTATGCAAAGACTTACTTCCGAGCAGTGTTTATAAATTGTGGAAATTTATTTCAAAAATCAGTGTTCAGTAAAAAATATTTATAGAACGCTACGCCAATTTTAAGGTCAACATAATCGACCAACTGAGTCGGCTACTCGCAAAACAATTGAAAAATTTCGCACTACATTTACTCTTTTGGACTCCAAGCCACCAACAAGAATGCACAGAGTGCGTACAAAAATATTGGTTTACACGCTTACAAGATTCAATTGGTGTAAAACTGAAGCCGAACGATCATCATTTGCGTCGATCCATTTTTTACCTCCAAGAAGTCAATCCATTTTTTACCAAATTTTTGTTCAGTAAAGAAGCTCACTTCTGTCTCAGTGGCTTTGATAATAAGTATCATTATCGGATTTAGAGTGAGGGAAATCCAAAGGTGATCCATCAGCTACCGATGCACCCCGAAAAGTGCACTATTTAGTGCGGTTTATGGGCTGGCGGCATCATCGGGCCCTACTTTTTCAAAAATGAAGAAAATCGAAATGTCGAAACATCAATGGTGCCCGGTACAGAGCTATGATCAACGATTTTTTGTTTCGAAAAGAGTGTGAACATGTTCTGCAGGATATTTGGTTTCAACGGGATAGTGCCACGTACCATACCACCAGCCTGGCCTCCAAGATCGTGTGATTTGACGCTCCTGACGTATTTTCTGAGGGGGTACTTGTCTATACGGACAAGTCAACAACGATTCCAGCCTTGAAAGAGTGCACCATTCTTGAGATAGGGCCTTAAATGCTCGAAAAGTGTTCGAAAATTAAAGCTCCAGGATTCAGGATGCAAAATATAGTGGAGTGATTCCATTTTGATCTTAGTCTTAGGCACCCTACTGTTGGGATACATATTCATTTATGTGCGTATAAAGCTATCTATTGCCGCCATATTTTCAGGTCAAACTTGCCGATGAAGGTTGAATATGGCGATTGATAGTCCCCTAGTTAAAAACTTCCAGACTGGAAGAAATCAGCTTGATGCCTTTAGAATTTCATCAACCAGAAGGTGCTACGAGAAAACGCTGATTGTGCATGATTTTTTTTTTTCGGGGCGGGTGCACTCTACTGGAGCACTCGGACTCAAAAACAGGTTCAAAGGCAGGACAATCACATAGGAAGTGTTCCTCAGTGTCATCGCCCTCTCCACAGGAATAGCAGATAGAGGTAGCGCTCAAACCTAGCACATGAAGGCGCTTGGCAAAGTGGCCCGTAAGAACGCCAGTATATCGTCTGCAGTCGTCTCTGCTAAGAGATGAGATCCGCACATACTATCTGGTCTATGTAAAGTAGTTTCAGCAATCTAACTCTCACCATTGTTTTGAGGAAGTGATTATTTTTTCCACCTTTGGGAATGAAAATAATGCAAACCTCATAGCAAAGTCTCTGCCAGAAACACCACAGCCTTCAATCACTAGATCACTTTGCTTCGAATTTATTAGATCGAATCTCCTGGTAACCAAGAGCCCTAGAGGTTGGGCCTTATTTTCTCTTCCAACGAAGCGATAGTTCTCTATCTAGGGTCAACCATCGTCGCATCGCCACGAGGGTAGCATTTGTAGAGTTCACTTTTATACTATAAGCTAAATGAACTTTTAAGCTACTTCAAAGTTATAGCTGGCGACACTCATGTTTTGTATTAAGCAGTGGACAGATGTTCCCTTCTTTGTTGACAGCATGGCCATGTTTAGTATTTTACTTATTTGAAGACCGAATCTTTCTGTCAACTTCTCAATTGCAGTAAAAGCCTCCATGATGGCTTGCACAAGACAATGACTGTATTTATTTCTGCTAAAATTTTTGTCGAAGTTCATCTACTACTCGGGCACCATCGTATAAAAGAAGCTCGCTAATAAATTAATCAACATATTTTCAAGACCCATCTACAAAGTGCACAATGTAGGCTTGCACGAACAATCATTCTCAAAAATATAGTTATTTCGACAAACACAATTTCCACAAAGCCCATTCTGAAATTGCATTAAATTCCCTTTAATGCATTCCGCGTGTCGCCCCCCATCGACTGTAATCTGACATCAAGCTTAACCAGTCGCTATTTCCTTGACCTCACACGTTGCTGGAATATACAAACAGACCGTTCCGGACATTGCAGTTCAGTGGGTATTCAATTCGATTTAACGAAACAAAGTGAGGAGTGTCCTGCCTGCCAGCCAGAAACGGGCAGGACGACGCACGTAATCAGTCGACTTCGAACTTTGGATTATTTCATTTCAACAGGGACCAATGCCAATGAACGGAAAAAAAAGGAACGAAATCGAAACCCACAACACAATGGCAGCAGACTCTCCTTCATTTGTCGAAGTATTCTGAGCCTGGTCGGCACAATAAATAATTGTGGCATGACAATCACGTATTAAAAAGCCAAAATTGTTCAGAGGCACGTTCCCCTTTTCATTGTCGAAACTGAAATACATACCACCACCGCCGCCGTGACACCATGATCGTTCCAATGGTGAAACTATCCATCTGGCGCAAGGCAGCAGCAGCAGCTGCCTGCTGAAAGAATTGGAGTCATGCAAAGCAGCAACAGCAGCAGAACAGAGCCAACTTTTCATATCTCAGCCCGCAACGCGCTGCCTGGTGAAAAGTTAAAGTGCTTCTGTTTCTCTGCACGAAAAAGGGTTGGCATTATACCCCAAATGAGTGGGTGGCGCTATAAGGTATGCTTTAAATCTATTACGGACCTTACGTAGCGATATTCAAAAGTCCGATAAAATTTTATGACATCATAAATTCCGGTGTAATTTTGCTTTCTTTTGTATTTCTTTTCGCCTGGCTTGACGGGGGTTTTAGCGTCCTATTTTGCGTTTCTCCTTGTCGTCTTGTGCGCCGAGTTGTGAAACAAGGAGGCGTCGAGCCTGGCAGCTGTTAAGCTTTTGAGTGAATAACAATTAGGGTAGTATATTTAGAGTTTTGCCAAAGGATATGAGCGGGGGGCGGGAATGGATTGTTGTGTAACCTGATGCTGATTGGGTTTAATGTTGAAGGCGGATTCCCCGATAATCACAACAGGTTGTTTGTTTTTAATGAAGACATTATTAAGTTAATTGGATATACGCAATTAAGACAACACTGTACGGTACATTGGTAATAATTATAAATCCTTTGGCGCAAATTTTAATAAACAGAGAGTACCCTAGGTATCTTCTGTATTCTACAGGCGATGAGCTCCTAGCATATCATTGTTTTCAGGTATAATCGACATGTTGACGTTAATTGGGGTAATGCCGTTTGCACCATATTACACCATGATAGTTTTTTTTTTTTTTTTTGGGAGGTATACCTATTTTGAAGCTTGTTTTGTACAGAATATAGGGTTACTTATGAATCAATTTCCTATTTCACATCGTTGTGATGTAAAAGAATTTATATTGCCGTGAGCTATCGCGCTCAATTTCTGGCGATGCTTTTGTTAGTTGAACATTTTAGGACACCCTCAAGGATCACTAGGCAATCTTATCTGAATGCTATCCTAACCTTTTTTATAATGTTTTTTTTAATACCAAATGGTAAAAAAATTTGCTTGCGCATGTACAAAACTCAGTTTGTTGTCCGAATAAATTCCAGCACTTATCTTATTTGGGGGTAAGGGAGTAGAGGAACTTGCTACGATAGGTTTGTTTAAATACTAAAAGTAGTACTTTTAAATAGTTTATACCTATGAGGGTGGCCGTGGTGTAGTGGTAACATCATCGCTTGTCACGCTGTTGATTCACGGTTTGAATCCTGATGTCAAGAATCATCTATTTATTTCGCATGAAATAAATAAAAAAGTCGATCACTTGCGAAAGCTAAGACAACTCTACTGTGAAGGCATAACACTGACAGTGGGGTGGTCATATAGCCAAAATGCAACTTGATTGTGATGATGACATCAGGAGGACGGAAAGAAATACAGTGAATCATAAGCAACAACAATAATAGCGAAAAACAAAACAAAATACTCCCCAGTTATCTGGACAGCCACCCTTGGAGTTTGCAGAAACTAAATACCACCTGAGTTCCAAACCACACCACTCTGTCTTTCTCTCTGTCTCTTCCTTTCCACAAAAACGCACGTGTTCTAAAAATTAGTGTAGGGGTATTCATATCCCCTTTAACACGTGCAAATTATAAAAAAAAAAACCTACTTTACATCATGATTCCCTCGAGAACCAGAATGATAATTCGTCAGAAAACTGCTAACCGCTCAAATTAATATTTGGGTCAGTGGCACAACAACCAATTTCGAACCATTTGCTTGCATTCTGCGGAAGAGGATTCCAGCACCTGTATTACTCGTAAGTTCATCATTTGTCCATTCATCTTAAACGAAATGAGCAAGCACACTGAAATCCTATAATTTCTTGCGTAAGTGGAGGGAGCTGTAAAAATGGGCCCCTAATTCGAGGTTTTAGCCTTGACAATATTATGCAGTATTCAAAACATCCAGTATAATTCGCTGTATTTTATTCGTATCCCGATTGTTCAGTGACCCATACTCAGTGCCATAATCCAATTGATATATTTGATAGCGGCCTGACTATTATCAACGAATATATAAAGTTTTTGCTACTTGAATGTCGTACAAGAGTCTTGTAGGACTTTGATATATGTACTTAGTGACAACGACCCCATATTTCATCCTAAACCCACCTTCCATTCCTCTTCTATTGGAAAAATCCACAGCGAAAGCCTTTCTGAAGTTTAGTCTAGAGCTGAGGTAGTGTATAATGTTGCAAGTACGAGTGCAGATCTAAAATAAAATGAGGTTGTAATATATCACTTCGACTATGAGAATAAGGGTGAATACATTAATCAGTTAATCAGGAGGTAAGAGCACACTTATCACGTCTATCGGGCATGACCGCAGGACCCCTGTCTTTCTTGAAATCATTTTTGATTAATTAATTTTGTAAACTTTAATCAGCGCGGTCCACCAGACTATTGAACTGTAAGTATTATGGATGTATACATTTACAGACTTACTCTGGTCGAAGCTAACATTTCTTTAAAACTTTTCTAGTGTAACCTATGCATGCTTTCTTAACCCTACTTAGTTTCCAGTCAAACATTGATCGGGAATAACATCCTGATAGGTAGTTCTGGGCGATTTCGAGAGTATTTATCATTTCAAACTGGGACAGATAAAGCCAGGAATTTTGGTTTTAATTTAATTTAATTTAAAGTTAAAAGTTGAACTAAAAAAAAAACACAACAAGACATTCTTTTGCATAATCTCTCTTTGAAGAGGCGAACCTATAACGACGGGAAAGCTTCCTGAGCTGCCTGTTCATTCTGCTCTTGATTAGCTATAGTGCTGGAAGTGAATTTTAAGTTTTACTAGTTTTAGTTCCACTGTTACCAGATGTACATAAAGGTGATGGGCCCTAGCGGCTTAAAAGGGAATCGGATGCGACGGATGACTAATACAAATCTGTTCAAATCAGTCAACAGATTTTGGGGGAAATTTGATTTGTAAATTTGAACTGGCGTGTAAGTAAGAATTCTGCTATCCAGAGCGCTCAGCCCAATCCTTCTATACACTCCCCCGGTCTGGGCGGGGGTACTCATAACGAAGGAAACAAGAAGGAAGCTCTCGTCTGTATACATGCTCTGCGCAATCAGAACTATAAGCGGCTTTCGAACAATTTCGAACGAAACAACTGGAATGATCCTCATCGACATTCTCGCTAAATGCAAAGATTTTACCTTAAGCGAACAGTAAACCGTCAAGAAGCTGGCGTTATCAGGAGGGCAAAACGAGAAGAAATGGCAATATTTGTAACACTGTGCAAGCCAGGTGGGATAACAAGGCAAAACCACAAGCTGATCCCCACCATCGAGGTCTAGACAAAATTAGCACACGGGGACTGCAACTACCACCTTACGCAGTACCTCTCCGGGCACTGTGGCTATTGAAAGTATCCCCACCGATTTGGACACGATAACTCGCCCTTCTTCCCAGAATTCCCAGATGAAGAGGAAAACGCGAAGCGCGCAGTATTCCACTTCAGGCGCTTTGCCGAGGAAAGAATAAACCTTCCAAACTCACAACTTCTAATGAGTCATATGACGAGGTCAGAGGACGACTAGCTGGAGACTTGTACCTTCAGAGTGCCGAAACGGCAAATGCAGACGATATAGCATAAGTTACTAACCAGCTCCGCGAAGTAATACCTAACGGCAGTCCCGTGGGGAGAGTGGTAAAAGTGTTCATCGATTATACGATCCGTTCCAGACGGATTGTAACTTTTTTGTATGTTTTCCTTTGTTTTGGTTTCGTCTTAAGTTAATTTCGTAAAAATAAAAATTTACTAAGACTTAAATATGGACCATGACTTTTCTTTCGGCACATAAAGTTTATGATAGAAAATTTTGATTAGCCGACTTTAAGTGTGAGTGACTGTACCTAAGGGAAAAGACAACATTTCTTTGCAGCATCTTGTGTTTCGAAAATGAAAAGTTCGTGTACCTAGGTTAGTGTATTTCTTGTAACTTATGCATGTCTATTACATACATATGTAGTATGTATGTGTTCAAAGTTCTAGTTTCTTGGTTCCTCCAGGGTCTTCTAGAAGTATGAATAACACGCTCTCGTTGGTAAATTTTATAAAGGTCGTAGGTACCATGGCTCAGTGTTTAAGTACTCACACAATATACGAGTATTATTTTCTAAGAAATGGCCCCTAAATTCTGACTTTCCGAGGGCTACAGAGGCTCTAGGAGTGAGAGATATGGGAATCTTTCTACAGTCAAGCACAAGTTGCGTCGGAAGTATTGAAGCTTTGAACTGCTATCATGACAGGCTCAGTCTGGAGACATACACAGCAGAAAGGAACCGAAAATAAAAAAAAATTAAACCTTCCACAGATCAGACTGTTAAAACACGACAAAACGCACGTTCCTGCTCTTGCCAAGAGGAAGGAACGCTACCCTAGGTAAATACATTTTTAATGTAAATAAAATGCTTTTAGAAAGAAATAATAATTGGTTCCGGGAGTAGGCAGAATGTAAGTGCACTTCTTTGAGGTACACTCCTAACCAGCCAACATTCTAGAGAAAATTCTTCCCGCACTTGAAATGCCCAAAAACGGATGAAATTAACATGCACCTCATACGAAGAAGTTGCTGTAGCAATCAAGAAAAGCATTGAATGGATGTCACCCAGCCCTGGCAATATGCGAAAATTTAATACAAAAAATGACACAATACCAGAATACTTCTCTAAATTCATGGACAATCTAAGAAAGCCTCAGTATTTCTGGTAACTGGAAACACATGCCTCTTCCTAGTACATCGTAACAGGTCAATTACTTGTCTATCAACTGCTGACAAAGAACCTCAAACCGGGTTTAACAACACTAAATATGAGGCGATTTTATAACTCATGATCAAAAGCAAAGTGCAAAGTATTCCATAAGGTGCAAGGGACAGTTGACAATGAACTCAGTTCTAAACTATCAGGCACTGTAGAAATGTGTTTACGAACTCTTCTTCAGTTTTATAGGATTGATCCAAATATAAAATTGATTATGAAATTGGTAATGAACAATTGGAACGTTACGCTCTATGAAACATCTGCCAAAGAGACTCTTTCAGTGTCTATCTGTACCCTCTAAATAAAATGCTCAAAACGGTCAACTTTAAATATTCGGTAAAAGCGGATACTGGGTTTGGTTTAAACAGGCAACAAGTATTAGCTAGATGCTCTTTCATTGAATTTGTTCAACCTGCACAGATGCGGATGCGGTTCTGGGTTACGTAGACTAAATCGATACCATCGGTCCATGGGTATCTTTATAGAGGTCTTCAAGCAAAAGATGTTGATTCGAAAATTAGATCTAAGGAAAAGAGGTATAAGCACAAACTATACATCTATGTACGTCTACGCCTCCACCAATAAGTTTTATTGACATCTCCATTGAGGCTGTCATCTAATGGACGTGATGATGTGATTTTGAACGTCTTTCCTAAAAATGGTTTCGTAAATGCTTGTAATTGGAAGAAATCAATTTTTAGTGTTTCGTATCAGAATGATATAAAAGGAAACATTAATCGATTCAACACAGTGTCTGTTCGTCCTTGTCATAGTCCCAGCTTTTGAACCATTTAACCTAGACAGCATTTTGCTGATTAGAGAAAAAACCTAATTAGAGAAAAAACCTGTATAAAATATTTGTGATTCTGTGGGGGGATTTTATTGGCATAATGCGACATACTCTGTGATCAAAAAATAATGTGTAATTGTCATCTTTATTTACTCTTCTAAATCTATTTCAACGCCTTCAAAGTACTCCCCTCCCGATACAATACACTTATGCCAATGAGTTTTCCAATCCTCGAAACAATTGTTAAAGTCGATTTCCGGAATGGCCTTCAAAGCAAGCAGCGCATCGATTCGGTTTTTATCTCCTCAATCGTGTCGAAATGGTATCCCCGGAGCGGTCTCTTGAGCTTAGAAGTCACACGGTGCTAAATAAGGCGAATACGGTGCTTGTGGAATGCTATGATTTGAATTTTTGGCGAAGTGGTCTCGAAGAGCCAATGCAGTGTGAGATGGTGCATTATCGTGGTGCAAAAACCAAAAGTTATCTGCCTATAATTCTGGCCTCTTTTTGTGAATTTTGTCACAAAATATCTTTCAAAATGGTCTGGATTGATCCAAATGAAATGTTAATAGTATTAGCGTGGTCTCTAATTGTCAATCGACGATTTTTAAGTACCAAATCTTTGATTTCCTTGACGTGTTGTTCATCAGTTTGTGTTGATGGCCACCAGGGCGATCATTGTCTTCAACGCTTTGAATTGTTTGTACCACTTATAAACTTTCTTTTTGTGACATAGACTGGTCACCGAAGGCCTTCTGCAACATTTCCAAAGTTTCTGCAGCAGAAATTTCATTCCGCAAACAAAATTTAATGCAACTTCTTTGCTCAACAAAATCAGACATTGTAAAAATCGCTAAATTCACTTTTTGTTGTTCAAAAACACACGCGTAACTATTGAACAAATGCAGATTTTGACATGAAATTTGACACAAATGTCAGTGACAGTACTATCAACATAACAAACAAATATTTACCGGAATCGAGAGACCGCGTATTTTAAAATTAAAATTGCACGTTATATTTTGATCACAGTATTACATACAAGTATGTACATGTGAATAAAAAAAATCTAAAAAACTAATAGAGCCCATACACTACACATGCCAACATGTGCAATCACAAGAAGACAGAATCACGCTTCCCTCATACACTACTCATGCAAACTGTACAATAGTCAGTCGTGTGTTCATCGCTGAATAGAAAACTTCTTAAATGTCAAGCAATTTCAATGTAATCTCGTCTCTACACGTGCGCTCTCATCAGAATAATCGCTTGACTGAGCAAATGTAGCACACACACCACACATACTTGCAATATCAAAAAATGTTGAAATCGCTCATGTCGCATGAACAAATTTAGAGCTTCTACGGTTATGAGTAAGTTTCCTGAAAAGTATAAGGGGGTCTCCTGACATAAGTTGGAAGACTCGGGGCTAAAATCACTCCACAATACGTTAACATATTAACATAATGAAACACATCTAACATGTCCGACTTAGTTTGTGGCCCAAATTTCATCAAAATCAGTTAAGTAGATAAGGAGTTAGATGTGTGAGTTATGTTTTGCAACCAATTCATCCGATTTAGATCATTTGCATGTGAGACAACTACCGTACCTCTCAGCCGAATTTCATCTAAGTCTGTTCAGACATTCTTGAGTTGAGTTGAGGCGGCCAGTAGATATAATTCAAATACCTGCACTCCATCCGATTTTGATGATTTTTTTACGATATTAGATGAATATGAATATGTATCTCCAAACCTTTCGACAGTGTGTGGCAAAGCGATCTCGTAAATAATCTTCAAGCTTATAGTGTTGGTAGCATTTTCTCGAAATAGTTTCTGAGCTTTTTACAGTACTTTTGACAACTCCACGACAAGGGCCCCAAGCTGTGGAGTCTCAGCGACAGCTAATGTCTACCGAACTCAACTCTGACATTGATCATCAATTGGGGTGCAAAAAAAGGAGTGGAGTTGAACGTAATACAAACCCAGTGCTGTCTCCTATCTCTGAAAAAAAATTAATGTCGAGTCTATTGGCTTATCAGTGCTTGGTATGGCTTTCGCTGTAATCAACAGATTATAGATGCTGCCAAATCTTGGACTATGTAATGTAAACTATTTTTCACTCCCACTGAATTGGCAACAATCTAAAAAGTTTGTAACTATTCGCCCGGATCGTGTTCGGCGACAAGCTTGATACCTATATTGATCGATGATCAGTACGTTATTATTCAGATGTGATGTTTAGGGAAGCCGTGTTGTTGGTGTCCTCTGTCAAGATGGTCGACAAGTTGGAAAAATGAAGATATGCTAGCAGGACTTACCATGGTTAGCTAACTAACTTTAGGAGTCGAACTCCATACATGAGAACAATACACAAGTCGCGATCTAACTTTGTACAGAAGATATGGCTATTTCACTGTAAAGGATCTCTTTGCTCTAAACAGATAGCTCAACTTCAACGCCAAGAAAATGCATTGTTTCCTTGAGTTGAAAAGTTTGTGTTCTTTTAGAAAAAGACGGTAAATTGTATTTTCTTGGCATTGAAGTCTACGAAGTTAGTATTTCCCCTCCGCAAAATTGTCCGCAGATCTTCGTTTAATGAGTCGCATCTCTGATGATGTGAAAGTGTTGCATTCACCTTCATATTGTTAGAGCAATAAGATATTAATATGCTGTCATTCGCAAAACAAAACATTTTGTTGTTTGTTGACTCTAGAATGTCGTTGAAATGAATTAGAAATAGAGTTGGTGAAAGCATCGACCCCTGTGGTACTCCAGCATTTACAGCAAATGTGTCCGAAGATACATCATTGACCACAACTTGATAACGAAAATTGTTCACTCAGCCACAGAGCTGTTATAGTAGGACTAATAGGACTCTATGCTAAACTCAATCAAATGCTTTTGAGATGCCCAGGGCAACCGATTTTGATTCCCTGTGATGCACATATCTTTAAGACATAGAACACAAATCCCAGAGTAAGTAGCCGTAAAATAAAAAATAAAAATGTAGTATCCCATTCGTGACGCCGTAATAAAATAATTTTTTATGGTAACGCATCTATACACAGCCACCCGACAAACACGATAAATAATATTGACAGGAAACTAAATCAGCTTTCTTGTCATCCTGCCAGGATGGACTGGACGCGCCACACTAGAGGTATAGCATGGCCAAGCCCAGATCGAACCCATTAATTTCCACTGCTGATGATGTCGTGTCGAATTGTTCACCCTTAAGAACATCGCTTTCGTGTGACCTTAATTAGTTTTTCCTATCAAAATAAATTTGAACGGGTTTCGAGTCTCTTGTGCTGGGTATTATGAGCTGCTGATTATCTTTATATCATGTCGTCTAACGCCGCATGGGAGTTTATTATGTTGGGATTTTTTTTCATTTATTCTCTACCCAGGACTTGCGTGCTTAAAAGAAGTATTTCGGTTTTTTTTTATCTTCGGTGCGTGGCGGTTTATTGATGTGAGATGATCCTTAAGATATTAGGACTGTGCTTTATGTGGTTTAAGTTTTTTTCCTCTCATAAATTGATTGGTATATTAGATTGTTCTTGGCGATTTGCTGTCACAGCTTTTTGTTTAAATAAAATGTTATCCTATTAGCTAGTGGGTCCTTTGTGAAACTAACTTATAATACAGATTACACGTGTGGTAAAATAATTAGGCCATCGGATCAATTTAGAGGACAGAATGGAGTTTGAATATTCTTGATGTTGTTAAATGGGTTAAGTATCAGAAGTATGAAGGTCTACCGACCCAATGCGTTACGCTGATCTCATGAAGATTGGTTTCTGTCCCGCAAAAAGAAGAAGGCCAATTTTGATTATGACGCGGTAGTTCCTTTCCGGGTTGGAGAGTATTTTTTGTTTAACTTTCTCTAAACTTGGACATCAGGCGTCTGATAGAGAATCGCTTCAATTCTGGCATTACTAGGTTCTGCATCCACAATCAACGTTTTACCGGGAGCATATCGGGTGAATGGCCTCCTCGGTTTTACTGGCACATTCGCACTCTTTTGTCGAAATTTTCCATGACCGTTTTGCATAAATGTGGCTTAATTTCGTTGGTACAGGGCTGAAGTTTCTCCTTCAAGGCGTGGGTGGTCGTAGGCTTGTTGGCATAAACCTTAGACTTCAAAAAACCCCAAAGAAAAAAGTCCAACTGCATTAAATAGCATGATCTGGGCGGCCAATTCTGATCACCAAAAAGGGAAATTACACGACCAGGAAATAAATCATGCAATAATTGAATTGTGTCTTGGGCTGTATGGTATTTAGCACCATCTTGATGAAACCACATGTCGTCCACATCCATATTATGCAATTTATGCACAAAAAACTGGATTATCATGTCGCGATAGTGAACACAATTAACTGCTATTGCCTGACCAGCCGCATTTTCAAAGATGAATGATCCGCCACGTTGTGGATGCATTTGTTTCTCAACAGTCACTTGTGCATTTTCAGGACCCAAAATTCGACAATTTTGACGATTAACAAAGCCATTAAGATGAAAATAAGCCTCCTCGCTGAAGATAATTTTGTTTGAAAAATTGGCATCCACTTGTTTTTGTTTCATTATCAATGCAACGAACTGTCTTCGCTGTGCGTTATCAGTAGGCTTCAGTTCTTTAGTCAATTGCACTTTGTATGCATGAAGATGCATATCTTTCGTGAGAATACGCTGTAGAGACCTTCTCGAAATGTCCAATTCTTGACCACCGTCCCGAATTGATGTTCCTGGACTCTCAACAGCACTTTTACGAACTGCTTCGATGTTTTGTGTTGAACGACTTATTGAACGACGGCCAGAGTGTCTAAGATCACGCGTTGATCCAGTCTCCCTGAATTTTTGAATTAACCTCTTCACTGTTGATGACCATATTTTGTACGAAAATTGCGAACTGTAGCTGCCAAATCTTTATTATTTTTAAAATATTGCTCAACAATGAAAACGCGTTATTCTTTCGTGTGCCACTCCATTTTTAATAACCCTGAACTGTCAACTATCACGCTGTCTTTTTTTTTTTTTCGTTGGCAACACTTTACCGCACAAATGGCGCAAAATTCAAATCTTGAGTGAATTTTGGGACACCCTTTAATTGTTGCTTCTTATAGTTGTTGTTTTAAATCCATAATTAAAACTTTTCTCGTACTCATCTGACCATTTGAATTGTCTTCTCTTTTGCGTGAATTAATCCAAATCATCTGTTTCTCTGTAAGAAAATGTTTGCAAATTGTTTATGCAAGTCCTGTGCAACTGCTCAGGTTATGTTTATCTTTAGAAACAGTCCAAATTTTCACTATCTTCACTTACTTCAGTCTAGGGTAGGCCTGGGCCTCAATCAAAAAGTCTCAGCAGCAATTTCGATCATTAGATAGCCGCCTCCAGTTTGGACACCAACTTGGTTACGGTTCCTTTTCACTTGAATGCGTCATCTTTAGTGAGATCATCCTTTGAATTCGACGACTCTCCGGTAGAAGCGTTACCATAGAACATGGTCTGTATTAGGTCGCGTTCTAGACAGACTTTGCAGGTCAATCCAAGCAGAACACTCTTAAATGAAAATGATTTTTCGCGAGCTCCTTAATAGATTTGTACCTTCTAGTTTTTCACCCTAGTAGTAGAGTCACAATCGGTGCTGAGAATTTGGAAAGATCACTTCTGCGGGCCGTTAAACGGCGGTGATGACCAAAACTCCGCTGTCAGGCAAAATGCTCCATTGAATCCGGATGGTAAAGATCAACATTTCTGTCCACCCGACCAAAGTGAAGTGATATCTAAGCTTATACCTAACAAGACTGCTGGAGCCGACGTTTTAACTACCAAGCTATTTAAAGCAGCTGCGGATGATTTGGTACGGAGCATACATCAACTCGTCTGAAAAATATGGTCAGATGAAAGTATGCCTGGCGAATGGAACCTCAGCATCATTTGTTCGATCGTCAAAAAAGGAGACCGTCTGAACTACGTCAACTACAGAGATTTCAGTGTCCTCTGACATGTTATGTGAACGCCTTAAACCTTTTGTCAACAATCTGATTAGTCCTCATCAGTGTGGTATCAGGCCGGGAAAGTCCACCATAGATCATACATTCATTGCGGCAGATCTTGGAAATAACCCAGGAACTCCAAATCGATGCTCACCACCTTTTCAACGATTTTAAAGGCGCCAATGATAGCATCTACAGAGACGAGCTATACAAAGCCATGTCTAGTTTTTTATACAAAACCATGTCTAGCCGGTAACAACATCACCGAGGCCTTTGTTGTCAGAAAAGGGCTACGACAAGGTGAAGCGCTGTAATGTGATTGCCATACTTGGAAGGATTGTACAAAATTCTCAAGCTAACTTCAGGAGTATGATCTCACGACGCCAACGACATTAACATATTGGAAAAACGCAGAGGGCTGTCAGTGCTGCTTTCGGGAGTATTGAAATAGAAGCGGCGAAAATTGAATTTAGCGGCTAACCTATATACTGTCATCAAGAAATGACAGGCAATATGTAACTTGGACAGAACGTCACAAAAGGCAGGTACAATTTTTAGGTAGTTTTGCAGTAGCCCATCCTATCAACCCAATTTTGGAGTACATTTTCGATGGTTCGGGACTCTACTCCACGAATAGCACGATCAATATTGTGCTTATGTGCCTGAATCGTTTCTGGATTGTCAGGATAACATTGATCTTTGACGGCACCCCACAAAAAGAAATCCAGTGGCCTCAAATCGCAGCTCCGCGGAGCCCAAGCAACATCACCAAAACGGCTGATTATACGATTATTGAACTTAGTGCGCAAAAGATCGATTGTTGGACGGCTTGTATGGCACGTAGCGCCCAAAGCCCGAACAGAGTACCGATAACGAAGATGGGGGTCATTTTGGCTTCAATTTCTGAGGCAGTTGAACCTTGTAAGGGAATAATCCGAGGTCTTTATGCATAATTCTCATCAGGCTAGTGCGGCTAATGTTCAGTTGCTGAGATCTGTAGCAAGTTGAAGTTCTCGGGTTTAGGCGCACACCTTCGGCAAAAGCAGCAATATTCGCGGTTGAGCGCACAGGAAGAATAAGAGGATAACTTGTGTTATCAATAAGCATACCAATTTCACGAACTTTCTTCACAAACTTGCGTACAGCAGGCACCGTTAGCGCATTATTTCGACCGAAATTTCTTTTCAAAATTCGCACTATTTCGGCAACACAGCGTTCACTTTGGAAATAAGTTTTCAAGATTTTCCAACATTGTTCAAGCGAAAATCGACTCATTTCGTACTACGGAGATATGATACTGCGTTTCTGTCAATTTTTGAACGCGAAAGAGCTGTCAGTGTCAAAATAAAATGTGATTCAAAAATAAACCGCTAGATGGCTCACCCGTTATTAGATAAATGCAGACATTATTTAAAAAAAAAACTAAGCTAAAACAGTAACCAGGTGGATTTTAGAAAATAGTCCAGTTTAATTGATCTCAGTCCAAATAGCAAAGCTCGTCTTTAGATACAATTTTCTTTTCTTTTCTTTGAATTATTTACAATTCATCTTTGAATTAACACTCAGTTTGCTAGGTTAAAGTTTAAAGCTAAAAAAGTGGTAACATGCAGACGGATGGACGTACATACTACACATGACTAGATCGACTTAATTTTCATTGCTGTTCACAAATAGAAACTAAGCAAACAAATTTTTTTTAATATAACGCTGAGCCAGCTCTCCAAGATATTCGTAAATGCCTGTTCATTCTGGTCTTGAATTGTTGGAGGTTAAACAAAGTTTACTTGTCCTGTAGCAAAAGGAGTTTTGAAAAAGAGATGTCCGCGCCGTTACTATGTGAACATATAGGTGAGCCTGGTGGCTTGCCTATTAAAACGCTCAAATATCTCATTTCTAGGGGTTAGTCTATTGAGGTCTTCAGAACATCTGCCATGATAGTATCTATAGTATAGGCATAGGTTTACCAGTCGTCTGTGAGCTAATTGTTGGAAATTGGAAGTTAGTGTGGGATGTTCTATTATTCCATTAGGCGAACTGCTCGTCTCTCTATGATGTCGAGCAGATGAAGGGAATTTGTTTTGGCCGAGCTCCAAATATGAAAACAATACTCAAGGTCTTGTCTAACTTGTGCTTAGTATAGGGAAAGGAGATGTTAGCTGAGCGATGTTGGTCTGTAAAGGAACTTCATGCCATGTTACACTAGAGTTGACTGTGACGCCAAAAAGATGCATGGTTTCTTTGGAATGGATAATTTAGTCTTTCATTTCAAGCTGTGGCACAGTAGAAAAGTTCTTAGGCGGTAAGCAACTAGAAACATATCGGCACGTTTCTGTGCAAACTGTTCGAAACAGGAAGCTTTATTTAAATTTTCATTGCACAAACTTAACGCTTTTATAACCCAATGCACAAACCATCTGCTCAAATTTCTCACAACTAGATGCCGGCTAAATCATATCCGAGAATAAACGAAATATATTTAACGAGCACTAATGTGTGCGAAAGAGAAACAACTAAAACAAAATCAACCCACTGTGAATGAGTCTATTAAATGGCGTTTATCTCTCGTTAAACGCTCTTTGTCGGGTGTCGCTTGTCATTTTATTTTAACAATTTCCATCAAAGAAAAGCTGTACAAAATTAATTGAACCTATTAAAAATATACTTTAATATTTCCAAAAGCAATTTCCATCATCTTTAGTGCGTATTTCATTGATTATCATTCGATTTCCGTTGATTGAACCAACACTTGTGTTTTTGTTTGGTGCATTTTTATTAGAAAATCCCTGTTTTCTGTGTCTTTCTCTGTTCCGCTTCAAAAGTGGATTGTGATCCCCCTCGCACATTGCATTTAAAAAAAATACTTTTTTGGGAACACGACTATCTTCTCGCTCATGCACCGCCTCAGTCGAGAACGAGATCGAGAAGTGAATGTGAGTTTTTGAACGTCTGCCGTTGTCGTCGTCGTTGGTCTCCGTCGTGTGGGTGAAGGGAAAAAACAAAAAAAAAAAGTGTTGCACTGGGTCGAAGAGCAGTGGAAATTTAAACAAAATTTGTGTCTATTCCCCGTATATTTTCAATTTAAATTAGAATTCCCCGAATCCAAGTGATTTGAAAGAAATTTTCCCGAAAAGTATCCTTTTTTTTTTGTGCTCCAAAAGGATTTTTTTTTTCTTCTTTTCTCGCTCATTTCGTCTCGAGAAAGAGCGAATGGGAAAGCGATATGGTGTCTTGTGAGCGTGTGGAAACGATGTAAATGTACAGCGACGTCGTCTGAAGGAAAAAAAAGGGTTAGTCAACCCCCCCGCGCTGCCGCCTGTGTGCGCATTGAATATAATTTTTTTTTTTTGTGTCCTTTCCTCGTGTATGCTCTTTTTTTATGTTTCTCGTGTGAAATGCAATTTTGAAGGATTATCCAGTTCGAATTTCTTTTCTAACACTCCAAGGAAAGAAAGGACGCAGTACATACTACGAACTTAGAAGTGGGCGCTTCCCATTCGTAAATACACACAGAATTCGACCGGTGAGTAATGAGAAAGAAAATCAATAAAAGAAGACATTTTTCCTTCCTTTCTCTGTTCTGACTTACGACCATAAAGTGAATATTACTAGTCGCGTGGGTGAACAGAGGGTGGTGTTTTTTTTTCCGGAAAACAATAGCAAAAGGTATCGCGTAGGGAAGTAGCAGAAGCAGTCCTATCTGTCATCACTGGTGTAGTGCACTTTGCATAGAAAACGCAGACGCCTTGTCTGGGGGTGAGTGCATGGTGGTAGGTAGGTCTCCTGTGATCGGTCATAAAAGGCGAAAAAGAGCAATTCACAGCGGCAGTGAATCAAAAATCGATTTACGAGCACAGCAGACAGATGACGACGTCAACCCATGGCGTTGGCAACAATCGCAAACGGAAATGCACTCTTTAAATGGAACTGCTTGCAATTTTTATTTTTCATTAATCATTCCAATGCCGTCGTGTCTTAAATGCGGTCGAACGACAAAGTGTTGCAGACTTTTGCAAAGAGACCACATTGAGTTGTACCTACTTGATTGCAGAATTTCGCAGAAATGTGTGTGATTTGAACGGAAAAGTGTGCTACCCAATTACAGGAATTAATCGATATTCTGGGTTGCAACATCGTCTGTCATGTCTGATTTCTGCACAGCACGCTGATTATGGCAGAGAGGTGTTTTGTCTATTTTTGGTATTCCAATTGGCATCTTGTTTGATTGGTTTTGGTTTCACTAATCGGGGTTAGTTTTGGGTGTGATTTGTTCTTTAGGTGCTAGGCGAAGAGTGTTCCTCGTCGTAATTTGTAAAAGTTACGTAAAGCTTATCATTATTGGCATTAGGGAGCGGACAGCGTCCTCATCGAAATGCTCATTTCAGTTCTAGGGTTATTTGCAGTTGATGTCAGGAACTCTATGAACTTCTCGCTGTGAATTGCATTCGAGCTGATCGTTAATTCACTGCCAACACAGTGTATCCGCTTTCTTACGTGTGGAATTGTGAGGTATTCTGTAAGAATATGTAGATTTGTAGGATATAGGTCACGTTTTGACTCCCAATTGACCGGAATTTAAGCTCTTCTGATTGGCCAATAGAAGGGCTTAATTTTTTAATTACCTTAATCCTGAAAAATTTAAATTTTCATGCAGAACTTGAGTAGTTTTCTTTGAATAGGGTCATCCAACAAGAGGTGTTTAAATTTTGCGCCATTGTTGAACTGTCAATATTCAACTATTATTGCGAAGACTTTTGGTAAGTAAAAACTAGGAGATTATTAAATATGGATAGATACACACTCGCACAACGTGTTGAAATAGTGAAAATTCACTACAAAAAACGGTGAAAATATCGCGGAAACGTTTCGTAAAGTTCGCACTGCTTTTGGTCATCGTAAAGCTCCTTCTCGCACAGCTATAGTCAATTTTAATCGATAAACTTGAACGTCTCGAACAGGTTAGTGATGTGAAGACTCCAACTCGTGTTCGTCCGGCAAGATCAGCTGAAAATATTGCCGCCGTAGCTGAGAGTGTAACTGAAACCCCAGGTGTGTCCATTTCGAGACAATCACAGGAATTGGACCTAACCTTAACCATGTTGCAACACATTTTGCATAAAGATCTTGGCCTACACGCTTATAAGGTCCAGTTGGCACAAGAATTGCAGCCAGCAGACCACGCACAATGCCGTACTTTCGCTGATTGGGTGCTGGAAATGAAAGAACAAGATCATGATTTTTTACAAAATTATTCTGAGTGATGAGGCTCATTTCCAGCTGCGAAAACCCGAAAGAAATAGTGGAACAACCTCTCCATCCACAGTGAGTGACAGTTTGGTGCGGTTTTTGGGGCTGGCGTTGTCATTGGGCCATATTTTTTTCGAAAATGTTGCTGGTGTGACCGTTTCAGTGAATGGATTGCATCACCGAACGATGATTTCTCGAAAGGGAGACTTCAATTAGCCGCCGAGATCATGCTATTTAACACCATTAGACATTTTTCCTTTGGAGCTATTTTAAAGATAAAGTCCACGCCAATGCCCCACCAACGATATGCACTAAAAGAAAATATCAGAGCTGTTATTCGCGAAATACAGCAGCAATTATGTGAAAACGCGATAAAAAAAATTTCATCAAAGCAATGACTATTTGTAGGCAGAGCCGAGGCGGACATTTGGCAGATATTGTATTACAATACTAACCTCAGAGTTTGTACTTTAGATTAAAATAAAAATATCAGCACTTCATAAAAATGTTGCGTTTTTCTATTGATTTAAAATAACATCTCTTGTTGGATGACCTTATAGTTTATAAAGGGTTATTCATTTCGAGGGTGGTATTTTACATCCCTGCCATATGACATCTGTCACTCGTAGTGACAGGTAGGTAGTTCATGCGTTGCCATTTTACAATATGGATCGTTTAACCAGCACGCATTAAAATTGTTACATCTTACTACAAAAATAACAGTTCTGCAATATCTGTAAATGCCGATTTAGTTTTTTCATTAACATCCCTGCCATACGACATCTGTCATCCGTAGTGACAGGTAGGTAGTTCTTGCGTTGCCATTTTACAATTTGGATCGTTTACACAACGATAAACGCATTAAAATTGAAGCGTCTTACTACAAAAATAACTGTTCTGCAATATCTGAGAATGCTGATTTAATTTTTTATTGACATCCCTGCCATATGACATCTGTCATCCGTAGTGACAGCTGGGTCTTGCGTTGCCATTTTACAATATAGATCGTTTAACCAGCGTTCTATGCATTACAATTTGTACATCTTACTACAAAAATAACAGTTCTGCAATATCTGTGACTGTCGATCTAAGTACAGACTATTGTCATCATAATTGCCCAACTGAGCAAACAATTCGAAACATAATCACCAAGTTCAAAAAAAGCGGCAGTGTTTGTGATGTCGTAAAGCCACGAGTAACAGTTTGATGCGCGCTGTTGACCAGCGGCGTAATCGGACCGCTTTTATTAAAAAAAAAAAAAAAAAAGGGCCACTGTTACGGTGAATTATCTGGGCTATGGTTAAATGATAACCACATTATTTTGGTCTGAGATTGAAGACATTGATGTGAGCCACATGTGGTTCCAACAGGACTACGTGCCACACAACACAGACAAATTTGGCTCTACTCTATTGCACGAGAAGTTTCCCGGCCGTTTAATTTCGATATTTGGAGACATCAATTGGCCACCCGTTCGATTTTTTTTTTTTGGCTATGCTAAAGATCGTGTCTATACAGACAATCTGCAAACTTTTGAGCACTTGCAAACCAACATCCGTGAAGTTATGACCGCAATACAGCCTGAAATGTGCTCAAAAGTCATCCAAAATTACCTCACAAGAATCGAAGTTTACAAAAACTCTCGTAGCGGCCGTGTTTCCTGTCCTTTTAGTATCCAAAGTCCTTTAGTATGATTAATGCCTTTTGAACACCTGAAGGTGGTTTTACTTACACTTGGTCACCTATCTGCGACTTTTTCCACCATTTTCTGTCAGCTGATCTACAAATTCATTGCCTGTTATTCTACTTCGACCAGGTACCCAACATAGTCGTACGCGGTTGTGAACAACTAATACCTTAAGCATTATGTGGCAGTTTAGGACTATTTTTTGATAGTATTGAATTCTAGCGCCTTAAGCGCGCGACTTGATAATCAATGTAAATAGCGATATCTCTATTAGATATCGATCTCATTTCCAGCGCTTCCGCAGTCTTGAGTAAAACCAGCACCTGTAATTCAAATACACTACACGTATCCGGTATTTTAAACGACTTTTTAATCACCGAATCCGCGGAGCATACTCATCATGTTTCGTACGGCGTATCGAAATCGAATTCAGTACGGATATCATCCATTTGGTTCGGATTGTCTGTTAGAACTTTCTTTAGGACTGAACATTGCTAGTTTTAAAGAGGCTAAAATTAGTTAGCCTGACCGCACTATTTGCAATGTGTTTAATTTTCATATCCAGCGGCAGAACGTAGAGAAAGGTTTCCAGTGCAGCCGTTGGAGTTATGTGCAGGTAGTTTTCTTACTTATTGCTTTCCACAAGACCAATGCTCCATATTTAAGTATGGGTCTGACGGTCATGACATATATAGCCAGTGGATCATTGCTGGTTAAAACCTCCAGCTTTTACCCGCCAACCTTCTGCAGATGAAGAGAGCATTGTATGCTTTCCTGACCATTTAAGTTCCAATTAAGTTTCTTATCCAGTATCATACCAAGATATTGGGGTGATCCGAGAGGGTCAGCTCCACACCATTCAAGGTGGTATCTTGTATTTTCTAGTGAAGAGAACTAATTTCGTTTTTGCTGAATTCACGACAAGTGCACAGTGTTCTACCAATTTACTGAGCCATTGCTGTTTCCACTACTTCATCTACGTATTCAATAACCTTTACTCCCATAGTATCCAGCTTCTTTAAGGTGGTGATCACCAGTATTTACAGGAGCATAGAAATGACCTCTCCCTGCAGTGTACCTCTCATGACTGTTACTCTTATTGAACCTTTGCCTAGTGTCGAGCTGACACTGGTTATGCCCTGTTCCACTTGTAGATCTTCTAAAGGTCTTCTTATAGTGCTACCCTTTACATTAGCATAGCTCCCTCTATATTAAAAAAAGCGGCTAAGGTATTTTTCTATTTTGTCGACCACATTATGTCTCAATCGTTTTACCTTTTGTTAGTTGTGTGTTACATAGAGTTCCCCTACCGGGAACGTTTCTGATATATATGTACATCAAAAAGTCTGTCCAGTGTTCTTAGAAGGAACGACAAGAAACTTATTGGTCTAAAGTCTTTCGCCGTCAATTCTCTTCCCTCCATGCTAGTGATATCCTACTTTGAGACTATGTTTAAAGATTTCCCTCAGTTGCATGGCTTTGTTCGGAGCTTCTAAAGCATAAGAAACCGAATCCCATTCGGGCCAGGTGACTTGTATGGAACGAATGACCACATAGCCCATCGCAATTTTGTCCAACTGCAGAGATCTTCTACTATTTTCTCAGTTAGTGGTACACTGGTGCTCAGGAATGAATCTGGCATCTTAAAGCGACTGACAATAGTGAGTTTCTCGTAATAAAATCGCTTTGAACTCACCAACACCACTTGATAAATTTGTATACTGACAAGTGACTCTCAGTTATTGCAATCGATACCTAGAAGGTGCCCATGGTCTATAGGTCTTATCTCTTGACTGTTCGAGTCTGTTAAGGTGTCTTTTTAGGAGGTTGTGACAGGTGAAAACACCGCTTAAGGATGTTAGATTGCTTCTGTTCAGATTCACAACAGAAATTTATTTCTTGTGTGATAAAATTTATTTGATGCTGGTTTGTCCTGAAGTTTCTGCCAAATTTATTACATTCAATTTCAATAGGGCCAATTCTCGGATGTGTGTTTTAAAATGGCTTGTTAGATGCTGGAGTGCCACAGGGGTCTATACTTTCATCAACTCTGTTTCTACTCTGTATCCTACCTATTGGAGTCAACAAATAACAAGACCTTTAGTCTTTTTTTAAAAAAAAAAAAAAAAAAGGGCACGTCTACTGTACTAGATCTTCAAATGAACAAACAAACCAATCCAACCCAAGGAAACAATGCATCTTCTTGGCGTTACAGTCAACTCTAATGTAACATGACACGACCACATGTCCAACATTCGAAATTCGGCCTCAATGAAGTTGTTGTCTGTTTAGAGCAAAGAGATACTTTACAGCTAACGTTAGGTTAGGTTAGGTTGAAGTGGCTGTCAGCAAAAGAAGCCAACACACTTAGACCAATAATATGTCCATTGTGATACCACATGTGTTTGAAACGCGGCCTCTAGCCTACTCGTTGAACCATTTAGAGCTTCTGATGAAGCGTAAAATGTACCTAACGTCAATATTATTCAGATCATCTAGGTCATTGAAACAGAAGGCTCCTAAGCGGGGTTTCCTTCTTTGGGAGAGAGCTGGGCAGGTGCAAAGAAAATGAAGAATAGTCTCTTCCTCCTCCTCGTCCATGCAGCTTCTGCAAAAATTGTTAGAGAATACGCCAAGCCTTGTTGCATGCTTGCCTATTAGACAGTGTCCAGTAATGACACCTATAACAGCACTAATATGCTTCCTATTTAGAGAAATCAAATTCCTAGAGCGTTTCAGATCCAGCATGGGCCAAATCTGTTTTGTCGCTAGACAAGTTGTACTCCTTGTCCACCTAGACTAACAGTTAAGTTTGTTGTGCCTATTTTCGATTACCTTAGGAACCAGTATAGCAAGGGACACATAGTAAGACTGAATTATAATGCAGACATCCAGAGATAGCTCATTCCCTGCCATTGCATATAAATGTTTTCTTCTCTGTGCAATTTTCCAGCAATGTGTCATTCTTTTCACCAACGTCAGGGAAAACATTCGAATAAAATCCATACAGCTAAAAGTAGAACTCCACTCAAGGACTCTGCCAAGCCAAGAGACTCATTAACTTCTTCGACAAAAGAAGAAACCATGAACTGCTCTTCGGACACATGAAGAGCACATTTTACGTACCCTGCCATTGCTCGCAGCAGATCAAACAACTTCGGTAGGGGGCCCCTTATGCTATCTACAATACAAATGTGCTCGTCTATGCTTCATTGCACTAATTTGCTGTTTTTTTTTTTGCGCGGGATCGTCCCAGTGTAGTACCTTGACATTCCGAATGCTTCGAAGGGATGCAGTACGAAAGCGATTAAAAATTATAATAAAATGTTGATCACATGCCAATTCAATTTCTGACAAATTTTGAAACTAAAACGCCGGCTAATCGTCAAGTAGTCAATATGGTTGGACGTTCCTGCCTATCGGTCAATACCCAACAAATTATGGCAGGTCTTATACTCAAATAGGATGCCGCCAATGACAAGACAATTAGCATTGTAGAAGTCTACAAACCTTTGTTCTTACGACCTCCTGGCATGATTGAGTGTTGTATTTTCCTTGAATAAATCGGCATTGAAATTCCCAATTACAATGATGATCTCGTTGTTAGATGTTGAGTTGTGGGCGGCACGCAATTGGCTATAAATGTTGTCCTTTTGATGATAGAGACCATAACTTTAGGGTCAGCAGCATTGCCACATCGAATTTACGAGCGCTTGCAGATGGTTTTCTAGAGTATTACTCCCTAGTGTTATATAGTTTCATTTATTTATTTTGTTTCCCCCTCTTAGAGGGGGAAGATGCCGATCGTAGTCCTTATTCCGACATTAGCCAAAGTAGCCAATTTATATAAAAGGGAAAATCATTCCTAATGCGGTTAGGTATTTTCACTGGTCATAATTTAGTATTACACCTTTAAACTACGATAATTACCTATTCGGGGGCTGCGGTGGCAAAAAGATTCATGAGGATACAACTCATTTTCTGAGGCATTGCCCAAGCCTCTACTCGATAGACCGTGTTGAAAGGAACCCAAACTCTATTTAATCGACCCACAAACCTAGCTTAACTAATCACAGAAACTACTTTGATCTCAGAATATGACAATCAATATCTAAGCACTCTCACATCCAACTCCTTGTGATTATTTTTTTTCAAAAGAAAATTTACTACGTGTGGGTGGAAGTATGACATGTAAAGCTACAAAATGTACAGCTCTTTTGACTCATCTTTAAAGGGCTGGAAAATCTGGTAAAGTTGTCATGGCATACAGCACGCCTACTCGTCATTGTGTACGGTTCCTACTCATGTCTTTTAAGTCTTTCTAGCTTCTCCCTAACTGCCGAGGCCCTGTGTAACTATTTCACTGGACTTTTTTTTTTTTTTGTTATACCAGCGCCGAGTGGAATATTCGTATTTCTCCCGACGGAGGTGAGGTTACACTATCGATATCACCGCCGACCAGGACAATATTATCAAGAGGCCCGAAACTTTATACTACCTGTACCTGTTGTCCAATAAGCCCTTAATAAGACCGATACTTTTGGTTTTGACGGACTTTAATCTTTAGTCACACCAAATAGTGTTTAATACGCGACAAACATATTATCGGCGTAGTCCTTGACTTGAAGTAAGTTGTGAGATACTGTTGGCCTCTGACGGATAGAAAACTGCTTAGAAATATCAAGAGCTCTTTTGAAGTGATGGAGAGCTATTGTGGCAAGGAAAGGTTATTATCGTTTGCGGAAAGGAACCATATAGATACCCTTCACACCTAGTTCTCGCACTTAACTGAAATCCTACTCAATTCACAATCACTTCCCTTTAATCTTCAAAGAATGTTTAGTTACCCAAATCTATTCTATGAGCATTTTTATAATGTCTATCGGAGTTTTTCGCCTCACTGGAGAGTGCATACGAAATCAGTAGTGTATAGTAGCTTCCATACCTTCCTGATGCGATGTTCGAAGTCTTACATATCTACCCCTTCTGCATCGAAATATCTGACACGGATTTCGGCTCCCGATTCAAATTATGTACCTACACGTATAGTATCTTCTGCTTCACTCATATGAGTGTCAAAAGAAAGTCGTGTTAATTCGAGGAATCTATCTTCTATAAAGAAGATAGATTCCTGCAATCTGAATGAACTTTTTGGTTCAAACGAATCTACATCGTATCATACAAAAAGTTGCCACAGGCGGATCCAAATGTTTCAAATTCACATAACTCCTTTTTAATTGACAAATTCCCTACATTATGTTAAATTCGCAACAGTTTCAGCTTCAGGCAACTGAACAGCTCCTAAAATACATTTCCAACTTCAAATTTCCATGAAGACATATCATAATATCCAACATATTGCAATTCTTTGTCATTCCCTCTGCAACAGAATCTACTCCCCGTGGTGTGTGCAGGCAGTGAAAGACGACATCAATATGCTATTTCAGGCAGGTAGGTAAAAATAGAATCCTTATAAGCGCCCTCTCTTAGCCCACCCCTGGGGGTATGGATTTCCTGCAACTCAACTGAAACGTGACATTTTCCCAAAAAAAAAAAAAAAAAATCACATTTTCACTTTGTGGTGAAAAACTTAAGGGTTTCGCAGCGAGTGCCACAAAATTGGAGTTTGTTTGTGGAACTTTCCAACCTGTAAGTAGTTTTATTTGCTTTTGCCTGAAAGAATGGAAAATATGATAGGATCCTCCTATATTTAGCATAAAAAGCTATGAGATTCTATAAAAAGCCACAAACGGAATCCCCGCTGGTGTATCTTTTTTTTTTTTTTAGTTTTAAATAAAAATTAGAAAATAAAAATACACACACAGAAATTGGGTCAACTCCAGTGGCAGGCATTTATCAAGTGCAACTCGGTGAGAGTTTTTAGAAAATTTAAGAGATCCTCTGTGATATTTAATGAATGAATGACGCGTTCCAATAGTGGAACGCAATGGCGAAACATTACAGTGAATAAGTGGAAAAACTGACAATCAGACGAAATCATGGATTCTAACTTTAATTGGGACCAAGGGGATTCAAATTCGGGGATTTAGCTGACCATGCTAAAAACTGGATTTCCATGTTTTCAAGCGAGAACTTGTTTTTTTTTTTTTTTTCGAAGTGTGGAAGGGACCGTAGTCCTGTTAGAATGTAATGGATGCTTGTCCTCTAGATCCGAATATTCGCTTATAAGACGCCTCTAGCGTAGCTTTCAACACCGAAAGATAGCTTTCGCTGTTCATTCTGCCATGGCATATGAAGAGTTCTCCAACACTGTTCGCCGCCATGCAGCCCCAAACCATAAATCTTTTTCCATCATGCTTCTCTGTGGGCACAACGCAGTCTAGGTGATAAGCATGACCACGTCTTCGAGTTGCCTAATTTTAAGTTGTTTGTAAGTATATTAGGGGTATTCACCTTTACTAAACACTCTTTAACGTCTACGCTCAGGCAGACGCGGATGATGTTGCCATACTTTCTGTCGGATTATGCCTAGAGACTGTCTGCAACTAGACGTGATCGTTGAATGGTGCACTTGGAATAGGCTTTCGGTTAATCCTCTCAAAACTGAGGTTCTCTTTATGAGAAGGAGGAAGTTGTTTGGTCTTACGCAGCCAGTGTTCAAAGGAGTCACTATCCAAATCTCAAATGAAGCTTAGTGCTTCTTTGGTGCTTCTTATGTCGAAGACAGACAAGGCGCTCTCAGTTTTATGGCAGTGTAAGAGTATTTCGGCAAGACATGGAGCTTAGAGCACTTTTACACGCGGAGACACGAAATGAAAGACACCACATTTTTAGGAAAGGTAGGTGAGAAGTGGAGGAGGTAGTCCGTGTCGGCCGGGTAAAAGAATCTGAAAGACTTGTGTCTTTTCTTTTGCCTCGTTCGAAATTGTTTTCATTTGTTTCATTCTTTTTTCTCAGCGTGGAGTGTGTATCGTGCGGAAGAATTTTTGGTGCGAGTTAGTTTCGTGTGTGTGCGGCAACCAGCACTGAACACAGTAAAATACGAATGAATCGAGAAACAGAGGTATAAAAAATCCTAATCGATAGAATCTCGACATCTAAAAGTAACACGCGACACCAAAAGAGAATAACGAAGTGTCTTTCGTTTCGAGTCTTTGCGTATAAAAGTGCTCTGATCACCAGAAAAGGTCCTATGGATCCACACTGCAATGATAAGAGCTTTCTTAGCATATACGTTGGTTGTTTGGTAGAAAAAGCTTTTGCGAAAATGCCACTGCTTCTCTCACGAAACTCCTAAGAACAGTTTGTCTCAACTGCACGGGGGCCTTCTCTAGCATGCCTGGCTCTGCTCTAGATGCGTTGCTGGATCTCCTTCCTCTTAATGTTTATATCATGGGCAGCACAATAGAATCTATTTTCCGTCTTAAACGAGGTGGCTTTTGGTATAACCCGCACTTATCTTTCGGCTCTTGTCTTAGGGATATGTCGTCTGGCGCAATAACACCAGAACTCCAACTGCTTCGTAAATTTAAAGACGACTTTCCTCATGCTCCGGACTAAATTTTTCCGGAAGGAATTGTAGTCGAATTTTAACGGATGGCTTCAAAACCAATCAAGGCTTCGTTAGGTAAACATGCGTTTGTCTTTCAAGTAGAGACTTATGCAATCTTAATGGCTATGAACTATATTTAAGAAGAGGACAGAGTATCTGCGTCTGTACCGATAGTCG
The DNA here is from genome assembly GCA_963082735.1 of Pocota personata. Lineage (NCBI taxonomy): Eukaryota > Metazoa > Arthropoda > Insecta > Diptera > Syrphidae > Pocota > Pocota personata. Next base: position 242,311,457 of record OY720429.1, on the reverse strand, counting down.
GGCTGCGTTCAAGGCCTTGCTCAGTCCTTTAATCACTTCTAAAATAGTTCGAGAATGTAAGAGCTCTCTGAATTCCGTTGCAAGTCTGAACTCAGTTAGTCTTGTTTGGGTTCCAGGTCACAATGGGATTACTGGAAATGAGATCTCCTATGAACTTGCCAGATAAAGTTCGGAGGAGGACTTCTCAGGACCTAAACCTGCTTTTGGTCTTTCTGCGTAATCGGTCAGGGCTTCCATTGACGGTTGGGTTTCCTATGAACATCATCGTGATTGGCATGACTTTCTGGGATGTATTCTGAACGTCTGTGCGACATTCGCGGCAGCTGTTCCTCAGTAGACAACTTACTGGCCTTCTTACGGGTCAGTTCACTTATACCAAGCATATTAGTGTGCTAGGCATCTGCGAAGCCTGTAGAGAGGGCGACGATACTGCTCGTGTCAAGTGACAGATCTTTTAAACCAATGTGGTGAGTGCTCATACCATAAGCTGCTCATCACTGAAGCTCTTACTCGCCTTTCTATGAAAAACAACGAAATTTCATTAACAGAGAGTTACTTCCTGGTAGTACAATGGACCGGTGTTGAGTCTGAGTGCTCGAGTGGAGTTTTTCCTACCCCGACAACAAAAATTTGGCGCGCGCCAAGTGAAATACGAATGCTCTTATATTTTGTCAGGGCACGGGCGTTTGGGAAAATGGGGAAGAGAAACAGAGGAGAAGCCTGGGCACGTTGGCTTTAAATGTTTAAAGGTTGTAGTGGATGGGGAAATTCAGAGCCTAGTAGATAATTCCACATTCGTGTCGTTCGGCTTATAAACGAATCCCTATATTTGGCAGTACGATCGAAGTTGGGCTTAACGGTGAGCTGATATCCATTCGAAGCATGACGAAGAGGGTATTCACAAATGAGACTATTCTGTTGCGTATTTTTAATTTTGTGTATATTTACACTGGCGGTCTTAATCAAGTGAGCTTATCGGCTAGACTGTCAAAAGTTTTTTAAAATATTATATTAAGGAATGTGTAAAACTGTTTTCAAGAGCTAAATTTACTTTTTTGATCGTTGGATTCTGATTGATATGTGATAGTAGAAAAGTCCAACCGCCAAGCAGACAGTGTCAAAAATGTATTTATACAACCAATTTTTAAAGTGTTCCACAGTTCGGGCGTATTTGTATGCGTAAATATACACAAAATTAATGTGCGAGTATTTTGTGTTACTTTCTGAAAGACAGAGCCTTTTTTTCTCACCTTGCAGCCCTGCTTGTGTGATTGAAGGTCTACCATGATCAGCGAAGTCTATACGTTGTTTGACTTCCGAACGAGTATTCTCTGATACCAATCGTAAAACGCGTGTTACGTCCTAAGCGGCAAAAATGCTATTAGGGTGAGAGAGTAAAGTTGCACCATTCTGAGGAAAACTGAAGAAAGTTCAAGTGAGCCAATGACTGTAATAGCATTTACATCGCCAAAATCGAAAGACTTCCAGTTCTCGGTCAAGAACGCTCCCAAAAGTACTTACAGCCTTAAATATCTGGCCGCATTTGTTCTTAACCCACATCTAGTCTCCTCCTGTGGTCGTGGAAACCAAACTACACCTGGATAGGATCAAAAACTGTACGTTTAACTTAATAAGCGACACAAATATAGACCTCTGGAGTTGCGCAGAGAAGTAATACTTGGAATTTAGAACGTTTAAACTTCTGACTATTTCGATTCCTATACAAAGAACATGTGAGTATTTTCCAGAGCAGGACAGGCGAACAGGCTTTGAAATGAGTATGCCTTAGCATATTCGCTTGGGGTTTTGGCCAAGATCTGTTTTGGGCTGATTAGGAGACTTGACATTAGTAGAATTTTGGAAAAGACGTTCTGCAGTTTTGAAGATTTTGTTATTCTTTCAACTTTTTCACAGGATCTCCTGTAGGACGTATTTTATTTATTTTATTTTATTTATTTATTTATTTATTTATTGGCAACATAAGCATAGTAAAACAATGTGTTTTTTAAGTTTATACTTAGTACAATCTTGGTAGATTTGGTTGGAACAAAAGAAAATAAAAAATAATAAACAATATATAAAAAAAAAGAAGAGAAAAAATATAAAAATAATATCCACGTTTTTAAGTAACTATTTAAATTTTCAAAATTCTCTAATAATAATATCCACGTTTTTAAGTAACTATTTAAATTTTCAAAATTCTCAATTTTATTTTATTTAGCAAAAGCACATGTTTACAATGGGCTTAGCACCTGAGATGACGTTCAAGTGCGATTTTAAAACTACTTGGATTGTTCAGTCTCCTCAATTCGGTCGGTAGGGAATTCCACAGACCAGCAGCATGGGCGAAGAACTGTCTTATTGAAACATTATATCTGAAAGTTGGAACAATTAGGACTCTACTTCTTTCAGGCACTGAAAAAACAAGTCTGTTAGAAAGGTATTCTGGTGCTTTGCTTTGTTTCAATTTAAATAAAAACAGCAGAGTCTTGAAATCCAGATAATTTTGCACGGTCATCCCAAATACACTTTCTCTGTACCTCGAAACATGGTCGTATCTGCGCAGGCCGTAAACAAATCGGACAACATTGTTGAATGCAACGTTAAGCTTGCGTTGACTCACACTGTCGAGACAGCAAAATATTAAATGACCATGAAAAAGAGCCTGTAGTATTAGCGTTTTAGCCAGGGTCAACTTGGTCTTTGTTGGGAGACAGCTAGCCGCCAGATACAGAGCTCGCAATGACCCATACATTCTGCCCAGTGCGCTCGATAAATGATTATCCCACGTCAATGTTTGGTTGAATATTACGCCCAGATTTTTTACCGATTTGACGTACTGTATGTCGGTACCACTTAATTCAACGTTTGGTAAGCACGAGTAGTCCACCGCCTCCCTGCTAATAATAATAGCTTGGCTTTTCCTTGAGTTTAATGTTAGTTTATTACGTTGAGACCAGAGTGCAATATTGTTCAAATCCTCATTGATTCGAAGAGTTGCATCTTCCAGCTGAGATATATTTGTACATCATCAGCATACATGGGAGGTCATTATTAAACATAGTGAAAAATAAAGGACCTAGAATTGATCCTTGAGGAACACCAGAATTAGTTGGAAGAAAGGTTGATAGCTGACTATTAATGGACACAGCCTGGGTCCTTCCTGTTAAATATTCTTTAACCAACTTCAGAGCTGAGGTTTCAAAAAAGAAGTTGTGTTTTAACTTTGCTAGGAGTAAGCTATGTGGAACACGGTCGAATGCTTTGGAGAAGTCTAGCAGTACCAACGTAGTTATATTTCCCTTATCTATCTGTAGTCGTATATCATCGACGAACTTTAGAAGGGCTGTCGAACAACTGTGCTGTGATCTAAAACCTGATTGTAAAGGCGAGAGTAGTCGAGACGTGGACAGAAACTCAGAAATCTGCCGGCTCAATAGCTTTTCAAGAACTTTAGAGACAAGTGGTAGAATAGAGATTGGACGATACTCTTTGGATCTGGAGTTCGTGTTTTTTAGAACTGGAATAACCTTAGAGGTTTTCCACATCTTTGGATAAGAAGAACTAGTGAGTATCGTGTTAAAAATATGTGTTAGATAGGGGCATATTACTGGAAAAATAATTTTGACAAACTTCGGATGCATGTTGTCTAGCCCAATCGCTTGAGATTGTATATCGAAGACTGCCCTACGTACCTGCAGCTGATCAACTCTTGTAAAGCTAAATTCACTAGAATTATTTAATGAAATGGTTTGTGTTGTAGATGTGTATTCTTCAGATAAATCAGTTGAAGAGGCGCTTACAAATAATCTATTGAGCTCATTGGCATCATATTCCTCATTTGGGTCATTTGGTTTTTTAAGTAAGCCCAGTTCTCTTACACTCTTCCACAGTTTTTGAGACGAAGTATTACTAAATTTAGAGGAAAAGAATCTGCACTTAGATTTTCTAATCTCAATGTTAACGGCGTTGCGCAGTTTCTTATATTCATTGTGGAACAAGGGGAGCCTATAACGTTTCCATCGTTTGTAAGAGGCGTTTCTCTGAGATATAAGCGTATCGATCCTATTGTTGTACCACCCACATCCATTATTTCGTACAATAATAGTTTTTACTGGCACACATGTATTAAATAAATTATTCACGGTGGATGTAAAGAACTCAACTTGGTCGTCAACTGATGGAAGAGTGTAAAGATTACGCCAGTTAGAGTTTAGTACCTCCGAAGTTAAGAGTTCAGTGTTAATTGCCTTAAAATCGTTGTATTTAATTATCTTCAACTCTGTCCTACGGTTGATTTTAAGATCATGGGAAATCGCGACTAAATCATGCTTTTGAGCGTTCCCAAGTTCTTTTAAGAATATGAATCCCAGTATGAAATAGTACGCGTGTTTAGCCTTATGGTTTTAGGCTAATAGGCTAATTCCTACTGTGTAGATACATACATTGAAACCTCTGTGACCGTTTACTGTAGGTAAAGTGAGGCGATCCATATTTTGATATAAACCACAACTCATATATTACCGTTATCAAAAACACTCATGTGATCTCTGAACTAGACCCTTTCCTACATTCGACGTATTCTTTTATTACTCATCTCTTTATTGTTTATTTTTCCCATCATAAATTTCAAAATATTTTTGCGCACAATTGCACAACAATTCATGTGATTCATCTTTTAGCTATTCAAAAGCCATCAGCTTTGAATGTGACTAATAAGCACTTCCGCAGCTCATCGTTACATAACACTTTGCAGCTAACGTACATCTGCAATCCATCACTGACAATGTACAAACAAAAGAGCTGTAGAAATAGTATCGCAACACATTTTCTAGTTTTGCATTTGATCCCACCACCACCACCGGAATTTTTCAAATAGCAACTACTTGCAATCAGTACTTTCTTCTCTCTGCACACCTTGATTACAGTACACACAGCCTCATATATTTCTATGGATCTAGGTTTTCCAGATAATTCCTCGAGAGGAAACTAAAACTAAAACCCCAACCAAGAAGTTCTCAGATTTAAGAGGTCACACACAAAACACAAATAATTCACCACCCAAGTATCTGCAAATAATTGAAGTGTATAACTAAGCTGAATATAGTTCTTAATGTAGCCATTTGTTTCACGGAACACACAGTTTCGTGTCGTACTTATATACCTATACGCTTGTTAAGAACTCCTATTCCACACTTATATCTAAGAGGATTTAATTGAAATAGTTTACCCATTTGTATGTACACATTGCAGACACAGACGTTGCAGAAGCCACCAAGGAAATAGATTTCGCTTTCTGCTTTGGTGACTTATGTGTTTGTTGTTTTGGGTGTTAATAGAATTGTTTCCAAGTTCTCAAAACCCTAATTAGTTTTCAAGAAAATTCCAAAGAGCTTGTGTGGAATTTCGAAGAAAATGAATTGTAAAATTGAAGATTAGGGCGCCAATGTGTGTCCCTTTTATGGTTAGCGTGGGATATAAGAACTTTTGAGGAAAATTACCGAATAAAAGACAATAAACTTTAGGCAAACCATGTGAGTGTGCATTGTGTTATTGAAAGTAACAAGTGATGTCGTTAGTTGACCTATTTTCTTATATTAATGTGAAGTAATTCAAAGAAAAATACAACCAAGTGTCTAATCTGCATTTACGCGAGTGACATATTCGTCATTTTTTACAGAAAGTCATTATTGTGTAAACGGACTTATTTTTGTCATTAAACAGCGCTGTCATTATAATGGCATCGTGTAAATGCCGTGTAAACGCAACTTTGCATATAATGATCACGTTCCGTACGCACAAGATTCGCTAATTGTTGGAGTGTGGAACGACCACCAAAGCAGCTAATAGCTAAATAAAAAGTTCGCTTGAGAGCATTTGTTTTCTCCCTCTCTAACACGCACATCTATTATTTTGTAATTCAGCAAATATTTTTCAGCTAACCTGCTTAAATTTCTGTTGGCGTTATATTAATGCTCCTCAAGCAATAAAACAGCAGCGAAACATGCAACAGCTGTTTCTTTGTCCTTTCCCATTTTTTTAAAAAACTTGTGGCACTGTACACATATGTAAATACTTTTGAGTATGACTGCTTTCAGTCATTCATGTAAATGTTTATTTTTATGCATTTGGCATTATAAAAATAACGGGTATCATAAAATAATGACAGGTAGTGACAAAGCTCTCAGCACGTCATTACTTTATGTCGTGTAAATGGTAGTGACATTATTATTGTCACTATGTGTCACTCGTGTAAATGCAGCATAAGGCTACTGTCCATTTGGATAGGTGTCGCACCCGGGTGTGTTCATTTTTTCATTTTTAGTGCATTTTTATTGATCAATTCATTATAACTTAAATGCTAGACAAAAAACGCTTAAAACTAGCTTAACTAATTTAACTATGTTATTCTAATTTACTGGCCCTATGCGGGCACAATTTTTGTTGGTTCTACAGGAGGAAGTGAACTTGGAACCCCACAAACTTCCCCAGCCACCACGGTTTTTAACGAACTATTTCCATACGAAATGTATCATAGATTGAGGTAGTACGTACACTTGCACACGTTATCGAAAATCAAGTCCGTCTGTTCTGTTTATCTGCTCTACATGACTTAGACTTAAAAAATGTTGAACTATTTGTGGTCAACCGTCAACGATGATAGAACTATGAGATCCATGGTTTGCCTTTTTTTCAGCAGCTTCTTATTATGTCTTCTGCATATTGCCTTCATGCTGGTCTTTTCTTCTTAGCCCAAAAAAACATCAGTTAGCAAGAGTGCTTCTCCGTTTGATCTGCCTTGGTTCAGCGCTTAAGTGCGTTCGAGTCCCAGTAAAAATAAACAACCCATTTTAACACGGTCTCATCTTTCGAAAACACAATACCCCTCGGAAACGACAATAATCTGTAGATCTCTTCTTTTATTCATGTGGAAAATTATGACAGCACAGCACGAGTAATAGAGAGAAGATAGGATAGGCCCTGTAGTACGCAAGCTTCTCCTAGCGGGCCTTCTAAAGCCAGGCCCACCGTAGCTTCTTTTGATCCGATACTATCGAAAGTGACTGGCAAAATTCTGCCGGTCATGTCTGTGTCGTCCGCATTGGCAAATGAGTTTTGTACTACTACTAATTGTGTTGAACATAGCCTTTACCAGTCTTCAAGCAACTACGTGCACTCTCCGTTGATATTCTGCAGAGGTTGTTGCCGTATAACTCAAGAACGGCTGAAACGATTTTGATTTTTTTTTTTTTTTTTATAATTTGCACGTGTGAAAGGAGTTATGAATACCTTTATACTAATTTTAGGACACGGGCGTCTGTGAGGAAAGGGGAAGAGACAGAGAGAAAGACAGATTGGTGTAGTTGGTTTGAAACTCAGCTGGTATTAAGTTTCAGTGAACTCCAAGGGTGGCTGTCCAGATAACTGGGAAGCTTGTTTGTTTTTGCTTTTGTCGTTGCTCATGATTCACAGTATTTTTTTCCGTCCTCCTGATGTCATCATCACGATCAAGTTGCATTTTAGCCATATGACCGCCCTACTGCGAATGTTATGCCTTCGCAGTAGAGTTGACATCAGTTTTCGTAATTGATCGACTTTTTATTTATTTCATGCGAAATAAATAGATGATTATTGACATCAGGATTCGAACCGTGAACCTGTAGCGTGACAAGCGATGATGTTACCACTACACCACGGCCAACCACAAAGTTGAGTATCACATCTACTCGATGCTGTTTGCTTTGTTGATTAGGTAATTTATTAGAAAATATTTACGAGCGGCTAAATATCACTCTCCGCTCTGCAACAAAATTGCAATTTTAACGAATTTACTCCAAACGCAAACATTTCAAAGTTATACCGATTTGAATGTTGATATACGAGTATGCCAGAGTTACAGTCTGGTCCAATTAGGGTTAACTAATATTTAAAGGTCAAGGAGGGTCTAAAGTGTTCGTTAGAGCCCTTTTCCATCACCAGTGATAGTAATCTATGTACGAGTACATGCCTTCTAAATCAGTAGTGATCTCTCATAAGATAACTACGACGCAAAACGAAACCCATTCGTAGGACTTATTACCTAATTAATTGTGTGACAGCTGTGTGAATAGCATTTAGTGTTCAAATATCCATAATATGGATATTTTTCTATTTCTAAACAACGTATAGCGTCCAAATTTCTTGTTGCCCCAAGTTCGTCAATGGGTGAATTGCGACGACCAAAACCACATTGCATATAAAATCACGTCATTAACCATATTGCAAATATACTGAAGTATCCTTTTAAAACAGCTTTCAGCAGTCTATATTAATTTGGCGTTGAAAATACACCCCATAAAATGTATTCAACTACTTCGCACACAAGTTTCATGTCATTCCTATGTCTACCCAACAAATCAAAATATAATTTGATGGTTTTCATTAATATTTTTAACAACTCGCTTCTGGCACTATTCCCAGCACAAATCCGACATTGAATTATTCAAGTTGAGTATCTACCAATTAATAAAAATATAAAATTGAACTTCTTCCATCCACGCCTTGCATTTCAAAGTGCCCGGTTTTATATTTCGATGTCATTAAGATATTTTCACCGCATTAAGTTGAGATTCAGCACGTGAAAGCATGCCCCGAGTGCAATGTCAGTCTTTGCGTGTAATTGATTTTTCAATCTTTTTTATACTCTATCTCATAGGGTATATTAATTTTGATACATAGTTTGTAACATAGAGAAATAATAACGATGCTTCACCAAAAATATATATTTGTGATCAGCTTCGAAAGTTACGCCGGCCGTGCGCCTCTCCCTATGCCAGATGAAAGCCCGAAGCTATACAAATATAAACATTTTTGAAATCTCCCAAACGCACAAACACGCCCACTTTAAAAAAAAAATGCTTTTTCTCAATATTTTTACTACAAATTGAGACAAATTAGTAAGTACAATATGTAGACGTTGATAATCTCTACAATTCCTCCATTTATTGTATAGAGTTACGCCCACTTTTGGGGGTGTTTTCTTCTAAAAAAAAAAAAACCTATTTTGCAACTCTAAAACTATGTAGAAATCTCATCAGGGTTCGTGAACACTAGTTACAAATAGTAACAGTCACGCCTACTTTTACAACAAAAATTTGTCTGATGGAATCACTTAAAAATCGAAGAAATATCACTCGAGTGACATTTGAATCAAAAAATTGAAAACGTCACGCCCACTGTATTAGAATGAGTTACAACATGACAGATAGGGTATCATACGATTCGTTTCAAACGGATTGTAACTTTTCTGTATGATTTTTGTTTATGTGGTTGTGCTACAAGTTTAATAAAAACATTGCAACTGGAAAATTAATTAGTAATGAAATGGATAAGATACTATGTATTGTGACGAGTGCAACTGGATTTCGTGCCCACCAAGCATTTCTTATCTACACTACTGCAGTATTTACAACAAGAATTGTGTGACAGTGACAGGAATTGTGTCTTGAAACGCTATTTTCTTGGAATTAAAGCAAACAACATGCTGAACATGCTTGTGATTTGCATAGGAAATGTAGAAGTTGCAACAAAAGTGGCACATCTACTCGCAAGTTCATATTATTATTACCCATTGTATGAGAATAAGGGTCATTAGTGTCATTTTATAATAGAAAATGATTATTCTTTAAGTATTGTATGTGTGTAAGTGCGAATGGCTTTTCATTTTTATTCTTTGTTGGATGGATTATCTGTTTGGGAGACATTGACCACAATAGGAACAGTTGCGTGGTACAAGGAAAGCAGTGAGCGTGCATACTAGTATTTGTATCTAGTGTACTTATATTCGTTAAGGGTTTAGGTTTCGAAATACCTTACAATTTGCATTTTGACTTTCCTCTGCTGTACGCCCTAACAGCGATTGGATATTGATTTATGATTAAACGTTAACACTGCGAATTGTTCGATTAGATTGGGTTGTTGAGGTTACAATGCCATGGATCGATTATCGCAATAGATTCGTAGAACATAAGAAAAATGATTACTTATAGTAATTTGTGTGTATTTCCTATAGCTTGCTTTCCAGTTCTAATGATGCTGCACATCCCCTTTAAAGTCATTATTTTTAAATGGACTGCTAGTAGGCAGTGGCATTTTAGAATGCTAATTGAGAATCTTAAAAATGTTATGATTAGCGTACGGAACTCTTTGGTTGTTTTCTTGCTGTTGTATTTCCTTAAATCCTAATTAATATAAAACCAAAACCATTGACTCATTCATCACCGTGTATATTTATGAAACCCCTAGAAACCTTTTAGGCCCTAGGTAAGGTGTAAGACAGTATCTTGCGAAATTCGAAATTCTAAAGCGAGAAAAAGGCCTTAGAAATCACCATTTTTGTGTATTACATGCACTTAACTTAATAGTATATATAACTATAATAATAATAACATTATCAATAGATTAATTCTATGTTATTCTGAAACTAAGTAATTCGATTTTTTCGTCAAATTATCACCAGTCTTTTCAATATGCGAATTTTATCGCCACCAGCAGTACAGCAGTGGATGTGTACGGTTGTGTGCGCTCAGCAAATCGCATGGGCGGACTTTTTTTTTTTGTAAGACTTTGCTTGTTTTGCTTTTCTTTCTGTGATATGGGAAAACACAAATTGCCTATCCCACTGGGATAACACCCAAGGGCTCTGACAGTCTAACAGAGCCATCCGACTCTACACTGGAAATACATTCAAATACATTCTGAAATAAAGCAGGGAGGCTGGTGAGCTTTCTCTCCGGCCACTACTGCATTAGTTATCATCTGAATAAGACGAATATTATTCAGGAAATTGAATGTCGACTCTACCTAGAGGAGGATGAAACCGCAGAACATATACTGTATGTGAATGTCCAGCCCTATGCAAAATAAGGTGGCAATTTTTTGCGAAAAATGCCCTCACCTGTAAAGATTTAAAAGAGAGCTTGTCTAACTTTCATCAAGAAAGTGGAGTCAATCGAGGAATAAAAATGACTTCATGGTATATTAGATCTGTACATAGGTCACAGTGCCTTATCGGCAATGGGCGAAGTGAGGCCTTCGGAACATACACTGCAGGCCAAAAGTTTGAGGCCGCCCTCAGTGCTCGAAGGGAAAACAAAATCTAACATCGAAAAAAAACTCTTTAGTAGAATAGTAATCATGTAAAATGAACGGGGACATATATGAAACCAAAATAGTATGGCTCCAACAATCCAGTAGTATACAATGCAAATTCTGATGATGGGCATTGATCCCAGACCCTTCTATCCAGTTCCTTCCACAACAGCTTTATAGGCTTTAAATCTGGTGATTGCGGCGACCATATCATAATTTGTAACCTCTATTTCAGGTAGTTTTGACAAAGGCTTGGCGTGTTTTTACGGTCGTTGCCCTGTTGAAATACGAATCCTTCGCCAATTAATCTTAGTACAGAGGTAACAGCGTTTTCTTCAGGGGAATCGACGTACCTATTACCAGATGGGTTAGGACTATGTTTGATAGCCGCATAATTACATCTTCATCAGATGTGTGTCAACTCATGCAAAATGCACTCCTTGTAGTCTCGGACCCCCAAACCCCAGCAAAGCAGTCGTTGTACCGTTTACAAGAAGAGGAACACTTAACATTGGTTCAGTGACTCTAAATGGCACAACCATTCATTTATCCAACGAGGTATAATATCTAGAAATTGTTCTGGATAAGAAACTTAACTGGAACTCTCATGTTAAGCATACAATTGCCAAGTCAACCACTGCCATGTGGATCTGTCGCCGTATGTATGGCAAAACCTGGGGTCTGTCCCCAAAGGTTGTATTCTGGTTATATACCACGATGGTAAGACATACGCGTCCGTTTTCTGGTAGACGAAAACCAAGGAAGTCACAACCATCAGCAAACTTCAACGATTAGCTTGCCTCAGAATTACAGGTACTATGCACACCTGTCCCACAACAGTCATAGAAGCCATAATCGGACTTACTCCGTTACACATTTTTATAAAAAAAAAAGTGGCTATTCGCAGTGCAGTTAATCTTCGAAAGGCGGATGTTAACAGTGCGTGATATCATGTGGACCTCATGGATCTGTTAACCGACTTCCCCGAGCTAGTTATGCTCAGCACGATTTCTGACTTTACGCCCAAATCACTCTACTTTGGTAGAAGGTTTGAGATTGAGATCCCAAACCGTGATATATGGTATAATGGTGGACCGTTGCTTGATCCAAAAGGAATCGTTTGGTACTCGTATACCGATGAATCAAAAATGGATTCAGGAGTTGGTGCCGGTGTGTATGGACCCAATCACAAGATTACGAAATCACTTGGAAAGAGTCCTAGTGTTTTCCAGGCCGAGCTTTACGACTTTGCTATTGAGACCTGCGCAAATATCAACTTACAATCAGGAATCAAAGGTGCAGCTATACACATACTCACCGACAGCCAAGCGGCGCTTAAAGCACTGATCTCCCACCTGATCAGTTCAAAATCAGTTCTAAGCTGCTTCAACAGTTTACAAAACCTGGCCCGATACAATAAAGTAAAATTGTGGTGGGTACCGGGTCATGTAGGCGTTGACAGCAATGAAACTGCAAATCTGCTAGCCAGAAAAGGTTCCTCTGAGTTGTTCATTGGACCTGAACCCTTTTGCGGAATATCTAATTCTGCATTCTAACTAACCCTAAACAATTGGGAACGCAACATGTGCATTTCCCACTGGAATAACTCCCAACCCTTCCAAAAAAAGGCAGGTGATATCCTAAAATATAGCAGAAATGACATAAGAAAGCTTGTGAGCTTCCTTACTGGTCACTGCCAATTACTCTACCACCTAAATAAAATAAGAATTTCAGAGGATATTACCTGCCGCCTCTGCCTAGAAGAGGACGAAACTGCAGAACACATACTATGTGAGCATGTAGCTCTGTGTACTCGTAGAAGTAGAGGTAGGAACCACACAATCTGGTAGCATCTTTTGTTCAGCACTGCACGGACGAAAACGCTCCGTTTTGTGCCAAATATTTCGAACTTGGATTCATCGCTCCATAAAACTCTGTTGAAATCTTCTTCCGTACAGTATTTATGCTTTTGGCCCATTCTAACCTTTTCTGCTTGATTTGTGGTGGCAGCAGGGGTTAGAAGGTCTTAGTTTTCGTTTGACCGTTGTCAAGCGCAGATTGTTTCATTTATTTCGACTTGTATTTCGGGTGCTGTTTTTCATCTACTTCGTTTGCTTGTTGTGACTATTAGCTGATCCTCGTGTTTAGTTGTAAATCTAGGCCGTCCTAACCGTGGCTTATCCTCAAGACTTCCGGTTTGCATGTGTCGTTCAATGGTACGTTAAACGCAGCACCTTGATACTTTCAACTGCGAAGCAACTTCCCGCTGTAATAAATTCTTATGACTTCAAAGTGTGGCTTTTATGTAAGACCCTTGCAGTCCAGGTCGACCAATTTTGGGATTTGAGAACCCTTTTGATGTAAGGAGTCATAAACAAGTGCTGAATCAATGACCAAAAGTCATAAAATCTAATAATTATGAAAAACCTAAACACTTCTCAATAACCTACAAAAGCGGTTTTTCCCACATTTGTAAACAAAACGCCCACTGTTCAAAAACGTAGATGTAAAATCTGACTTTTATTGTCTGGATGTGTTGTGTATTGTTCAGATAGAAAATGTAGGTAATAAAACCCAATGTAATTCATAAAATTCAATCTCTATGGATGAGTGAAGTCAGTTGTCTAGGTAGGCCTCTAACTTTTCGCCTGCAGTGTATGCCGTGGTAGTATCTATAGAATAATCTTAGGTCTACTGCCATCCATCGATGAGCCAACGGTTAGAGATTGGATAATAGTGCGGGATTTTCCATTAAGCGAATTGCTTACCTCTGTACGCCGTCCAGTAGATGAAAAGAATGTTTTGGAGCCAAGCTCCATACGTGAGAACAATACTCAAATCGCTGGCTAACATGTACTTTTTTCTAAAGAAATAGTTTGCTCTAAACAGGTAGCTCAATTCATGGACAGAGTTGACTGTAACGCCAAGAGGATACATGGTTTTCTGCGGTTGTACAATCTGGTCGTCTATTTAAAGCTGTGGTACAGTAGATGTGTGCTTTCTGGATAAGGCGATGAATTGAGAATTTCCCACTGCAAGATTACTTGCAGGTCTTCATTTAGTTGATTAAGTCGCATCTCTGACGATGTGAGGTGTTTGTATTCACGGGCATGTTCTAGGTCAAAATGATATTAGGATACTGTCATCGCAAAACTAAAGATTTCGTTGTTTATTGACTCTAGTAGGTCGTACGTATGGAGTAGAAACGGAATTGGTGAAAGTATAGATTCCTGAGGCCCCATCGACCACAACTTGAATTGATCTGTTTGCTTAACAGTCCTCTATGCCAAACTCAATCGAACGCTTTTGAGATGCCCGGGCAACAGCTCTTGTCTCGCTGTGTTGTTCAATCCAACCCATCCATAGATGGGTTACATAACTCAACAAGTCTCCAATTAAACAGCGACTCCGAAAACTTTGAATAGCATAGACAACAAGGGCAAGCATTTCTTTCCATTTTTCGGAATCGTTTGAATGCGGGCTGTTTTCCAGAATTAAGGAAACGTTTTCCGAGTTTTCAAGTACTATGGCTGATATTCCGTCGAAATCTGATGGAGGAATGTTTGTATTTGTTGCCTTGTTACTTGGGTTTTCCACATGTCATACGTATACGTAGGCCTCTATGGAAGGTTACATATCACTATTCACCCTGAATCCTCATCAAACAGAGACAGTTCTGGGCCATACAGAGCGCGATTTTAAGGCATATCAATGTCGAAACGCTTTCGCCTATGTTAGCAGGTCTAATCTAAGTGCAAGAATAATTCGGTCCTAATATTAATAAGATATGCAGGTACATACAACTTTTTAGGATGAGCGACACTGAACGGATAAGCACATTTATAGACCTCAATAAATCACAGAATCATTTTATCTAAATTACGCTACTAAATGTATCGCGCTCCTAAGAACGATGTCATTGCACACAAAAACATCATTCTCATGAAAGCATGCAATCCTTCTAACCTAAATTCTGTGTTAAATCAGACAATTGCCACTTGAAAATCCATTTGGCAATGATTCACGTATTTCTGCACCAATATCATTCACAACACCCAATTGGGTCTACATTAAATATTTAAGCCAAATAAAATGAATGCAGGGTATGTACATACCTACATTCCTGTGAATGTATAAAATGAATTTATTTCAACACAATAACATCTTATTTCATCCCCAATCGAGAACGGAAGAACGAAAAGAACTCATTTTAAGATTCTCTTTTTCCAGAAATGGAAATAAAA
Source organism: Pocota personata (assembly GCA_963082735.1). Classification (NCBI taxonomy): domain Eukaryota; kingdom Metazoa; phylum Arthropoda; class Insecta; order Diptera; family Syrphidae; genus Pocota; species Pocota personata. The sequence continues at coordinate 242,296,083 of OY720429.1, read as the reverse complement.
GCAAAAAAAACGAAAAATCCGAATCGAAGGCATTGTACCGAGCACAATTATGTCTGGCTGGCACTTAACAATATGATGAGCATCCCCTTTTGCCGTTTCCTCCACTTGGCATCGGATTCCATTGCAGTAGTTAACAATTCACTGTTGTCGAAGGCAGCATACAAAAAGAAGAAACATTATACATTTTACATTTATTTTTGTTATTTGCACAATGCTGCTCCCTTGTGTACGCCGTCATTCCCGCCTTTAAAATATAATCCATGTTTGGAACGTATTCGAGAAATAACATGGAAAAAAAAAATACATGAAAGCAATGCTTCTTGTTTTAAACTTTAATGGCTAATAATGGAAAAATAAGGTTTTATAATGTTTCACTCTAAAAAAAAAAAAAAAAAAACAAAAGCAAAGAAAAAGAAACTCCCAACCATAAGTACATTACACTATGTTCATAATTCATATGTATCTAACACTATACTATAACTTTGCAATTACACCGAAACAAAACCGAATGAAAAACTGTGAATAAGAAAACTTTCTCATTTCTCATTGTAGATACTCTATGGTTAGATATTCATACATTAAAAATAGTCTCTTGTTTTTCCTTCCTTCTACTTGTGTCTAAGAATACTGAGTGAGTGAACGACAAAAAAGGCGAGGAAGGAAGGAAGGAACCCACAAGAGGAGAGATACATACATAAGTATTGTTTCATGTTTGAATAGGTTTCTTATGATAATTTAGAGCGAGGCGAGAAAACTATTCCGCTAACTAGAAGCTTGTAATTAAACTAATTAAAGGAAAGTGTTGGGTTTTATCTAACCACCACTTCGGGGTCTTTTCTTTTCCCTAATGGATGCCTAGAGAGGGGAGGCATTTGAATAAAAGATAATCTTAAGTTTCAAATCGGAACAAAGGTCATAAATAATAATTTAACCGCAACAAAAAGAAGAACAAAACCAAAAGCGTGTTTTTATGATCATAGCAAAAGTAACCTACAATTTTCTTGTGAAAATGATGAGCATTTCTCAAGTGGTATAGTTAACTACACTATATATATATATATATATAGGTAAAACCTTAAATGGAATCATGGAGGGCAAGCTGTCAATGGCCTCTTCGGCGTATGATGTGGAGTTTAGTTCTTCTGTCAGAAGTAATAAATGTTGCAAAATAAACGCTGAGGTTTTATGGCCTCTTTTGATATAATCAGGTAAACCTTGAAATTCACAGTAAATGGTAGGTAACCAGGATTTTCTTATGAAAAGTATGTTGTTGAGAATTGCCACAACCCAAAACTTGTTAGTGGCGCAAGATAAAAGTACCTACAGTGGCTCACAAAACTATTGAGACAGGGAGATCCAAAGAGAGTTTCTTAGTCGCATTGAAAAAATACTATTGGGTCAATAACTTAATTCGTGCGGTTTGCTAAGAGATGGCGTAACTTGTATTATTCCATTGGAACATGCGTTTGAAAGCTACTGTCATTGTACGTCATTTCAGTATATGTCATTCATTTGAAGGGTAAACAACAATAATTTTTTTTCACTCAAATATGTCGAACTTTGTGCCTGAAAAAGTGTTTTTGCGGGGAGTTCTCCTTCATTACTTTAATATGAAGAAAACTGCTGCCGAAAGTCATCGTATTTTGGTGGAAGTTTATGGTGAACATGCGCTAGCTGAGCGAACGTGCCAAAAGTGGTTTGCACGATTTAAAAGTGGTGATTTTGGCTTGGAAGACGATGAACGTCCTGGGCAGCCAAAAAAGTTTGAAGATGAAGAGCTGGAAGCATTACTCTATGAAGATTGTTGCCAAACACAAGAAGAGCTCGCAGAATCTTTGGGTGTCACTCAAGCAGCCATTCCAAAACGTTTAAAAGCAGCTGGATATATTCAAAAGCAAGGAAATTGGATTCCACATGAACTCAAGCCGAGAGACGTCGAAAGGCGGTTTTGCATGTCCGAAATGCTGCTGGAACGCCACAAAAGGAAGTCATTTTTGCATCGGATTGTTACTGGTGATGAAAAATGGATCCATTACGACAACCCCAAGCGCAAAAAATCATATGTGAAACCCGGCCAACCAGCCAAATCAACGGCAAAGCCGAATATCCATGTCGCGAAGGTAATGCTCTGTATTTGGTGGGATCAGAAGGGTGTGCTGTATTATGAGTTGCTAAAACCGGGTGAAACCATCAATGGACAACGCTACCGAACACAATTAATCCGTTTGAAGAGAGCAGTAGCCGAAAAACGCCCGGAATATGCGACCAGACACGAGGCAATAATTTTCCATCATGACAACGCTCGGCCCCACGTTGCTATTCCGGTTAAGAATTATTTGGAAAACAGTGGATGGGAAGTTTTACCCCACCCGCCTTATAGCCCAGACCTTGCCCCTTCTGACTACTATTTGTTCCGGTCGATGCAGAACGCCCTCACTGAAATACGGTTCACATCAGAGCAGAATATCAAAAATTGGCTTGATTCATTCTTGGCTGCCAAGCCGGCGCAGTTCTTTTGGGATGGGATCCACAAATTGCCAGAAATATGGGAAAAAGTCATAGCTTCAGATGGGCAATACTTTGAATAATACTATTGTACATGTTTTTCTTAAAAAAACGTTCAAATTTTGACAAAAAACCTCACGAATTAAGTTATAAACCCAATAATTAATTTCAAACTTTAAATTCATGTTTTTTATTTACCTTCCTTTTCATAAGAAAATCCTAACAAAATGAGAATTTATTCAAGCACAATAAAAAAAAAATTAAAGAATGTAAGTTTGAGTTATCGGAAAAGTCATGACGCATTTTTCTATGTTTTTCAAAGATACAGATATGAAGAACAAAAATCAATCAATAATTGCCCGTTTTGTTCGATGACATTTTGCCATCTTTCAGTAAGTTGCATAATTCCTCATTCATGGAAGGATCTGTCTTTATCGGCGAAGAACAGAAGAAGGTGCTGATTTACAGACTCATCTGAATTGAACATATTTCCATGCAAGGAGTTTTGAAGAGAACAAAACAAGTGGAAGTCCGATGACGCAAGGTCAGGTGAGTATGGTGGATGTGGCAACAAATCCAATCCAAACTCCAATAACTTAGCGGGTATTCAAACTTGTATGTGGTCTCGCATTGTTTGCTCTGGACGTTTCTGGATGAGGGATTCGTTAAAACTGTCCAACTGCCGACAATAAACATCAGAATCGACTGTTTGATTTCTTGGTAGGAGCTGAAAAAATACGATACCTTTAAAATCCCACCACACTGACAGGATAACCTTTCTCTGATGAATGTTTGCTTTCGATCTCGTTTGAGGAGCTTTATCACATTGGGATAAAGACCGCTTGCGTACCACATTGTCGTAAACAATCCATTTCTCATAACCAGTTATCAGTCGCTTCAAAAAAGGTTCGTTTTCCTCACGTTTAATGAACATATCGCAGATGTTTATACGCATCATCAAATGAACCTCCTTGAGTTCATGAGGAACCCAAACATTGAGCTTGCTTACGTATCCCAGCTTCTTCAGGTGGTCATGAATGCTTGAATAACGGATGTTCAATGTTTCTGCAATCTCTCGTGTCGTGTAACGTGAGTTTGACTCGATCAATACCTTTATTTTGTCGTCATCAACCTCGGTGGGCCTTCCTGACCGAGATTAAAATGTTGGAACCATCGTTGACGCGCTTAATCTATTACTTTAAAAAACCAATGCCATTTCTTCGAAAAATGTGTTATGACTTTTTCGACAACCCAATATTTTAACAGTTATCATAATGCTTACGTTCTTTGTAGCTTTTGCTTAATAACATGTTTTAAGCGTTTTGGCATTGTTTTCACTAAACCTGCTGCAGCACCTCCTTCGGGTTGGATATATTTTTCGGCTACCTTGCTGCCACCTTGTCTCCAAAAATAGCCCACAAATGCACTATGGAGGAGTTTCCAATTTTTTTGGTGTGTTTTACAGCAGCCAAAGTTTTGTATTGAGGGCGGTGTATGTTTCGGATCTTGGTCTTGCTGGAAAATATGTATACGTGTCCCAAAGTCTCAATATGTAAGCACTTTCCCCTTAATTGCATTTCAAGCTGTCTACATACTCGTACGTCCTAAACAACCAAAAAGGTTGAATTTGCTTTCATCGCTGAAGATTACTTTCTCCCAAAAGCTTTCAGGGTGATTCAGATACTTTTTGGAAAACGCCAAATGCTGTTTTTTATTCTTTTCACTGATAAGTGATTTCTTTCTTATAATGCGACCATATAAACCAAAACGTTTAAGTACCATTCTAATGCATTCAACACTGCAATTTTTCTCTATTTCTGCGTTTAGGATTTTTTTTTTTTTTCACTTTTCTTATAACTTCACGTCTCTGTGTTGCATTTAATTTAACCTATGGTGTTCTTTAAATCTTATTACATTAAAAATTGTTTGTTTTTTACGACTAATTATTTTTTTCCAATTTCAACAAATGATTTCCCTTCGTTGTATAACTTTAAAATTTTGTTTTTTTCAATTGTTAATTCGCTTCCTTTACGACCCATTTTCACAAAGAATACTTAAAAAGTTTGAAGTAAAAAGATCCTCTCGCAGTTAAATGCACAGATGAACTGATCGCACGTATTGAAGAAGTGATCTCAACGCACTAGTACTGTTAGGTTTTTGACAATCCTTTCGCAAGATGTCGCAATACTTTTGTGACTGGTTTTTTTTTTTATGAAAGAAAAGGTAAATAAAGTTTATATGAATTTTAAATTTTCAAAATATATTAGAGGCAAGTTTTCAAAGAGCTTCGTTCCAATATTTTTGTGAGCCACTGTACACACTCATCTTTAAGGCATTCACCCCTGAGCACTAATTTTCACGTATGCGTACAAGATCGGTCAACTTCAATTGTGGAATGTTGAATAGGTTATCCTTTTTGTACCCCATCTCATAGGGTATATTAATTTTGTTAACATACATATGTAGTTTATAAAATAAAGAAAAAATATATTTTTGCTAGAAACTGAAAAATATTGTCGGAATAAAATATGTAGACATTGACTTTTTCTACATTTTGTCCATACACTGTACATGACCACGCCCATTGTGACGTTTTGCTTAAAAAAACAGTCTGATTCAAAGAAGCGTGTCTACAAAATAAACATAAAAAATCACACATCAAAATCACTTTCGCAATTACAATTGATATGATACCCAGTCACCACCTGTCTACAATAGCCTGGCATCTTCTGCTGGAACTTTCATTCAATTTTTCAACATGATGTTTGCTCAGACCCTTCCAAATGAGCCGAATATTTTATTGTGTTGTATTTATTTTGTTCCCTTGAAGCCTATTTTTCATTGATGCCCACACTCTGCGACGGTCAGTCTAAAGTTATTACACCGTTTTCTTATTTCCAGGACATTCAAACTTTATCTTTGCACCTTCTTTCATTCATGCCACCTAGTATTGACGAAAAAATTCGAATTCGTCGGCAAATATTGCATTGCTGCAATCACGGTCGAAATTCGCCTATGCCCAACTTGGTCTAGTTCGGTCAGCAACGGTTCCCCATGACAATTTTACTCTCGGATGTTTGTCAGAACTTCGGGAGAGTTGGGACCGTGAAAAACTGGTATTTTTCGATACTCGAACATTGAGTCTCCCGCTCAGTGATTTTTGTTTAAAGAAATTTTGGCATGGATTTGTGTATATGAACGTATGTAACTGAATAAGACTGTGCAGTAATAATATATGTAAGTGCATTAAAAAGATTCTCAATTCTCATCTAGATTTTCTCAACTTCGAATGTATGCGATTTAACATTCAAGTACCCAACATCATCGGTCGTTCTCCACTTGCCGTCGTAGAAGCTTCCATGAGGGAAAACCAAATATGTGCATAGAAGCGTTTGTCCACCATCTAGATCGTAGACTCTAGAACAAAACATCACCGTTGATAACTCCAACTTCAAAGTAGTTAATGGAGTTCACCAACCTTGGAGTAAATGTGAACTTCACAAATAATACCTGCTGTTATTTTAGTTTGGCCAAACAAGCAATATGGTGCTCTACAGATAGATGATCGTCCTGCTTCTATTCTACTGTGCCGAATGCTTAACTAGGCTTAAGCAGGGAAGTTGAGCCGAGAGAGAAAGTCTTCATTGGATATTTGGTCATAAACCAAGCTGTACCAAGTAGTCCACAAAGTCAAGACCAGGCGACTGTATTGGATCTTCGAATCCGAACCGAATCACAAGACCTGGGCTCCATTTTAAACACTAATTTCTTTAAGTAACTTTAATACCTGGAGTGGGTCCATTGTAAGTGTCCCTCATCTAAATAGTAGTCCCAGATGGCTAATTCTATTGCGAATCAATAGCCAGCAGTTTTGTAGAATATTGTCTTGAGTTAGCTTCAGAATTTTCAAGCGCCGTTGCTTTCTAGTCTTGGTTCCAGTGTATCTTTTTTTTTTAGTTTCCAGGTTAAGGGAACCCGTTACATTCATGGCCTATTTTTACTTAAACTGATGAAAGCCCTGAATATATTTCGGTTGGGGTTCCCGATGAATATCTTGACTCAGTGCTGCGAATATGTACTCTTCTCGAGCCGTAATTCCTTTTGCTTTCCAATTTCCTTATTATTATCCCATTCAAAGAAGGATGACATATTTGATCTTGTCTAGAATGTTCAATTTGTGCCGATTGCATAAGAACCACATACCTTCTGATCAAAATGTACCCGGAATTTCCCATTCAAACAAACCGCGCTTGAGATATTGTGAAAAGCTTCTTTTTTTTAGGTTGGTACATCTGTCATCTGTTGAAAATGTTAACGGTAGCCTATGGGGACTCGACAATGTCGAAAACACAAGCGTATGAGTGGTACAAAGAGTTTAAAGCGGGCCGTATTGTAGTTGCTGATTTGCCTTGTTCCGGTCGTCCATCCACCAGTATGACTGACTAAAACATCGAAAAAGTTAAGAAAATTGTCCTCGCAGATCGTCGTGTGAGCATCAGGGAGATAGCAGCCGATCTTGGTGTCTCGTTCGGATCTGTGTATAGCGTTATGCATGATGTTTTGGGCATGAGACTAGTTGAAGCGCGGCTTGTGCCGAGAGTGCTGAATTTGTTGCAGAAACAGCATCGCATTGATGTGGGTAAAGAAATGTTTTCGTTGGGCCACAATGTTATCGATTGCATCATTACCGGTGACGAGACATGGGTCATGAATATGTCATCGAAACTAACCAACAATCATCGGAATGGCGCTTCTCAGACGAGCCAAAACCCAAAAAACCACGACAGAGTCGATCCAAAATCAGACAGTAAATAAGGAGTATTACGTGAGAGTATTAAAGCCTTTGAGGGAAAATGGTCGTCGCAAGAGGCCAGAATTGGGAGAAACAACTCGTGGTTTCTTCACCACGACAACGCACCGGCTCACACATCTCATCTTGTACGGGACTATTTGGTCAAAAACAAGGTTCATACCGTTCCGCAAGCTCCGTATTCACCTGACATGGCTCCTTGTGACTTTTTCCCATTCCCACGACTCAAGTTACAACTTCGCGGAAAGCATTTTGAGACTATTAAGGCGATAAAGAAGAAGGAGCTGAAGGCGATTTCAAAATCGGCATATGAAAAGTTTTTTGAAGATTGGAGGAAGCGCGTTGGAATATGTTTTTTGCTTGCAATGTAGATTACTTTGAAGGGAATAAAATGAACATCGATGAATAGTTGAATCGTTTTCATTTTATTGAAGAATTCCGGGTACTTTTTGATCAGAAGGTAAGTGCTGCAATTACAGTTTGTCTATCTGACAATATGGATGATTAATATAGTTCATATCGAAGTTCTTCAATAAGATGTGCTTCCTTGAATAATGAGTCCCGTTCTCAGGGCCCATATACCGTCTTTTGTGATTCTCTCGATTGTTCCAATAGTAGCCATTCCAGACTAGATATAGACTCATTTTCGTATTCGGTTCCATTGAATTTTCCAACAACTTTATCCTTAGATATTTGACCTCCGATCTCTGCTCGATTTAAATTCATACTAACTTCAAGTGCAGTAAATTTCCTTTTCCCTACAAAAAAGAGTACACGCCCGACTGCATAATTTCGGATTTGTCTGTCCCGTACAAATAAACTATTCCCCGTCTGAAGATTGTAGACTCATGTTATATCTATTCCTCTCTGAACATCAATCTATCAAAATGCATCACTTACCACGAACTGTTCATTTATATCAATCCCCAGGTGCGCTGAAAAATCCTCAATCCAACTGCACCAACAAAATCGAAAATCGTTCTGGCTAAAAAAATTATCGTAACATACAACCCAGAAGAAACAAAAACGAATCTCCCTCACCTGCTGTCAGCACATACAACCAGACAAGCCCAACCACTATTGCACCGCTGAAGGCAGTGGTAATCATAGATTGAAAATTGCTCTAGAAATCTGCTTATAGAAATCGGATAAGTTTTTATAAGCATTTTGAGCATATTTATTTTTTTTTTTTAATTTTTTACGTACGGCGTGAATTCCAAATAATTGTTTAGTTTTTGCAAAACGGAGCGGAATGTTAAACTAGCTGTAAACCTACCATAGGGAATTTCCAAATAACAAAGTAAACGAATCAGCCGTTTTTGAGTTAAAGCGTTTCAATACCTTAAACTGAGCAGAAGATTTTGTATTATGAAGGGTAGCTATTCTATTTCTACGGTTCTATGTGGGTGGACATCTACCATTAAGACTTCTTTATAATTTTGTTGACTGACTGGGTTTTAAATTTGTGGTGACAATTTGTTCTAAAATCTATTACTCTTCATATTTATCTACAACAGAAATAAATTCTACGCCGATGACAGCATTTTACCAAAAGTTATTTCTAAAATGATGCAAACATTTTCTTTGAACAGATAAGGTTCGCGTACTTTGTTTGGAATTTCACCGTATATCACCCAAAGGTAATCGCCCCAAGATAAGAGAAAAGACGCCAACCCATTACCAATATGTTTCTCGTTGTTCCACCAAAAGTGAATGACTTCTTACGAAACTTTCGTATCTACCTGCTTTGCAATGCAATGCATCAAACGAAAACCAAAAATAAACCTTCGATTACTTAATTTTATTTTCAACCCCCATGTATAGGAAATCAGCTTTGTTTGTTGTCAATCTATTGCCTAATACCCACCCCCGAAATGGGCTGTCACGGCTCATTGTAATTCCATGGCCAGCACTCAAGTCATTCAGTCGGTTGACTTGGCCCAACGTAGAAAATCATTGTCGCGTCGGGGCACAGTGCCTTGAAGTGTAATGGCTGCAAAAAAAAAAAACAACGCATACACCTTTTGCGCGAAGCGTGGTTAAAAAAAGAAGTGTGGTTGGTCTCATTTCCGGTTCAATTTATTCCTATCACGAGCTCGATTTGGAACTCAGATACTAATTGTGCGGAAAAAGGTGATTGATATTTTGCCCTCCTTCGTTAGATGGTTGGAAGAGATTGGTCCGTAAACTTGTTCGATAGTAGTAGTTGTCGTTAGTACCCGGAGTGTGTCGTCTTCGATGTTTCTTGTTTACTTTCAATTATCAGAGACGCGTTAAATCCATGTTTATAACCGTTGGCGGCGTTAAAGTAGTCGTAGCCTTTTTTTCTTTCGTACGCTTCCTGGTGGTGAGAGTGTGGAACACAGTGGGTAAGTGCTGGCTGAGTAGAAAAGGCTTAACTTCTTTGTTGGCCAACTATGGCTATGTTTCATGTTGTCACGTGGCATTTGTTATGAAAAATCGATATGAATGGAGGTGTACTTTGAACTTCAGTTGGAAGTTTGCGTTTATTAGTAATAGCTGCATGCAAAATAAGGAAAACAGCATGAGCATGTTGTTTCTGCCTCCGATTTTATTGTCTGGAATTGCATAGAGTTCAGAATCAAGTTCTGCATGAGCAAACTATTGAAGTGCAGCATTATGCTACTTGATTTCTGAGAACCTTCTATGCCATATGCACACAATATGTAGTTGGTGCGTAATAAAGATGAAGTGTACTCTGCAGTGTACAGTGTACCTATAAAGTGCCCATTAAAATTGTGTAATCGAATGCACTTTTCAAATTCAATACTCGGGCTGAATAAACATGCCTCAATCCTTGGGTAATATTTTAATTGAGTTTACCTTCCACAAATGACTAGTAAAATATGATTACACAGAGAGAGAGTATTATGAATAACTTTAAATAGAAAATATGTACATTTAAAAGGAATAGTCACATTCTGACGAACTTCGTTATTTTATTCTTGCATACTCAATCACGTACTTTCCTTTCCCAGAATCCATGAGTGTATTATTGGAAATGATATTCTGCCTATTAGTCGAAAGCAGGGAATAAATGAGCAGAGCTGTATTATTCTTGAAGTTGCGTGACTTACAATGTTTATGTGAAATCTGATTTTGACCTACCAATGACTTTTACTATTTCATTCTCGCCGCCAAGCCTTCTTAACACTGCCAATAAGTCTTAATTGAATAAGAAAAAGTTATGAAGCAGCTTTGTTTGAATTCTGACACCTCTGAACATCGTAGGCGGAATCCGGGAGACTTGAACCAATCGAGATATTTAATTGCCTTTTCATATGAAGTGAAAGATGAGACGTGGACGGAGCTTCACTATGACGGCACAAGACGTTGTTTTGGTAGTCAGGTCACTATGATATGAACGTGTTTTTTTAATGCCAAAAGTAAAAAATTAAATATTTCTTATTTTTTGGCTGTACATATCCAATTTTGGTTATGTTTGAAGTGACAGCTCTGTCATTCTGTGACAATTGTGTTCTGTCATTTAATCATGGAAAACTACAAATTTGAACAAAGCGTCGAAATTGTGAAAATCTAAAATAATCATTCATGCTCTGTTCGCCAAACGAAAATCATCCGCAATGATGAAGCTCATTTTTGACTTAACTGTTTCGTAAATAATCAAAATCAGGAGCTTCCTTTGCATTCAGAAAAACTCACTGTTTGGTGTGAATTTGGTCAGGCGGCGTCGCCGTGCCATACGTCTTTCGGAATGAGAGAGGCGGCGAGGCGGTGACTGTCATTTTTTTCCCCCGAGGGTTGGTAAAAAATTTTCCATAGACACTATGAAGATAGCAAGAGCGTGCTCATAGTAGTGTCAGATTCTTACTGACTAAAAAAACACCACCCTGCGATTTAATTTGTTATATATTGCAACTAAGAAGGACCTTATCAAACAATTTTTCTATCATGAAAAAGAAAAACTCGTTTGGCAAGTTACTTTCCACTGAAAGATCCTGCATGTTCCGCAATCTAGGCGCGGTTGATTCCTATCTCGCCGAGTCGAAAGGTTTCGTCCTTTGTAGTCGGCGCAATAAATTGCTTTCATCCAGAATTTGTAGGATTGTATTGTTGACATGTCCGATTAGTCGGTTTCTATGCTTTCTCGCGAAGCTTCTAATTTCAGCTTCGATTGTCGGTATTCCGAGATCCCTGTGGATATCATTGTTTCTAGTATACCACGGTGCGTGGACAATTTCTCTTAGCACTTTATTTTGAAAAGTTTGTAAAATATTGGCGTTTGTTTTCTTGGTACAGCCCCAAAGTTGTATACCGTAAGTCCACACCGGCTTTAGCACTTGCTTGTATAAAAGCAGTTTGTTCTCAGTACTGAGCTGGGAGTGTTTTCCGAGCAAGCAGTTCATTTCGTTATATTTGATTTCGAGTTCTTTACGTTTCATTTTCACGTGCGAATTCCATTTCAGTTTTGCGTCGAGTGTCATTCCAAAGTTTTTGGCCTCGTTTGCAAAAGGTATTCGGGCCAAGTTTAGGAAAATTGGCAAGACATTAGTTTTCTTATAAGTGAAATTCACGTGGACAGTTTTAGATTCGTTGAGGGCGATTCGCGTCCTCGTCCATTCATTTACTTTATTCAGTGCGTTTTGCAGTCGTTTCTTCGATTGTTTTAGCTACGGCTAGGATAGCGGTGTTATCGGCAAACGTAGCCAGGATAGTGCCATCTTCTTTCGGTGTATGTATCTCGAGTATATAACAGATAGAGAAGTGGCCCAAGAACGCTTCCTTGCGGTACACCGACCGAAATTTCTTTGAGCTCCGAGTATTCATTTCCATGTCTAACACGGAAGAGTCTATTCCCGAGATATGATTCTAGAATGTCGTATAGGCATACAGGGAGAACTTGTCGAAATTTGTAATTCAAGCCATCATGCCACACCTTTGATAAGGCTTGCGAGACGTCAAGAAATACGCTTGAGCATATCTTTTTCTCTTCAAGTGCTTTCTCGCTTACGTCAGTAATTCTATGCACCTGGTCAATCGTCGAATGCTTACTTCTGAACCCAAACTGGTGGTCAGGGATAAGATTATTTCCTTCTATAACCGGGTGGAGACGCCTTAGTAGTATCCTTTCGAAAATTTTGGATATAACTGGAAGTAGCGAAATTGGTCTATAAGATTTCACCTCATTTGGCGGCTTTTCTGGTTTTAAAATCATTATAACTTCCGCAACTTTCCATTGGTTAGGCACTTGTTTTAATCTGAGCGCAGCATTTACAATATGAAGACGCTTAATCAATCCTTTTCTAGGTAAAGCTTTGAGAATTTCTCCGGTGATCAAGTCATAACCAGGAGCTTTCTTAGGTTTTAGATTCCCGATCTCATGTTTGAGTTCCCTTAGCGTTGCACTTGGAAGTGCTAAATTGTCAGATGGTAAATCCGGCCTATTGATATTGTCGTAAGACACTTGACCATCGTACGGTTTAAAGGTGTCTTCCAGGTGGGCCGCAAAAACGTCCGCTTTTTCTTTATCTTCCTTTGCCCATTCATTGTGATTTAATTTAATAGGCGGCGCGGGGACCTTTGGCTTTTTGGTGCCTTTAACAGCTTTCCAAAGTGAATAATTGGAATCTTTTTTCGCTGTTAAACTTTCAAGATAAGAGCCTATCGCACGATTCTTAAAATCCTTTATAGTCTTCTTCAACGAATTGTTTCAAGTGAGCTTTATGTTGCGGAGCACGGCTCTGTTGCCATTTCTTGCGCGCTTTTCTTTTTTCCTTGACCAATTCTTTTATTTCCGTGGGTTATCGTAGACCGTATTTGTCCGGAGTTTTCCTTGGATTGGGAGTATTATTCCAAGAGGCGAGGTGTACGATCTCAACGAAGCGATCAACTTCAACCTCCAGTTCATAGGGTGTCGTAAGTGGAACGCTCAGTTCCACATTATCTTCAATTTCGTTCCTAAAGCCTTCTCAGTTAGTTGTTCTACCGGTTATCTCGCTGACTCTAGGGCTCTCTTCAACTTTAATGTGGTTGGTAGAAGTTCCTTTCACGACGAAAAAGTCGATCAGGTCAGGTATTTTCGAAGTATCAGTTGACCAGTAGGTCGGTTTACCCGTCGAATGGAAATCACAACTGTACTCCATACCTGCCTCATAGAGCATTCTGCCTTTTTGCGAGCTGTGTCTTGAGCGCCAGAATGTATGTTTCGCATTAAAATCGCCGCCAATAATGAAATTAGGTTTCAGCAATTTAAACAATTTAGTAAAATCACTTTTTTCAAGCACAGCAAATGAAACAATTGCGTTATTGAAAAGTTATTTCGAGAAGAGTTGATGTCAACTGTCCACCACGATCGTGTGATTTAACACCCTTAGACATTTTCTTTAGGGCTACGTTAAGTCTCTGGTCTATGCCAATAAACCAGCAACAATTCATGACCTGGAGTACAACATCATTCAAGCCATTGCTAAAATCCAGCCCGATTTATGTTCAACAGTCATCCTAAATTGGGTCTCTCGGATCGCCTCTTGCAAACAAAACCATGGTTAAGATTTTAATCATACCTCACATAGAGTTTTTCTTATTCAATTTTAAAGATCGATCCCTTATTTTGTTGTAGTGGTTGGAGAAACTTAGATTTTATTCGTTTCTCTTTTATGCTTAGATGGCTGTGATTGTTGTTCCCCGGTCGGGGCTCAAACCTGCGGGTCAGAAGTAAACATACCACCCACTAATATCATGGCTACTTCTTCTGATTATCTTAGTACAAACATTTTATTTGCATAAGATAATAGATTCTCGAAAGTTTTGAATTATCATGCTTAATATTAAAATATTTTGTTTACGTCGCAGGAGTCTGTAGAGAGACAATCCTCCAGGAAAATAATTAAAATCGAACTGCGGGGACAAGATACAGTTAAAGGTCATCAAATATTGTGATTGAAAATTAATTCCTTGTCCACCTCCTAGCTCAGGAACCACTTTATGAATTTTAATTAAATTTGACTTGGTAGCTTAAAATATTATTTCTTAGTCTTTTCCCCAATAAAATAGATTATGGTGGTCATGTTTTCCTGACTAGTGGTTGAACTCTCCCAATCATGAGAGAGACTTGACGCAAAGTTATTTAAAAAAAAGACAATATTTCGGACACGACAAATGAAGATATTTCAATCATAATACTAATATTGTCAATTATACTTCATTAATAAGGCCCTTCGGACATGAGACCACGGAACTATGGGTAAACATGGAGGGGAGACAACTTTGAATGACAATAGTAGACGGCTGATAGAGTTTTGTGTTCATAATCAGCTGTTAATAGGCAAGATGCAGAATTGAGGACAGAACACCGGTTGCTAAAGCAGATACCCGATTTAGGAAGCCACCGAGACCAAAATATAAAGTCTTCGAAACCGTTAAGCTAAAAGAGTTACAAAAAAGAGAATAAAAGGCGGGCGTACATCGACGAAGTGTCACGACGACTCCAAGAGAATCCTGGAAATGAAAACCTAGAATAGAGAAGAATAAAAGAAACCCTACTAAAAACAGCTGAGAAAGTATGGGGAAGGACAAAAATCGACAATAGGAAAAAGAGGACAGCTTGGTGGACAAATGACATAAGGCAGAAAGCTAAAGAAAAGAAGAAAGCATGGAAGAAATACATACGAACCCGTTCTGCAACGGACAGAAAAGAGGAATGAAGTTAAAGAAGCCATTAAGGGAGCAAAGAGGATTACTTGAGAATTCAGTAGAAGAAAGAAAGCTAAAGAAAAGAATACGAAAGGCTTTTGGTCTTTGAAATTGTATATGGGCCATTACTAGAAATAGAAATAGAAGACGATCCAACGGTAGGACAAGTTGGAGAAGAAGAGGTTGAGTATGCCATACATACAATGAAAATTGGAAAAGCCGTCGGACCAGATGAAATAACCCCGGAACTTATTAAATATGGTGGTCCAGAAATACAGAAAACGTTCAAAAGTCATAGGAGGAAAATAAAATACCAACAGACTGGAAAGAAAATCTGATAATACCAATCCACAAGAAGGGTAGCAGCTACGATTGTAACAACTACAGGCTGATAACCTTATCATGTACAGTGTATAAGTTATATGCCAAATTACTGGAAAAGCGACTTAGGCGAGTAGTGGAAGAAGACCTGGAGGAGAAACAGGTGGCGTTCAGACTGGGTCGACCAACACAACACCACATCTTCTCATTAAAAGCTATCATAGAAAAATGGATTGCTAAGGGGAGAGACCTTTTCCTGGCGTTCGGTAGTTTTAAAAGCGGCGTTTAATGGTGTACCAAGACAGCATGTATGGGAGGCACTAAAAACTAAAAATGTCCCGGAGAGACTTATAAACGCTATTAAAAGTGTTTATGACAATCCGATGGGAAAAGTTAGACTAGAGGGGGAGAAGTCAGAAGTATTCAAAATATGCAGAGAATTAGAGAGAGTTGAATCCTATGAATACCTTGGAACTAACGTACTATCAGATAAATAACACAATAGTGGGTAAACGAGAGATAAGCTCAAGGACAAAACTCTAGCTCTACAACGCAGTTATAGTACCAATAGCACTATGCGGTACCGAGTGTTTACCGCTATTAGATAAACACCTGAGTAAATTTCAAGCAACAGAAATGAAGTACGTGCGACGGGTCGCGGGGAAAACCAGAAGAGATAGGGTCAGAAATGAAGTAATACGCTCAGAAGTAGAGAGACATCTAAAATGGTTCGGACATCTGCAAGGGATGGACGAGTCAAGAAAATTCAAACAGGTAATGTAGATGAGAACGGAGGGTACTGCACCGAGAGGAAGACCCCGAACAACTTGGGAAAATCGCATCCAGGACGTAGGCAGAGATGAGAATAGAGGTCCGGGACCGAGTCCATTGGAGATGATGGATATCCCGAGGCTACCGCGACGTTTAAGAGCAAGTGGGTATTTAAGAAGAAGAATAAGCCTTCGTTAAGTTAAGTTATGTTCCACACATTTGATTTGAGGTCGCCGTGGTTAAATGCGCGATCAATCAGCGGGAGACTCAAGGTTCGAGTCCCAGAAAAACAAAAAAAGGTTTTTTTCACGGTCACACCTTTCGCGAAATATTCGAGACTAAAATTTTCATGAGGTGCTTCTCTCAATCAATGGTTTTATTCTTCTTTGAGTCATTGTTTCTTTCTGCTGATCAAATAATTCATCTTTTATATTTCTTCCTGATCATTTTCTTTTTCTGCAGATTTTATTATTTTATATTCTGCAGACCAAAAAATTGCTTTTTGCTGATTGAAAAATGATTTTCTTGCGGATGATTTATTTTTCTGTTGATTTGAATTACTACTTCTTGTTAATCTCTTTTGAATTGTCCATTCCCCAAATGCCCCACAAGAGCTTCTGCAGGAGTTGCAGAGATGAGGAAGCAGAGTCAGTCCTGCACTGCACTCGCCAACATTAGGAAGGCTAAGCCTTCCGCCGCTCCAGGAGCAGACAATGTAACCCACCTACTCCTACATGAAGGGAGCACAATGGACCTTCCTTGGTCTAAGTGTACCTCATCGAGGGCCACTTCAAACCAACCAATCCCCAAATGGTGCTCGTTTACGGATCCAGAGAGGAGAAAATACGGCTAGTCTCTGAAAATCATTTTCTTTGGAAAATCCACAACTTGTTCGCGCATTCATTCGACAAACTAACGACGCTCCTGATGGTCTTTAGCCTTTAATTCTTAATATTTGCAAATTGGCAAATTTGTTGCCGAAGTTCGCTGCGTATTGGAATACGGAAAAACCTGGTTTCTGTGTTTCTCTAACGGATACATCAGAAATTCTCTCCTATTTGATCTCCACTTCCCTCGTGTAAATAATATAAATATTTACATTAAAAGAGTACTTCTAGATGAACATATATACAACATTGATTTTCAAATCACTCAGGCTTGAAATTTAAGCAAAATCATTAAAATATATTTTTCTAAATCCCCTACAAGAAGAAATATATTTTGACAGTTTTCCAAAAATTGCTATACCATGATCTCTTGTATATTTCAAATATTATTTAGATATTGAATTTGAACAAAATCGATTGACGATTCCTAGCCGAAAAGTAGTCAATTTTCAAAATCCAGTCATTAAGTACTGGAAACTACTGTTATACGAGTTTTCTTTTATGAGGGTGGGTCAATAAGTCTCTGAAATAAGGAACACTCTTTTCGGTATAAAAACATTTTATTTTTCAACATAGTGTATAGAGTTAATACACTTCATCCAACGTTTCTCCAATTTGTTGATGCCCTCCAAATAGTACGATATCTCGAGCCCCTCAAAATAAGCGTTTGTTTCAGCGATGACCTCTTCATTCGACCCAAATCTCTTACCTCCGAGCCATTTCTTCATGTTTGGAAACAAGAAATAGTCGCAGGGGGCTAAATCTGGGGAATATGCTGGATGAGAGAGGAGTTCGTAGCCTAACTCATGCAATTTTGCCATTGCGACTGCGGACTTGTGCGCCGGTACGTTGTCCTGGTGAAAAATAACTTTTTTCTTCGCCAAATGCGGCCGTTTTTGCTTCAAATCGGCTTGGAATCGATCCAGCAGCTCTGCGTAATATGCGCCGGTGATCGTTTTACCCTTTTCAAGGTAATCGATGTGAATAACACCGCGCGCATCCCAAAAAACTGTCGCCATGACCTTGTTTGCTGACAAACCCGCCTTGGCCTTCTACGGCTTCGATTTACCAGGAGAAGTCCATTGTTTTAACTGTTCCTTGGTTTCTGGTGTGTTGTGGTGAATCCAGGTTTCATCCACGGTTACGAAACGGTGCAAAAACTCAGCCGAATTTTTCTGGAACATCGTCATACACACCTTTGAAGTTATCAATCGAATGCGTTTGTTGTCGATTGTGAGCAAACGCGGCACCCATCTTGCGGAAAGCATTTTCATGTCCAAATATTTATGTAAAATCGAAATCACTGAGCCATGTGATAACCATGTGGCCTCTTCAAGCTCGCGCACTTTCACTCGCCGATCGTCCATTATCAAACCATGGATTTTGTCGACCATTTCTGGTGTGGTGACCTCAATTGGGCGACCAGAACGTTCGGCGTCACTTGTGCTTGAACGACCGCACCGAAATTGAGTAAACCAGTGGTGAATGGTTCCAATCGATGGTGAAGAGTCCCCATAATATTTGTCAAGCTTTTGTTTGGTTTGCGTGATAGTTTTTTCTCGCAAAAAATAGTGTTTAATAAGCACTCGAAATTCACTTTTTTCCATTTTAACGAAAATGCTAGTAAGCGTCTATATAAAATGGCTGCCACAACAAAACTATTTGACAGATCTGTTCGAAAATTTGGGTGCGTTCTTTTGAAAGATGATTCTTGACAACAACAAAAAAAAATTAATTTAAGGTGACGACACAATTTGTGTTAATTTTCAGGGACTATTGACCCACCCTCGTACCAAATTTGTATCTCAATATGATGAACATAATTGAAATATGAAATTCGATCAAAATCGTTAAAATCGTTTTCGAGAAAATCGATTTTTATAAAGCAACGTAATTTTGGGGTTAGAATGAAAATTCCGATTTCACCTCATATTGTGCCCCTTTGGACGGCAAACCCGTTTAGCCGTTTTGGATGCAATCGACCATACAGAATTGGGCAACTTTTTTTAAATTTCTATATTAAGGTTATTTTAATTGCAACTTATTGCCGGCAATATATATTTGCCTGATACTCTTTATTGAACAAGAATACTTAAAAAACGATGTCGCAGCCCCAAATGTTTACAACTTCAGTGACTACCTTCTTCTGTACTATGTTTCGAAATAAAGAGCGGGGGGTATTACTTATTGCTCTAAAATTTATTGGCGTGTAATCAAAATTGCATATGTACATACGTGTCTTGCTCCACAACTAAATTAATGGCAATAAGTTGCACAATAAATGGCTACAATTGGACAACAATTCGATAAAGTCAAAATTGTTACAAATTGTCGTAAACTGATAAATTTGTGTTACGAAACGGTGCAAAAACTCAGCCGAATTTTTCTGGAACATCGTCATACACACCTTTGAAGTTATCAATCGAATGCGTTTGTTGTCGATTGTGAGCAAACGCGGCACCCATCTTGCGGAAAGCATTTTCATGTCCAAATATTTATGTAAAATCGAAATCACTGAGCCATGTGATAACCATGTGGCCTCTTCAAGCTCGCGCACTTTCACTCGCCGATCGTCCATTATCAAACCATGGATTTTGTCGACCATTTCTGGTGTGGTGACCTCAATTGGGCGACCAGAACGTTCGGCGTCACTTGTGCTTGAACGACCGCACCGAAATTGAGTAAACCAGTGGTGAATGGTTCCAATCGATGGTGAAGAGTCCCCATAATATTTGTCAAGCTTTTGTTTGGTTTGCGTGATAGTTTTTTCTCGCAAAAAATAGTGTTTAATAAGCACTCGAAATTCACTTTTTTCCATTTTAACGAAAATGCTAGTAAGCGTCTATATAAAATGGCTGCCACAACAAAACTATTTGACAGATCTGTCCGAAAATTTGGGTGCGTTCTTTTGAAAGATGATTCTTGACAACAAGAAAAAAAATTAAATTTAAGGTGACGACACAATTTGTGTTAATTTTCAGGGACTATTGACCCACCCTCGTACCAAATTTGTATCTCAATATGATGAACATAATTGAAATATGAAATTCGATCAAAATCGTTAAAATCGTTTTCGAGAAAATCGATTTTTATAAAGCAACGTAATTTTGGGGTTAGAATGAAAATTCCGATTTCACCTCATATTGTGCCCCTTTGGACGGCAAACCCGTTTAGCCGTTTTGGATGCAATCGACCATACAGAATTGGGCAACTTTTTTTAAATTTCTATATTAAGGTTATTTTAATTGCAACTTATTGCCGGCAATATATATTTGCCTGATACTCTTTATTGAACAAGAATACTTAAAAAACGATGTCGCAGCCCCAAATGTTTACAACTTCAGTGACTACCTTCTTCTGTACTATGTTTCGAAATAAAGAGCGGGGGGTATTACTTATTGTTCTAAAATTTATTGGCGTGTAATCAAAATTGCATATGTACATACGTGTCTTGCTCCACAACTAAATTAATGGCAATAAGTTGCACAATAAATGGCTACAATTGGACAACAATTCGATAAAGTCAAAATTGTTACAAATTGTCGTAAACTGATAAATTTGTGTTGATCATACATATTTATATAATATCAAATATGGCGTCTTGTTAGAACTTTATGCACGTTATCAAACCTTATCACTGCTCGCAATTTTCTATGTCAAACGGTTCAAAAGTTATGAGGCTATGATGACAGACAAATTGACAGATAACCGACTGTCACCATAAGAATTCCTTTTTTATTACTGGCTTCACATATGATAACGGAACCATGTGAACGCCGTCACAAAAACCCTTTTTTCTTACGACTGAAGTATCAAGTCAAGTCATAAATACTGGCGTACGTACACTTGCGGTCATAAAAACCGCACCATATCAAAATTATTGAAAAATTATTAATAACTACGATTATCCTTTTAATAATAAAATTATGTTTTTATTGAGTACTCCGCAGTAATTTATAGAATGTTTGGAAAAAGATATGAACAAAAAAAGCAAAAACAATAAATTTTCTTATTTTTTGAAGATTTATTAGTACTGTTAGTGGTTAACAAAATATATACTCGTAAGATGTTTAGATATGTCACTTTTAGCACAAACTTCCGGGTTACTCCTCCTTTGGCGGTAATAACCGTTACTTCCCGAGTTATATTGGAAAATATCGAAGAATTTTCCATTAATCAAAAAGAAGAAGGATCCTTCTGATCCTTCCAACTATAGGCCAATAAGTCTCCTGCCTAATATCGGGAAGTTCTTTTTGTTCGAATCCGAGAGAAAGGTGATTATACCACGGAACCAATTTGGGTTCAAGAGAAATCATTCGGCGGTGCATGCTGTTACGAAACTGATTTCAGATGTCACTTGGAATCTAAACGCCAAACGATGTACAACTGGCTGTCTACTGGATATCGAAAAAACCTTCGACACGGTTTGGATCGACGGGCTTTTATATAAACTTCTACGATATGAATTCCCACATCGTCTTATAAAGATAATTGCATTTATGGTCCATAAGAAGAAATTTGTTGTAACAGATAAACAATACACGACGGACACAGTTACAGCACCGCTCCTCTCTCAACATCTACATTTCGGAAGTGCTGGGGGACATGGATAATTCGATAGCGTTCGCTGACGATGCAAGCGGCTCGTGAATCCAAGACATACAGACAGAGCTTCAGAACAATTTTGATAAACTGCAAACTTTCTGCTCAGAATGAAAGCTTAAAGTAAACGAGGCGAAATGCGAAACTATACTGTTCTGCCCCCCAGTAAGACGCGGAAATTCAGATTTTAGACGAAACTGGAAAAACCTACAAATTACGAATTCTAATGGTTTTTACATCGAGTCAAAGACTGTTGTGAAGTATTTAGGTGTTCATCTGGACAAGTTTTCGAACTACAATGAGCACATAAATATACAGGTGCAAAAGGCAAGGGCGGCATTTATGTCTCTCAAACGCCTTCTCTACTCCAACTATCTTGGATCTGATGTGAAGGTCATATGCTACTAAGCTTTCGTTCGTCTAATTCTGACTTATGCGAGTCCAGTATGGTGGAACACAAGCCCGTCTTATATGGAAAAACTTAGGCTATTTGAAAGAAAATGTCTTCGAACCATTTCGCGTGGTCAGGGAGCGTTACGGAAAACGAACTTGTGTCAGGCTTATTTTATTCTAACCCTGGGTATTTTCCAAGTACTGTGGTGAGTGTAGTGGTTTGAAACTCAGATGGTATTATGTTTTCTGTAAACTCCAAGGATAGCGTTCAGATTACTGGGGAGCTTGTTTGTTTTGCTTTTTTTTCCGTTCTCCTGATGTTATCATCACGATAAAGTTGTATTTTCAGCCATATGGCCACTCTACTGCCAGTGTTATGCCTTCGCAGTAGAGTTAACGTAGCTTTCGCAGTTGATCGACTTTTTTGAACCAACAGCGTGACCTTGAGATCCAGCTCTGCTGTTTGTAGAAGTTTTGTTATCAGCGCTTCCTTCTGATCTACAGGAGACGTAGTCAGAAAAGTTGATCTGTAGGTTGCTTCCTTCCACCATCTCTCCTTCGGAACACCTGAGATCTTCGAGAAGTTGTATATATCGAGTTTGATTACTCGGTACCCACATTCTCCGGGCGTGCTCCATGTAGCAAAGATATCTCCGTCCCTTTTGGAGATACTTTGTGAGATTGACCCAGTGTTCGAGGCTGAACTCGTATGAGGAAACAACTCGTCTAGAATACCTCCTCCCGAAATGTGAGCACTCCTTGATGTACTCGGCGAATCCACATCTACAACTGCAGTTGGAATATGAGCAATCGTGGATGACGTGGAAGTAGTCGTCGTGGTGGGCAATACACAGGAAGCTTCCGGTAAAACTTCGATATAGGTGTCCAGAATCCAGTCTGAATCGTCGATCATCATGGAACGCTCCGTAAACATCATGTGGTATTCGTTTTCGGAGAGGCCTCTGACGAAATCCTAATTTCTTCTTTACCGTCATAAGATCCTCTACGAGCCGATGGACTCAGGAGAAGGACACGTCAAACGAGCTGTTTTCATTTTTGTGGCTAGGAGAGGCTTTTTCGTTGGTCGTCTTCCACATAAACCTATCTCCCGTAGCCTTCTGCGTATCGTTTCGGCACTTAGGTCAACTTGATGAAATTCATGCAGCTCTGCTCTTATACGGGCGGCACTTTTAAAGCGATCTTTCATGCTAATCGTTTGGAATACATTGTCCGTCTTCTGGGTTGTTTTGCGTTTTCACCCTGAGCCTTTTTTCCTATCCAGTGGATCCAAATTTTTTTTTTTTGTACATCAGTCGCACGATGGTTGAATGAGAGCGTCCTATTTTAACCGCAAACTAACGAAAGGATAGCCCTTCCTCCACCAAAGTCAATATTCTAACTTTTTCGTCTCAAGTCAGTTGCTGATATCTACCGGACATTTCACTTTATTTACTCATCACAGTCACAACTCAGTTCAAACTGATTTTTTTTTTTGTTTGAACTGAATAAGAAGCCAAATGCAACTGTGGGAAATACCGTTCATAACTATTGGAAAAACCATTGCACTCTGATGTAATTACTCATTATGTGTTGCGGTTTTTATGACCGCAAGTGTATTTTTTGTGATAAAATAAAGACTAACACTTGTTCTTGTTTTTTTTTTTTTTTTTTTTTTCTGTAAAACTTTAATGGATGATGGAAACAATATTTAAACAATTGCAATATGCAATATGCATTATGCGCTCTGGCTACTCATCGATCGCTGCACGCACCTCGTCCAATGGAAAATTATACACTGCAAGGATATGTGCGCGCTTCAAGGACTCAATAGTTGTGTGTCGAGTAGAACAAGCTATCGCCCCTAAAATCCAAATCGCAGCTTATAATCCAAAAAATTGAGGTCTGGACTGCCTGACGGTAAATCGTCTGCTGCTATGAAGTCCGGCATATTGGTTAGGAGCCACCCTTGTGTTGTTTTTGCCTTCTGAGCTAACGCGGACACTTGTTGAAAAGTTCACTAGTTGTTTGAAAATAATCGTTCCTTAAGTTCCTTCTAGAACATCCGATTTTTGCCGATGATTTTACTCCCTTCTCGCAAGAATGAAGGTCGGTAACGCCTTCACCAAACCATCACAAATGCGGGATTCCGTTCGACTCGTGTAATGAGTTTCTTTAGATGACCGGGCACAGACTCTGTCATTTTGCTTATTGACCAATTCCTCAAATACTAAAAATTTGTTCGTCCGTGAACAAAATTTTCCTGTGACCATTTTGAGCGTACCAACCAGCGGCGTGGACCTTTCATTCCGTTTTTGTTTTAATTAGACTGTAAGTAAGTGGCCAGTGTGTCTTTTATATGTGTTCAGGCCCAACTTTTGTTTGATAATGCAACATATGGATTTCTCTGATATCGTCATTTCTCATGACGAATTACGACATCAGTTAACGAGTGAATGAAATCCGTACGCTATCGAGTGATCGAGTAACTACATTGGGATGACCACATAAGAGTGGTCACGTATCGAGTACACTTTGAAAATTGTACTAGTACAATTCTACTACAATGAATTGAGGTGGTTGACAAATGTCAAAAGTATTTATTTTTGTGTGAGGAATAGTTTTGTATTTATCGTCTTCAATTAAAAATTTAATATTTACCTTATTTTTCATCTTCTGATTCAGAGGATGATCGCTACGAGTGTATTGAACGAAGACGTTTAAGAGATAAAAGCGATCCCTTCTCTTTACAAGACTCAGCGTACGTATACAAAACTATAATTTTCTGAAAATATTTTTCACAACATACACTTTTGATTGCAGTTCAAAATAGTCAGGACAAATAAGAGTGCATTCTTATTTATAATGGAGAAGATAAATTTGAGCGGATGCACCTAAACCGCTGTCCCAGTTCGTAATATTTGCCAAAATCTCCTTTTGCAGAGGGTCAATTTTATTTATACTCAACCTGAAATAAATTCCAAACAATAAATTTAAACAAACGCAAAAAATCTCCCAAATGTAATTCAGCTCGTCAGCAGAAACCATATCGAATAAATAAATACACGATCACTGATGAGAGAATGCCAAATTTCGATACTCGATACTCGATCTCTTAAGCGGTTATGTCAAATCAACATTTATCAGTCACGTGTTGCTCGATAACTGATGCGGTAATCGACCCCTGAAGGCGCCTGGATTTTTGACGGCCAGTTACTCCAACAGTGCCCTCAAACAATTTAACAATTCGATACACAAAATTTCTGGTGATTCCAAGTGGTCGCAAGGTCCGACAAATATCGCCTCTTTCCACAGTACACCTATGAAGGCTAATTACCAGAACACGGTTTTCAATATTGCCCCGCTCCATATTTACAAAAGACTTTTTTGTTTAATGCGAGTTAACATACTCATTGACTACTTGTCAATATTGAATGGATGCGTTCAATACTAGTTTCACGATGAGTGCGTTCAAACGTGCACCAATATTTATGACATGACTAGGTAGATAAAACTGTGTTCACTACCAAACTCCATTCTCGGAGAAACCATTTATATCTGTTCAGTCAGTCATCACACAACTGAAATGCTTTCTAAATCTACATAGAGAGTCCTCCCTATCTCTCGCACTACTATTAATTTGCTCTATTTGCTGTCTTAATTACGACAATCCAATTTATATTCTACACTTGATACTGTTGCAATAGAGTTCGTTTATACAATTGCAAAATGGTGAAATAAACCCACAGAAGTGAACTAATAAAACTTTAAGTATAGCACAAATGCATTATTCGAAATAAATGGAAACATTAAACTATCGATGTCGCTACTTCAGTAGCATACAATTACGACCTCTTTTATGCTTCCGTTAATTGGATACTCCAAACGTTCTACACCATCAACCACGTAAACCGAAACCTTATCAACCATGACATAATCAGCCTTACACCATTCTTGACCATAACTTCCATCACAAATTGTCACTCCACCAATTAGTAGAAAGAAAAAAAAATTCTTCAAATTCTCCTCCATAAACATCCGCCACTGCCGCACTCTATATTTGGGGCCACAATTACGACATCAACAACACTCCACCATGTACTCTGATGTTACTCGCACGCCCTCTTGCTTGTCCTTGCTCTTACTCATTACTTCCCAAAGCAATTTATTTGCCTCACATAAACACGCAGCTGATGTTTATCATCGGGGCGCGGAGGCAATTGACGATGAAGCCTCTACGAAGCCATGCCGAAATTTCTCACTCGTCACTGTGCCTCCTTTCAGAACCCCTTCTACTTCTTCTTGCTCTTCAAACACAACCATTACATCACTCTTCTGAAATAATTTCGATTTTTATTATCAAAAGAACAGCACAGCGGTCTTCTTTCAGTTAGATACGCGAAAATAATATGAATGTTGTGTACACTCCAAGGCACGAGTAATCCATCTGCGATTATTACCCGCTTATACTTCAAAGCATCTGCAGATACACTCTTACACTGTCTGTCAGTCATGTCGTATCTAAGAAGTCGTTCACTGGAAAAATGAACTACTTAAGCATACCAAATTGAAATGTAACAACACTGCTTAGAGCGAGGCCAATCAATTATTGATAATTTCTTAATTTGAATAATTTGTTTCCGATAAGGCGTAAACGGAACATATTCTGAAATTGATTACCGAAAATGGAAAGGCGGCATCGTCCATTCCAAGTGTGGATAAGTGGGTCATTCAAATTTGTCAGTATCCCCTCGGATTGACAATCTTGACGGCCTACATAATGGTTCCATACAAAAGGCGTCTTGTCCTCTATAAATGACACATAATTCAACAGCTCATCACTTAGTAGGAGGTCATCAAGAGGCACACGAATCGGGAAAGGTTTCACATAATTATGTACGGATACCACACTATCTGCGATTTGAATGGGAATGCAGTTAAATCAGATGAAAGAGGAGTATAAAATAAACTGTGGCCGCACTTTCGTTTTCGATTTCAATTACTTTATTTGTTTTAGCATTTATCGCCGCCCACAGCTGCGGGCGTCACTGCGGATTACAATGAATTTAAATGAAAGTAAAATTATTTACCCGAGGCGCGTTGTATGTATACACGATTAAATCGAGCCTGATCTGGTGTGATAAATAAAGTTTTTTTTTTCGTTTTGTTTAAATAATTAAAATGATTACTCTTCATCGCGTGGATGAAGATGGCTCGAGTATGCTTCTCAATAAAAAGGAAAATGTGTAGGGGGCTTTAAAGGTCAGTGTCGTCTCGTTGCTGTTGGTTTGTTATTACAGAGCGTAACTGAGAGGTTTTTGCGTTGCCATTGTTTCCAGGTCGGTGCGTGGTGGATTACACTTTGGAAGTGCTTTTTCCTTGAAGTTAAAGGATTTATTTTTCAGAGCAATGGAAGTAAAACATGACAAATATCAGCTTTTTTTTTGTAGTATTCGTATTTAGAGGCAATCGAATTAATTTAATGGAAAATTATTTCCAGATGGGCTTGATGAAATTAGTTTAAAATTAGAATTTATTTCGAGAGCAAAAATTTATTGTTTTTTTTTTTATTGCTGTTTTTTTAACTACATATCCGTATGTATACCACATGGCGCGAATTAATTTAGAAAATTTCAACCTTGAAAACCACTTGCCTTTCTCTAATCTTACTTATTTGCACTTGCACGGCCTTACGAGCTGTTAGAGATACGAATCCAAGGGCACACGTTACTGCAAAAGACGAAATATGTTAAAGAAAAAAATAAACAGCAGGATCACCAACAGAGAAGCCTGGGGTAATAACTCGGTCCTTGAGGAATTCACTAAGGAGCCTTACACTGCCGGTGTGAGAGATATATACTAGGTGGGGTGAAAAGTAACCTCCTTGGGAATGAAAACATTTTTTTTTTTTAAATGTTTTTTTTATTTTATTCAATATAGTCCCCTTTTAGCTTGATACACTTATTCCAGCGATTTTCCAACTTCTTGATCCCGTCCGAAAAGTAATTTTCCGGAAAGTCTGCAAAATACTCCTCCGTGGCGTCGATGATTTCCTCGCGTGAGCTGAATTTTTTATTGATGAGCCATCTTTTGAGGTTTGGGAAGAGATAATAGTCCGAGGGAGCCAAATCGGGCGAATACGGTGGATGCGACAGCAATTGGAGCCGTAAGTCATTGATTTTAGCCGTGGTTGCGATGCTCTTGTGCGCCGGCGCATTGTCTCGCAAAAACAACATTTTTTTTCGCTTCTTGTGAGGCCGTTTTGCAGCGATTTAGGCCTTCAATCGCTCCAATAATGCACAGTAATACTCGCTGTTGATGGTTTTTCCTTTTTCGAGGTAGTCCACGAAGAGTATGCCATGACAATCCCAGAAAACCGACGCCATAACCTTTCCGACCCATTGAGCCTCCCTCGGCCGGCTCGGAGCACTCGTGCCGGCTTCAGTCCATTGCCGGGCACTCATTCTGTTCTCTGGTGTGTAATAGTGGATCCAGGTTTCATCAACAGTTACCAATCGACGCCAAAAGTCCGCCCGATTCCGCATCAGCAAGTCCAAACACTCTTTCGAAGTGCTCTCGCGTTCGTGTTTTTGGTCAGGAGTGAAAATGCGCGGCACCCAGCGGCAGGATAACTTTTTCATATGCAGAATATTGCCAAAATATGGCGTGTGCGCTCAGTACTAATCTTTGTGGTATCTGCTAGCTCGCGCACCTTCACTTTCATGTATTTTTTTGACATTGTCCTCTGTAACCGCATCGGAGGGCCTGCCGCTGCGAACTTGATCGGTAGTGGAGTTGCGGCCACCACGAAACTCTCGAAACCAATATTTGACGGTGTAATCTGACGGAGCATTAGCCCCATAATATTTATCCAACTTTTCTTTTGTTTCCTTGCCGTTTTGCCTAATAATATAATAATATTTTATGAGAGAACGAAAATCGTTTTTGTCCATACTCAACATGATGCCAAACACGTCAACAACAATCAGCTGTCAAAACAAAACTAAAGACAGTATCGCACTGAAATTTGGCATGTCTGCCTAAATATGAATGGACTTCAAGGCACCATAACCTTTTTTGCAGTAGCAGCGCATTCTGGCGGTCAAGGAGGTTACCTTTCACCCCACCTAGTACAGTCTCAGCTGTCGAATCTCTGCAGTGTTTTTCAGACAGAAGTCTTGGTTGTCAGATTGTTGTTGATGAATCCAATTCCGCTGAGTGACATTTTTATTTACAATGAACTGCTACTAAGGAGCTTGAAATACGAGGGGCGGCTGATAAGTTCGCCGTCTAAGACATTAAGTGAAAGAAGAAATCCGATTAAAAAAATTATTTCTCAATATAATCTCCCTCGGGTGAAATGCATTTCTCACATCGGGCATATAGTGCCTTAATACCACCAAAAAAATATTATTTTTCTTTGCCTTCAAAATGACTTTCTACGGCCGCCTTGATCTCGTTCTCATCTGCAATTCTCCGGCCTCGTAACTCAAATTGAAAAAACGAAAAATGTCGCTCGGTGCCAAGTCTGGGCTGTAGGGTGGATGGTCTATCATTGAAAAACCAGTCTCAAAACCCGCGCCGTGCGAACAGGCGCGTTTTCCTGCAAAAGCAACACTCCGTGCCTGAGTTTCCCACGTCGCTACCGTACGACCGCTACACGTGCCTGAGTCAATAAATTTGCGCAATATTGACCATTCATCGTAGTCCCCTTTGGCGCAGGTAATCAATCAGCAAAACACTTTCGCTGTACCAACAAAAATAAAATTATAAAAATTTTTCTTCGGCCTCCCCTTTTTCAATCCACTGAACAGACTCTTGTTTGGACTCCGAATCGTATTGGCGAACCCAAGTCTCACCTACAGTTACGATTCGGTTGCAAATTTCGTCGAGATTGTCCCCTGCCAACTCCAACAAATCTTTGCAGCACTCGAGTCATCATTGCATGTCGAACGGAATGAGCATTTTCTGTACCCAGCGCGCACAAATTTTTTTCATGCTTAAATACTCGTGCAAAATTTCTCCAATCCGTTCTTTGCTGATGTGCAACTCGTCCGCTGTCTGACACATTTTTATTCTTCGGTCGGCCAGAATTAATTTTTCAACTTTTCCGACGTTTTCTTCAGTGAGTAGTCTTCACAGCTCTCTCGCCCTTGTTGAAATAAGCGAGCCCATTTTTTTTACCATGGTATACGAAGGCCTAGAATCCTGAAGAGTCGATGACATTTTTTTTCTTCGACAATTTTTTAGGCGATTTTCCTTTTTTTTCAAAATGTCGCAAATCGTTAAATGCGATATAGTTTAGTGAATTACCCTGTCAAGGCTTATAGCAGGAGTTGCATACTGTTTCAGTCGGGCCCTTAAAGCCAATTGAGGTAACAAAGTACAACCTTAATCTACAAACCAGCAAATTGTGTTATATTTTCGCTTTTACCATAACAAACAAACTTGGCCTAAATGTGACTGTAGAAAATTAAAGCTCTTAATCATGAGGAGTAGAGCGTATCTAAGGTATGAGGGTGGCCGCGATGTAGTGGGTAGTGTGATTGCTTGTGACCCGAGCTGTGCAGGTTCGAACCCGAGCGGGGAACAGCAACCAACAGCCACAAACAAAATCTAAGTTTCGCCATCCACTAAACCAAAAAGAGGCAGTTCCGCCTGTTAGTACAATGGACCGAAAATTAAGACTGTTCTCCGGAATTTCGAAATTTTCTTTTCTAAAAAAAAATCCTCATAGGGGACCTAACAGGAGGCTATATTATCGGCAATCATCTCAGTAGACTCGTGTTTGTAGCTTATTTGCAAATATTTTTTTCGAAATTCTAGCAAACATCAGATTTGTTGTCAAACTCAGATGGAGATGGTTAATGCCCTAAACAAGTTTACGGAGTTTAATCACCAAGTCGTACTCAAATTTTTGAATGGATGAAGCGTTTTAAAAGTGGCAAGGAGGTGCTCAAAGGTGATTAACGATTAGAAAGACCAACAAATGATGACGGGAGATGTCATCGACGAGTTTCTATGACGGAGTGGTAGACTTTTTGAAACATAAAGTTTAGTTAAGTTTAACATAAAAACGATTTCCTACTTTGTGTTTTGAGATTTGGAACCACTTATTTAGTCCCAAATTGAGATTCAAATCAAATTTGTATTTCTACTATCGTCCTGCTTGTTCTCTTGATAAATTATTCATTCAAAGAATCTAATCTAAAATTAAATATAAAATTGTCTGCAAACATTCTTGAGTCAAATAACTCTTTCATCCATCTGTATGCCCGATAGTTGAAATGTGCTATACTCAGTGATAACTGCGGATAATATCAAAAGTTACTGAAACTGTATACCCAGTTAGTTGTTATTCTTGTTTGCTATGCGAACTTTTTCTAAAGTTGAGATCATTTCCACAAAGAAACACGGCTAGGGACAGCAACTTATTACGTTTAGGTTTTACGAAAATTGAAAGCTGCAATGCAGAATAAACGACCTGGAATGCTCCATCAGTGTGTCTTGTTCCATCACGATAATGCCCCAGCGCATTTTTCGAGGCCATCTCGATATGTTCTAAGGAAATTTCGCTGGCCTCAATGTTCTCTGGCTCCGTGAGATTATTTTTTTATTTCCAAAACTAAAAGAGAAAATATAAGAATCGATAAAGGATACTGTCTAGAGAACTGGCAACACCGTATGCAAGAGTATCTGAATGTATTATATGTATTTGGAAAATTAAATTTTAAAAAGGTTAAGTGGATCGTCCCATCGCCCCTTCAATGTGAATCGGATAAAGTTTCGCTAAATGATTTGAATTCGATCTTGATGAACTTCATAAAAGAGAGTCCAGTCTTGTGAAGCATATTCAAGATTGGGGCGGACGAAACAGCTATAGAGAGACAGAGTTATTCTGTCTACGTTAGTATGGGTTTTGAAATTCTTTAGGCCTTCTTTTTTTTATAAAACAGAATTATACTCGTGGAATTGGTCTTGTTAATAATGAAGTTAATGTGCTTCGTGACGTCAAGATTAGGGTTAAAATAAACCCCTAGCTTATTAAAACAATTGACGCGACAAAGAGGATGTTGCGATAATGAATAATTAAACGCGGTTGGCATACGCCTTCTAGAAAATGTCATATTTCGGCATTTAAGAGGGTTCAAAATTAGACCGTTTTTAACACACCAAGTGGCGATACTATTAATATCGGATTGAAGAAGGTATTTAGGTCATTTAGGTTATTAATGCTCTTAAAGATTATTTTCATGTCATCAGCACAAATTAGAATATCGCTTTGACTAATACATGATGTAACAGAATTGATAATAGATAATGTAAAGAGAATAGGGCCTAAGCAACTACCCTGAGGACCACCAGATTGGGCTGTAAACCTAGTACTTAGGTATGAACTAACCCATGTAATAAATACGGAGGTTTATATTCAATTATAGTGTGGGAAAGTTAATCAAAGAGCTGGTTAAAGTCTGTAATACTATCGACCTCTTGTCTACTTTCTAAAACCTTCGAACATTTGTGCAAAAAACGTAATAAGTTAGTAACAGTAGACCAGATTCTGACAAAATCGTGTTGTTTTTTTGCATATGATATTACGACAGGCTAATGTTAACTTGTCGCAGACTATTTGTCCAAAGAGTGGGATACAAGACAACTTTGAAATAGGTCTACGTATATAGTTGGTGATGTCACACCAACATAGGTGTGATAAATTACTTTTTTTCCAAAAACTGTAGAATACCATTAGTTAAGGAAAACAGAGACAAGTACTTTAAAAGAAGAGGTAGGACATCGCACCACCTCTTCAGCTATTCTGCCAGGATCTGAAGAATAATCATCTTTCAGATGAGAAATAAATTTAGAAATTGTCTCTAAATTCAGAGGAATGGACTATTTTGGAGATGCATCACTAAAGGAATATCAAAATGTCATTTCAAAGTGTCATAAATATTGTGTCCCGTAAATATTGGCTGCTTGTGAAGTCCTCGAAGTTTATTTTACAGTGATAAAACATAACGAAGATAGGTAAAAATAAATAAAATGAACATCGTGCTACGAAAAACGATTGAAGCCCTTCAGGTGGTGGTTTTGAATGCGACAGTGACATCTAAGCCTTCTGTTCTGCATGACTCATGTAAAATCGTGCTTATAGCTTTTATAATTTATGAGGTAGAAGCTGAAGATAGACAGGACAGACGCACGAACGGACGCGGTAGCGAGAGCACTAGGGAACCTAGAAAACTGTGGCTGGCATGAACTTTCGTTGGGTTTCTGAACAATGATATTTGAACACAACGTCTACCCATAATATGGTCCTCTCTGTCATGTTCCGAAGGAGATTTGAAATGTTGTTTCCTAAAAAGCTCCAATGGGAGATTCTAATGATCCCAATGGACATCCTTCAGGATTTCACTTATAGCTTTTCTCAGACGGCTTTAGCAACATAAACGGGACAGCAGCCGGTTGGTCAAGGAAGGCAAACAGCTAGTTAAAACTGAGTAATTCAATCTGAAACCAGATTAGAACCGATGTTTGTATTGATCTACACCGTTAGGTACTAAAATAAAGTAGAACCACAAGCAAATGTTGATAAACAGATGGCAAACCATCTCGTTTTTGCATAAAGCGACATTTTAATAACTCAATGTGAACCTGACACCAATGCCACTTGTCATGTTGCAACATTTACGACTCCACCACCCGACGACACCAATTGTTAGACTTCTTTTCAATTCTAGAGCACCTAAACACTAATTAAAAGAAATTCAACTTCGAATTTTTTTTTTTGTTGCGTTTAAAACTCGCATTCAATTCTCATTGCCCATTTGAGGTAGGCGTTTGAGAGGGAGGCTTACTTTTTGTCTGTGAACACATTTGTGTGTACGTATTTTCCTTTTTTCGACACACTACACCAAGAGGGGTACGTCAGTAGGTCGATTGGTGTTTCTTTTTTTTTTACGGACGTTGTTACCACTGCTGCTTCTTTGCATGTCATGCGTTTAACGTGTGCTGGGCATATTGAACGTTTGTGGCGCTTCCGAGTGTTGTTAAACATACAAATGTGCACTCTTGTGTTTTTCATTGACAGACAGACAAAACGGCGCGGAGGCAGTTCATTTATGGAACATGGCCGTTTTCAGGTGGTTGGAATAGGAAACGTTATGTACACGAACTAAAATTGAGGTTAGATTGTGTACAGTGCTGGAATTGGGTTTGGCGGTACTTATTTTTTATTCAACAGCTTGAGAGATAGCTGAGAGGTCAGGCATTAGGGCTAGGGTTCAGCTTCAATGGATGGACTATTTCTATGATTGACAG
The DNA here is from genome assembly GCA_963082735.1 of Pocota personata. Lineage (NCBI taxonomy): Eukaryota > Metazoa > Arthropoda > Insecta > Diptera > Syrphidae > Pocota > Pocota personata. The sequence goes on along the minus strand of OY720429.1, from coordinate 242,261,802 downwards.
ACACACAATTGAATGGCACATGGTAATGGAATATGAGTAAATTGAAAAATTCATGAATTCCAAAAAAAAAGGCAAATGACTAACCATAGAGAGTCATGTGTTTTGCTTTGAGATATTATGTGCATTAATGAATTGAATAAATTTGAAGTTTGCAAATAGTTCTTATGTAATGTGAATAATTAATGAAAAGTTATGGACTTGCTTCCTAAGGGAAATTCGTGTGCCTAGGATATTAAATAATTCATAGACTGTTTTGGCGGACGCAGCTAGAAATGTATTGTTTGAAATCTGAATATTACTTTAAGAAAAATTGTTTGATGGAAATGAATGAACAAATTGAAGGAGTGGGTACTTGGATTGCTAATTTGTAGGGTAAACGATTTGAAAATGACTCATAACATAATGTGTGCGAAAAAAAGTAAATAATATGTTTGCATATTTACGAAATAATTTTACAACATTAGGAACAAAATATTATATAATCGTGAACAGAAAGTTAGCTAGAAAGGAACGCAATGGCAGACAAAGAAAAAAACCCACCTTCACTTAATTTGTAGCTGCAAAATGTACTCTTCAGCAAGTCCGCGCCAACACTGCTCTGTTCCTTGGATAGTTGAATCCGGGTTCAATTCTAGTTGAATCTTGTGTTAAATCAAATCGAGTCGAAATAGAATTAAGTTTAGATTTTCCGTGTAAATGCGGATCGAAAAATCATGTTTGACAGACTGAGAGAGACATAGTTTACACCGGCGAGTTTGGTTCGGAACCTCACTAAAATGTAGTCTAATTCATTTGAGTTTACACCAAACAGGACAATATGAGCCTTTAAACCGTACAGTTATTGTCATCTATCCTTCGATAGATGTCACTGTTGCCTTCAAAACCGCCATCTGAACAACCTCTACTGATCGTCCGTCCAATTGCAACCTTTATATTTATTTTTGTCCATCTCTGTTATGTTTGATCACCGCAAAATAAATTTCGCTGCAAATTTGATGGGATAATAAAATATGACACTTAAAAAAAACGCCATCTATCGCATGCTAAGAAACCGTATGTCATACCAATATATAGTCTGTAGGTTACCTATATTTGTGAGCTGACCCAACTAGTATAGTGATTTATTCAAAACGTTTACACCGACGACATTTGTGCAATACCTGGGTGTAAATATAGCTTGGAGAATAAGTCAAAGTCATCGAGTGACGTGTAATGAGACTGAAATGACGAATAAGAGGAACAAAATTGGCATACATACGAGGGTATACCAGAAAGTAATTGGACCAGTGCTGCCACTAAAGAAAAAATGTCCGTAACAAAACGTCAAACAACGTAGCACAACTTTATACTTAATAGAAAAAAAATCATGGTTATTCTCATACCTACAGGTTGCTTGATAATGTTAGACTGGCTATGTGTAAGCGTCTTTGTCTCATCAGCTATCCACATACGCTCAGGTCAACCTGCGTGAACATACCTACCTGACACGCTGATCAGATACTATGGGTATCTACACATACGCTCCGATTAGCGTGCAAATTTTCGGCCTTCCAGGCAGGCCGTTCAAGAGCAGAGCTTAACACGATGTTTTAGGAGCTCTCACTCGTTAATAATAATATTAGTTGCTACGTACATTTATTATCAGAATTAAAAGTGGGTGAATCGGGAGTAAGATGTAGACCAGAACCACCCGATGAATTTTTATGACACTTACTCTTTTGCATTGGTGCACTTTTAAGATGGCCAATCTGAAATTCACCAGAATCGGTTGGCGTTTACAATTCGTCTTTTTTTTTATACACACCTAAGAAAGGAGAAATAAGCGGATTTCGATTACTCGCCATCTCTTTGGTTGATGATCGCGTCTGAAAATCGAGGCGGGGTTTCAAAAATCATAAAACAAGTATTGTATACGAAGTTTGTGTTGTATGCTCGATGCCTGAAATGTGTCAACGTTCTCATTAAGTTTTACACAATTCTAACCGGATATACGCATTCCATATGAAGTTCTTTAAAAATGTAGTGAATTTGATACGGTCGTAGCAAAGTGGCAGCATTATTCGTAAACCGGACTGATAAACTAAATCGCACAACATAAGTTGCTTAATTTTTTATTTTATTTTTTTTCATATAATTTTGCATACATTTGCCACTTCTCTAGACCTTCTCTATAAAGGGCAGTATCCTTTATCGATTCCCCTAGATTCCCTGTGATGTTCTCTTTTTTGTTTTGGAAATAAAAAATAATCGCCAGCCAGTCAGCCAGAATAGAGGCCAGCGTAATTCCCTTAGAATATCTCGAGATTGGCTTGACAAATTTCATGGAGCATTATCGTGATGGCACAGGGCACGCCGATGGAGCATTCCAGGTCGTTTTTTCTGAATTGCAGCTGTCAGTTTTCGTAAAACCTGAACGTAATAAATTGCTAAAAATTATCCCTATTTTAGAAAAGGCTTACATGGCAAACAAGAAGAACAATTATTTGAATATACAGTTTCAGTAACTTTCGATATTATCCACAGTTGTCGCTAATTGAGTATTCGACTATCGAGCAACAAATGGATCAAAAAAGTGATTCACTCAGGAATGTTTGCAGACAAAATGAATGCAAATTTTATATATAATTTTAGATTCTGTTCAACGTTAAATCATTGAATGATTAATTTATGAAGAGAAAAAGCAGGACGATAGTAGAAACACAAATTCTCTTTTAACCCAAATTTGTGACTAAATCAGTGGTGCCAAATTTCAAAGTTAAAGGTAGGAAATTGTTTTTTTTTTTTTTGTTACACTTATCGGAAATTTTATATTAAGTTTTTTTTTTGTCCATAACTTCCCTTTGGACCACTCTTTTGATTGCATTTTAGACTCAAGTCTCATTCCCAGTTACAGAGCATAAAAGTTGTCTGGATCCATTTGAATCTTGCTTAAAAGGAAAACAGCGTCTTTAGATCTTTGAACTATGTGTTCGGCAGTAGGTACCAAACGATCGGTCAAAATTGTGTGGACTGATCCATAAGAAATGTGTTGACTACTTGTTAATTCCGTAATAGAACTTGTCAATTCGAGAGGTTGATGGTCTTCCTGAAGGCTGATCATCTTTGAGCTTCTCCCTGCCTCCTTCAAAATGCTTGATTCACTTAAAAATGTTAGTACTGCTTAGGGATTGATCCCCGTAAACTTTTTTAAGGCACCAACGATGTCACGTTGTATTTTCAAGAAAAGTGTGCACCTTTATCTTTGTTGTTATAACGAGAATTTTGAACGCAGTTCGGCTACTTTTTGATATATCTTTCTACAGAGACCCACAAGATGAAACCGACTTAAGTAAGTCTTAAGACGTTGCGGGTATTAAACCATCTGCTGAAACTTGTGCCCAAAGTGTTCATATTTAGTATCCTGGGCCTCACCCTTGATGCTCAGAGCATAAAGTTTTTTAAATTCCCTTCCTCTAGTGATCACACTGGCAACTGATTTTGTTTGTTTAGAGGGGTGAACTAAAAAACAAAATATACATTCTGTCGTATTTATAAGTCTCGTCAAAACATGATTTGCTGTTCATCTTTCGTTTCCTCCTTATGCTCTTTTAAGAACTTTCAACCCATACACCATTCTTTAATTAATACCGAGTGGTTATGGCTATTGAGTCTTCAAGATACCAGTTGGTTTCATTGCGGACTTGTGCAGTGGAAGAATATATAGGTAAAAAGTTTGAAAAGTTATTGTTGACATTGAGAACTTCATACCGACTTAACCAAATGGTTCGCATTGAGTCAGTGTACCTCTTGGTTTCATTGTTAACAGATTGACTCCAATTTAATGACATGCAAGTTTGATTCTCTGTAACCCAAATTCTCGACAATTTCATATTAAGTTTTCCATTCTCACCAATTGTTTCATTTCCCTGATTTAAAATATCGGATGCGTTGCAAATAATCCAATTATAAGAAAAAAAATCTCTTCTTTAACTCAATTTCCAAATCAATTCAAATACATATGAGCCCCAAGTTCCCAACTTAATAATTGGAATTGAAATTATTTTCTCTCAACCCATTGTACTCGTACACCCAACTGGTTGTTCACTGTGTCAATTCCAAACCAAATGATCCAAAGCTGCTGACTTACTGCTGAAAAAAAAAAAAATATCCAATAATAAAAATCGATTTTTACGATTTTAACCCACTCTCGGTTGTCAGTTAGTTACACGCTTGTATGCGCTCTCTTTTCATGCGCGTTGCCAATTTGTCATGCGACCTAAACTCAGATTAAATCAAGTTTTCAATTCCCTTCCCATTTTTGGGTAAAAAAAATTTAAATATGTAAATTTGTGTCCACCGACTACCGATTTATTAGTCATCATCATCATCGAAGTCGTTGCCAGTCAGTTAGCGCATTACTCATGCAAAACTAGACGCGTCCAGAAGAGACACATGTGAAAACGTCAAAAAAGGCAATGTACGACGACTATTAATTAATCAGCTTCGTCGGTCTCGCGCTCTGTACTAAGCAATTTATTTATGAATGCACGCGCGCTTTGCAAATCAACTCGAGACTATGTTGTGTCTAATGTTTTCAATTTCCTGCTGATTCATTTTTTAAACCGTAGATCCGTTGATTGTTTACTTCTAGGATTTACATGGAAAGTAAATAAATGCATCTTGGTTTTTTGTTAAAAAAATCCTGTTTAACCATCTGTCACATTGGAAATGCTCTGTACGTCTGCAGCAGCTGTCACTTTGTATCTGGTGAGCGCAAATTATTTCAGAGATGATAAATTTGCCTTTGTTTAAGTGTTTTTATAGCGCTTCCTCATTTATAATACTCCTCGAGTGTCCTCTTTGTCCTTTATATTATAGAGGATGTATATGTATCCTTTGTGTTTCGAATCCACTGCAGGTGCTACGTTTCTTGTGTGTGGTAACAATACTGACAGGAAGAATATGCTCTGTCTATCTGTCTGTAGTTTGATATCTTTAAGTGAACTCGAGCATAATCTAGGATGAAAGGATAATCTGTTTTGTTTTGTTGCAAATGATTAATATCAATGTTGGATGGAATTGCTGTAAAGTTTATAATACGTTTTAAAATGGATGACGTATTTTTCATTATACTAGTAAGTGATCTCCTTTGACAATCTCTTTGACAGTCGTTTTCTTCTTTCTTTTTTTTTCCAGGATGCTTCGAGGAGGATAGAAAAAGGATATCTCTAAATGTAAGTATGAAGCAATGTGTATCTCAATTTTGTCAGCAAAGTTTTTCAATATAAACTTTAACAATATAAAATGATGATTTAGAACGCGCAATGAAAACTAAAGTGGCTGCTCATTCCAAAGACGAATATGGTAACCTAACTATTTTGTGTACACTTTTTAAATATTAACCCGTAAAGTCAGACACACTATGAAGCTCAGATATGGAATAGCAGTCCTTTCAATTGAGAAGTCAATTAATATGGACACGTCATGAGTATTGTAAAAATTTGTTCCAATTATGAGTAATTACTGTCCTACGGTTTGGATCTTTGGTCGACAAGTTAAACGAATGACAGGAAAGTTGTAATATTTCTTAATCTGTCAGAAGCATGGAACGCCATTTAGTGTTTATTTCGCATTTTCAAAGAAGAATGGTCCGATAATGCGTCTAGCCGAAAATTCGCACCAAACAGTGACACATTGTAGATTCATTTGTTTCTCAACAGTCACTCGAGGATTTTCTGAACCCCAAATCCGACAATTTTGACGATTAACAAAGCCATCAAGGTGAAATGAGCGTCATCGCTGAAGATGATTTTGTTTAAAAAATCAGCATCCACTTGTTGTTCCATAATCCATTCAACGAACTCTCTTCGCTGTGAGTGGTCAGTAGGCTTCAGTTCTTTAGTCAGTTGCACTTTGTATGCATGAAGATGCAAATCTTTCGTGAGAATACGCTGTAGAGAACTTCCCGAAATGTCCAACTCTTGACCATGGTGCCGAATTGAGGTTCCTGGATTCTCAACAACACTCTCACGAACAGCTTCGATGTTTTGAGTTGAGCGACTTGTTGAAGGACGGCCAAAGTGTCTAAGATCACTAATTGATCCAGTCTCCCAGAATTTTTGAATTAATCTCTTCACAGTTGATGAAGTTAAATAACTATTCCGACCATATTTTGTACGAAAATTGCGAAGTGTAGCTGCCAAACCTTCATTATTTTTAAAATATTGCTCAACATGGAAACGCATTGTTCTTTCGTGTAGCATTACATTTTTACTAACCCTGAACTGTCCGCTGTCACGCTGCCCTTTTTTTTCATTGGCAACACTTTACAGTACAAATGGCTCAAAATTCAAGTCTTGTATGAACTTTGGGACACCCTTTATTATTACGTAACTATTTTGACTTAAAATTGAAACGTAGATACTCATATAATTGGCGAGTTTTTTTTAAACCTAGCTATCCAGTGGTTCATGAAAAGGATTCCTAGCCAGCCAGATTTTTATATAATTTGTGTTCGTAGGTTGGTACTCGTGCTTGCTGTCATAATGACATTAACTGTCATCTGTCAAAGTATTCGCCACAAGAAGGGGCTATGTTCATGGTTCATATTTAAAGTATTTATGATTAAAATTTTACAGTAAAATAATAGATTTTATACAGTTATCCGCGGTTATTTGTGTCGACCTACAATGCATGATTTTTCAAGCACTTAACTGGGAAAATCATTTACGAAAATTACCAATGGAATTCGAATTTTTTAGGCTGTTAAATTTTTAACTTAGTTGTACGGGAAATGCAATTAAGCGAGGCTAATTATTCGAGGATTACTGTACGTATATTTTACTCATCCGGCGAATTTTCTGTAGATCTCTGTAGTTTAATAGTTCAGAAAAGTAATTTCTAAGATGAATTTAAAATAGACAAATGGTAAAATGATAATTTCTAATTTGATGTGGGAATGTTCGTTTCTCATGAACAGTGTACTAGGCATTACAGTTTTACTGACGTCAAATATCAAAAAGGTATTAAACAAAAAGAAAAGAAATTTGGTTCACTTTACGAACAAGTCCCTCACAACCGAAAATTCCGCAGGCGTATCAACATCTATGAATAAAATCAGGCCACGTATCTGTGAGGAGTGGTCAATGTGGTTGAATGTTTCCTACATATCGGTTGAATTGAGACCCATCTAAACTTTTGGCAGATCATGTTGTACTCAAACATTATGCTTTCAATGAAATTCTACAAACTGTTCACTATGTTATCATTGTCTCCGAAGGCGTAATTTTACATTACCTACCTTCTTCGCCTTGGCATTTAGATACCCCATACGAGGGAGTATCGCCGTTTGGTTTTAACAGAAATCTGGTCATCAATATGCTGTCATACGGTTTCCACGATAAGAGTCCTTTGCATGTAGTTGGAGTTAGCATTAGTCCGACGCCAGACTAATGAGTGCTTCCAGTGTTTCTCTTTGATGAATGATACTCTCCCGAGTTATTTAGCTTAGACTCATTCTGACAAGATATGGATTTTATTCTAGAGTACTTTGGCGCTAACAACCCAATACAAGTCATAGCCTAGCTTCTCGCAGCCACTCGTACTGTGCGCCACACGAATGGTTGAGACTACAGTGTTATGCATTTTTCGTAGGGCTTGAGAGAAGCTTCTCTTGACAATTTCACTCACAGATGTTTGCCAAACGTTCGCCGCGGGAGGTGTGACTATGAGAAAACTTTTTTCGTTTGCTTTTATGTTTTCTTGGATTCGAACCTTAAACCTCCCTGGCTTGTTGGTGCTCTTGAATCCCTGGAGATTAAAACAACAACAACGTAAACACTGACGCGATCCTGGACAGCCTACATAGAGCTCATTTGAACATGGGCCTCTGCAATTGGATTGCACAGATGCTTCAACCGAGGGTTATACGAGTATTTTTAACGCAAGGAGATCGAACCTTCCGATGAAGCGTCCGCAGACGAACCCCCCAAGGCGGAGTTCTGTCTCTTTTAATATGGCTCCTCGTAGTGGATGAGATCTTAGTAATACTGAAGGAAAACGGCTTCAACGCGACGACCTATGCCGACGATGTGGTCATCCTGGTTTCGGGAAAATTACCTCCAGTCCTAAGCGAAAGACTCGATCTCGCACTACAACTAGTGGATGATTGGGTCAGCACAAAGGGCTGGGACTGAACCCCTCAAGGACGAGGGTAGTTATTTTCACTAAGAACAGATCAATTCCTACCTTCAGACCCCTAAACATCGGTGGTATTGAACTAAGTATCTCAAGTTCAGCTCGATACCTGTGCGTAATTTTAGATTCCAAACTGAACTGGGAGGATAACATTGTCGAACGCATCAAAAAAGCTAGCGTAGCTTTCAATTTTTGCAAAAAGACATTCAGCAACACATGGGGCTTCAAACCAGCTGTGGTGTAATGGATATACACAGCGGTCGTACGACTCTTGAGAAGCAATACCATACCAAAATCCAGAGGGCAGCGTGTATCGGAGTCATGGGATCAATAAAAACAGCACCAATAACGGCAATGGAAACCATGCTCAGTTCCACTTCGCTTGATATATATTGTAGCAGTCTGGCGGCTAAAGCCGTTGTAAGACCGAGAGAAGGCCGACTATGGTAATCGAGCCTTTACGGCCATGCCTCCATCTTATGCCGATGGGGGACTACCAGCAGATCGACGGAAACAGATTTCATGACCCCTGACAGAACCGAAACACCATGCAGAAAAAGGAACTGGCATTCTGTACCGACGGTTCTCAGATAGACGTTGGTTCAGGAGCTGGAGTTTATTGTGAGGCCCTAGGAATAGACAACTCCTTTAGAACAAGCAACGACTGCAGCGTCTTTCAGGCCGAAATCATAGCCATCATACAGGCTGCAGAGATTATACGCGAGAGTAATATCGTTGGCAAAACGTTAACTGTCTATATAGACAGCCAGGCAGCCGTTAAGGCTCTGGATTCTGTTGTAATTAGATCAAGGTTTGTGAGGACCTGCAAATCACTCTTAAATGAAAAAATATCCAGGGCCAATGCGGTGACCCTCTGCTTGCTAGGAAAGGGTCGGCACTGCATTTATCGCGGGTCCACCCTTTTGTAGTAACCCCAATCAGTTCCCTACGGAAGAAAATAGAAGATGAAACCACCGATCGAGCAAACAGATGGTGGATTCATCTGGAAACATGCGCAACGGCCAGGGCGCTATGGCCGACCTTCAGCAAGAAGAGATCAACTTCTCTGGTGAAACTTAGTCGTTGTGATGCACTGGTGCAATTACTGGTCATTCTGCCATTGGTGTTCACGCGGAGCGACTCGGTGTACTACATAACGACTATTGTAGAAATTGCAGGGACGAAGAAAAAATTGAATCATTTCGTCACCTGCTGTGTGATTGTCCTGCCCTATCCGTTATAAGAATGTGGACTCTCGGAAGTTACTTCTTCTCGGAATTGGACGACTTAGGTAATGTAGAGCTTACGGACTTACTGAGATTTATATCACTATCTGGGTGGTTCTAACATCGGACTTTATAGCGTTTCCAGGGTTAAAATAATTGGGAACTATGCATCCGAATTGTTGGTCTAAGTGAGCAGTGACTCTATTTGTCACAAGGTACCCATCTACCTTACCTAACCTATATATCGGCCAATATACCTATAGCTGCAAAATACGGACTTACTGTCTTTAAGATAGTTGTCGCCAGAGGATATTCAATATTTCTCCATCCCGGTGACAGTTTTTTACTTCGGCTAGGGCTTTGTAAACTTGTAGTTTCTTATTCTGAGGTGCCCTGATTTTCATTGCGTTGAGACTGTCAGAAACGGATGGTACCAGAGATGGTACTGTCAGAAGTTCTGACCTCGATCCGACTGATTTTAACTGATGCAAGTTGGACGCAGAAGTTTTATATATTATGTTTGTCGGTCTTTTGCAGTAGCTTTACTGCTGGAGCTGTCTTATTCTTCACTTATATCTGAATCGCTTTTCGTGACTTGAGACTGCTTTAAGCTTTGTTAATGTATTTTTTGTTTTGGTTTTGTTTTTCGTTAGATTTTATTCCAAGGTTCCGCGCTATGCAACAAGGTTATTTTAAAACCGTTCATTCGTGCGAAATTCAGGCGCAGGAGTGTATAAAGAATCTCGGACGTTGCTATTTAGTGATCCGCATTAACCTCGTTAATGCCATAGCCTTACCCACAGGTGTCCCATTGATCGGGTTTTGCATTCAACTAATGCTTTCGCGTTGCACGCACATAAACCCTTTTCACAGAAATGTGGGTTTTAATTAAATTGCAATCCCAGTGGCTCCAGCCTGCAGTTTTTTTCATTTCATATTACTCCACTGCAAATGTAACTAACGAAGTGAATAATTCTACAAGCCCGCCCACCCCGTGTCTCTCCCATTCAATCCGCCCTTAACTCAAAATCAATTTCCCATTCAGTATTTACCATTGGCAATCCAAAGGGATATTCAATGAAATGTCGACGTTCCAATAATCCACCCTCTGTATGGCTGGAAAAAATTTACATCCTTACATATGCAGCAACAAGGTTAATTCTCCAGCCATTTACTGAATTTATATTGACACTTGATTTTCGATCGATTCAGCCGATGATGGTGAAAAATTCAAAACGAATAAATTGCAAATAAAATCGATATAACCAGAGTAAAAGAAGGAAAAAGTTCTGTTCCTTACTATTCATGGCGTCGCTTACTGAGCCCTAATTCCCATGGAATACCCATGAACAAGCAGCAGTTGGAGGAGGGTGAAACTTTGACGTCAGCTGAATAGAGAGAGCACCCTTTAAGCATCATCGACGTCCTCGTTCCCACCCCAGTGACATTTAACAACATGTGAATGATTCCAGGAGTTCGTCCTGTCGTTCGTTCCCTCTTCCTTCCTGGTTTTCCATTCATATCGACATCCTACTGTGAGGCTATCTAGCTAGCACATTAGAATTTCTCCTTCTCCTCATCATACATACGCCTGTGACGACAGATATCCGTTCCCTCTTGTGCTATCAGTTCTTCCACTTGATTCGGGTTATGTTTGCGCTAAATGACATAATGTCCTCTTTGGTTTGACTTTTTATGCGAAAGACTCACAAGGGGATGGTAGCTTGATGAAGAGTGGATTTATTTAAATGTTTAATGAAACACAAATTGAATACGTTAATTTGTAATGCGAAAGTAAATCATCTGCCAAGTGAAACATGTGCTGAATTTCGAAAACAAATTGGGGATGCCACGTTTGCTGAGTCACATGTGTTTCGGCGGATGCTGATTGTGGGGTTGATCTCAATTTGCAAATGGTTGGCGCTATGTTTTGTAGGTGAGCAGAACAGTGGATACAATCATTTTTTTTTTTTTTTTTGTATATATTTCTGTTTACAACGCTACTTTGAAAAAGTGGCGCCACTTTGATGTAATTGTGGTGTGCTGCGTGGTATATTAAAATTGTGCTTGGGGGCGGTTGAATTGTTGATCTGTCTCAAGAATTTATTGGTTATGTGTGTTTGACTTCTATTCTTATTTTTTTCCCCAGTGATATCATAAAAACAGCGCGACGTTGCTTTTTTTTTATGAATATTTCCTTTTTTGTAACTAAATTTGAATTTTATATTACAAACTACGTAAAATTATGCATAAATGGTTCTCTGGAAATGGTAGCAACTGCGCCGTCATGATGACATTTTGTGGTGGCTTCTGGCTTTTCAATTACGAATAGGCTCTAAAATGTCAAGTGCCACTTCTGACACGCACATTCACATGCTGCCAAAGTATGTTAAATTTGCTTTTGGCTTAGAATGCTTTTGCTAAGTTTTAACTGATATAGAATAAGATTTGGTAATTATCATAAAAACAAAATGTTTGGAGAATATTTGGTTCAACTAGTGTCAGAAGTGGGATTATCAAAAGCACTGGAAAGTTATTGAAGCGGATTGTATGACGGTCTGTCCCTCATCCTCTAACCATTGGCGTTATGAAATTCGAAGGATATTTCCATAATTTTCAGGATTCTGGTACTTACAAGGTAACAAAAAGTAAGAACGGTGAGAGTCAGTTGTCTGTCTGTCCATCTATCTATCTGTTTGGACCAGACTTGAGACAGGTCAAGAGTCAAATTTTGGAAAAGTTCAAAGTCAGACAAGGTTTGGAGGTATGAATTGAAAGATGACAATGCGCTTATTTTGAAAGTCGATTTTCGACAAATTTGTACTAATGTGAGTGATAAACAAAATGGTATCTATCGTCCGCCACTTTGTTTTAGCTCACTCATGATGATAAGACAAGTCGTTTAATACCATTTCTATTTTATACATTTATATTTTTTTTAGAAAAAGGTGGGCGTGGCTGTCACCATTTGTAACCGAAGTTCACGGATTCTGATAAGATTTCGCAATAAGACTTAACAATAACCAAAAAAAAATCTTTGAAAAGCAAAATGTAGTTTTTTTTTTAAGAACGTCCCCAAAAGTCTACATATTTTACATTTTATCATTTGTGAATCAGTTTCAGGAATGACTATCGTGTGGCGCTTTCAGTCATCTGATTCGAGTTTTTTTTTTTTTTTTAGGTTGACACATATGTCATTAACATTCCCTTCAAATTTTAGCGTCGTAGCTTGATATTTGTAAAATCTACCCTGTCGAGAGTACATCTGCCTCCGTGTGTGTTTACGATTTTAAAAATGGGATCAACTTTGCAACAACGAGTTTGCATCAAATTGTGTGTAAAAAACGGATTCAAAGGTGCGAAGACTTTGGATACTCTATCGAAAACAAACGTTTATGCGTGGCACAAATGCTTTAAAAGTGGTCGTGAGTCCGTCGAGGATGACGAACGCAGTGGTAGGCCATCGACATCGAAAACCGACGAAAACATCAATAAAATCAAAGAAATGTTGGTCGAAAACCGCAAATTGACCATCAGAAAACTGGTAGAGGACTTGAACATTGCTTATGGATCCGTTCAAGACATTTTGGTTAAAGATTTGGGCTTCAGACATGTCGCTGCAAATCTGGTGCCGAAAGACCTGAATTTCATGCAAAAAAGGGACCGCATTGACATCGCGAAAGACATGATTTTAGCGGCTGAATCCGACCCAACATTAATCAAACGCAACTACTAAAGACGAGACATGGGTTTGTGAGTACAAAACGCAATCCAGGCATCAGGCGAGTGAATGGCGTACATCGAATGCGCCAAGCCCGAAAAAACCACGTCGTTTTCAGTCGAAAAAGAAGGCGATGATCACGGTTTTCATTGATTACAACGGTGTTGCCGTTGCATCATGAATTCTTGCCACAAGATCGACAGTCAACAAGGTTTTTTATTTTGGCGTTATGAGAGGTTTGCGTGAAGCAATTCGCCAAAAAAATATCCAACGAGAAGTAGCTGCGAACCGCTCAGAAGAAGAAATTCGACGTTGGACGCCTTAGCACACCTGAAGAGAGCGCCTGAGTGAGAAACTCTCCGCAGTGCATCCACCTACCACAGACGCCAACATCCAGTGGTCTCAGTATCGCGACATCATCAAAGAGGTAGCCGAAAGCACTTTAGGGTACCAGCCACCCCGGAGAAAGAGCTCGTGGTATGATGATGAATGCGTACGCCGGAAAAAGGTGACAGAAGATGCACATACAGCGCAAAACAAGGGCAGCGAGGGAAGAGTATCGAGCGAGGAGGAGGGAGGAGAATAAAATACTGCGTAGAAAGAAGAGGGCCTACGCAGTCTCCCAGCTCAAGGAGATCGAAGAGTCTCATGATCGAAGCAACATCCGGAAGTTCTACAAGAAAGCCAAGCAACTGGCTGCTGGCTTCAAGGCCGGAACACAGGCTCTTCGAAACAGCGAAGGAAATCTAGTCACCGAAGCGCAGGGAATAGTAGATGTGTTTAAGCAATACTTCCAGCAGCTGCTAAATGGGCATCATGTAGAGAGAGTGAAGAAGAGAACCCACGTCCAGTCAATGAAGAATCAGTTCCAGCACCCAGTATAGAAGAAGTTGGCTTAACAATAAAAAAGCTTAAGAACAACAAGGCCGCAGGCTCTGATGGTTTACCAGCGGAGCTTTTCAAATACGGTGGTGATGTTTTGATAGGGCGCATGCACCATATCATCAACCAAGTATGGGTGGAAGAAAGCATGCCCGATGACTGGACTATCACCTCCATATGCCCCATCTACAAAAAAGGCGATCCTATGTCTTGCAAGAATTATCGAGGCATATCCCTGCTTAATGTCGCATACAAGATCCTATCCAACGTACTGTGTGAACGTCTCAAACCATTCTGCAACACACTAATCGGCACGTACCAGTGTGGCTTCCGGCCCGGCAGATCGACTATAGACCATATTTTCACACTGAGGCAAATCCTGGAAAAGACCAATGAATTTCAAGTCGAGACTCACTACCTATTCATCGACTTCAAGGCCGCATATGATAGCATTCATCGTCAGGAGCTTTATGTGGCGATGGCCGAATTCGGGATCCCGGCAAAACTGATCCAGCTTTGTAGCGTGACGCTGGAAAACACGCGCTGCAACATGCAATTTGGAAGTAGTTCCTCCGAACTATTTCAAACATGCACCGGATTTCGGCAAGGAGACGCACCATCATGTGACTTCTTTAATCTCGTGTTAGAGCAGATAGTGCGCAGGGCAGGTGTCAACACGGAAGGCACTATCTTCAACAGATCCGTCCAGCTACTGGGGTATGCAGATGATATCGACATCATCGGTCGCTCCCAGCGTGCCGTGATAGAGGCTTTTACGGCGATTGAAGAACAGGCGGAATTTGTTGGGACTCTTCACCGTCGATTGGAACCATTCACCACTGGTTTACACAATTTCGTTCAAGCACAAGTGACGCCGCTGCAAAACCGATGAATCAAAAGCCATTGCCTGTTTGTAGAAACTGTGTCTTCAGATCCATCTGCCAAATATATGCCAATTTTGGCGTATCCGATTACGATTTTTAATTCATAGTCCGAACAGGCTCCGTTAACTTCATCTATCCCTCCTTGATAGGCTTCTCAGCCTCGTTGGCAGAGCAGTGTGCATAGTAGGCTGCTTGTGTAAAATGTGACTTCGATGCGATTCAGATCCATGCGATCGCGTATCAACTTTAAGTCCGCAACCCTTTAAAGCAACCGATTTCATACCACGAATTGGATCCTAGCATCTGCAGTCTTTTTTAGCAAATATATCGCAACGTTTCGTTTCCCTTTTAACATTTGAACACATTTCCCGGTTTTTTTTTAGTAGCTCACAGCTTGTACATTCCAACAGCATACTCTGAAATCATAGAATAGAGGTGATCTATTGATATCTGCGTCTCTTTGGTAATTTCTCTCATTATTCTATTTTTTTTCCGTGGTAAGACAGTTTTTCTCCAACGCGAAATCCTCAGATTTCAATAATCTTTCTTCAAAAACTCTTGACTCAGTCTTGAAAGGGTGTATACCGTTGTGATGAACTACATAACAAAAAGGTCAGCTGGAGAGGCGAAAATGTTCCTAAAACATAATTCTTCCTGAAGTAAGAAAATATAAAAACGAAAAACTTTTTGCAAATACTCGTATCATCCCACTCAAGATCAAATAATTCATTATCAAAAAGTACGAATACAAGTTGGTCCCTTTTGTTCAAGTTATTTCTCCTAAAACCCGAAATCTTTTCACAGGCCAAGTATTTAATTTCTCTATCTATCCTTTTGCGAAAAACCCATTAAATTATTTATTCTCTTGCGAACCGTTTGGAAGGAAGATCTTTGACGTTAACCCAATTTGACTTCCATTATTGGATAATATCCTGTCATATCAGTTTTCTGTATAGAACACGTGCCATGCCACGCCAATAGATAGAGAACACAACGGTGGGCTTACAAGGCGAAACCATCACCACCCCTTTTCCGGGACAAACCAAACTTCCATTCCAATGGTTTTTACGCACCGTGAACTTATTTTTTCTCTCTCTTTACGGTCTTCTGAACTCGAATCGCTCTAGTAGCCTTCTTTTCTGTCAGCATATAATTGGATATGATATACATCGCCTCTAGTTAACACCTTTCTACCTCACATAAGCTATGGATTCGCTTTGCCTGCCCAACTATGCGAAACATGAAACACCCCAATGGAGTACCTAGATCGATGTCGATACCTCAAAATGTCACAGCTAATTAAGGTAATTACGACCGATAAAGAAATTAGATCATTTTTCAATATTTTTCGGATGGAGGTGGTGGCACGTCCTCATTTAAGGCTATCGATCCATTTCGCCAATTTAAAGTGACAGGGGATGAAATTGGGAAATTGTGGGGGAATTACGGTCGTTGTTTTTGGACGTCCAATGTGAAATCATTAAATAATTACATAACGGGAATTAGCTCATCTGTCGATAGATTCAATTAAAAAAAAATATAGAGATATAGATTGTAATTGTAACGATAATTAATTTTCCATTTAGATCATCTAAACACCAAACACATCCAGCATAGGGGCCTGCCAGACCTACTAAGTGTGGACGGACATCATTGTTCTCGGCCTGCCTCATATTTTTTGCTTAAATTTTTGGCAAACAAAAATAATCAAATATCAAGCATCTGCCGTCAGAGCTCTGTGCGCAAATGAGAATGATTTCATTGTGGTGGCCAGCTGTGAGGCCAAATGGTAATGGACGGCTTGATGTAATCAAATATATAATGCGGGGCATTCTTCATTTTTTTTGTTTATTTTTACGTAGTCGTGGGGTTCTCTTGAGCGAAGAAAAAAAAAGCGGATGGTTGGAATGTGAATTTAAATTTTTTTGTCGAAATGTGGCAAAGATTTTGCTGAAAGGAGGAAGGAAATGGCTTTTAAAGTGGATTTCTTAATTTCCTGCCAAATTTTGAGATAAGAAAAACTTTTTAATTGGTCTTTCAAAATATGCAATAATATTTTCAGAGCTATTAGTTACTCGTAAGTTATCATCTCAGTGCTTCGGTTGCGAAATATTTCACACAAGATCAGATACTGAGCAAGAAGTTAGACCAGGCCCTGCATGGGCTCTTAGTGTCAATTTTAGTGTTCCGTACCAGAATGGTAAAGGGTGTCCCAAAATTAACGCAAGAAGTAATTTTGATAGAAAACACAAATTTTGTTTAAATGTTGTAAACGTTTTATTGATTCAGTATAGGGTTATGTATGGAATATCTTTGCTGGCACATACGCACTCTTTTATCGCAAATTTCCTTTACCGTTTTGCATAAATGTGGCTTAATTTCGTTGATACAGGGCTGAAGTTGCTCCTTCAAGGCGTGGGTGGTCGTAGGCTTGTTGGCATAAACCTTAGACTTCAAAAAACTCCAAAGAAAAAAGTCCAACGGCGTTAAATAGCATGATCTGGGCGGCCATTTCTGATAACCAAAACGGGAAATTAACCGACCAGGAAATGACTCATGCAGTAATTGAGTTGTTTCGCGGACTGTATGGCATGTGGCACCGTCTTGTTGAAACCACATGTCGTCCACATCCATATTCTGCAATTTAGGCACAAAAACTGGATTATCATGTCGCGATAGCGAACACCATTAACTGTTATTGCCTGACCAGCCGCATTTTCAAAGAACAATGGTCCGATGATGCCTCCAGCCCAAAATCCACGCCAAACAGTGACACTGTGTATTCATTTGTTTCTCAACAATCACGCGTGTATTGTCTGGACTCCGAATTTGACAATTTAGACGACTAACAAAGCTATCAAGATAAATGAGCCTCATCGCTGAAGATGATTTTGTTTGAAAAATTGGCATCCACTTGTTGTAGCATCTAATCCATTCAACGAACTCTCTGCGCTGTGTGTGGGTCAAAAGGCTTCATATCTTGAGTCAATTGCACTTTGTATGGATAAAGATGCAAATCTTTCATGAGAATACTCTGTAACTCTGTAGAGAGCTTCCCGAAATGTCCAATTCTTGACCACGCCGTCGAATTGATGTACCTGGATTCTCAACAACACTCTCACGAACAGCTTCGATGTTTTGTGTTGAATGACTTGTTGAAGGACGGCCAGAGTGTCTAAGATCTCATATTGATCCAGTCTCCCTGAATTTTCGAATTAATCTCTTCGCAGTTGATGAAGTTAAATCAGTCGTCCGACCATATTTTGTACGAAAATTGCGAAGTGTAGCTGCCAAACCTTCATTGTTTTTAAAATATTGCTCAACAATGAAAACGTATTGTTCTTTCGTGTAGCACTCCATTTTTAATAGCCCCGAACTGTCAGCTGTCACGCTGTCTTTAGGTTTTTTCGTTGGCAATACTTTACCGCACAAATGGCGCCAAATTCAAATCTTTCGTGAATTTTGGGACACCCTTTATAAACAGAACCATGTGTCGGTCACACGCTTGTAACTTTTGAACCGTTTGGCCAGATTTCTGAAATTCCCCACAACAATAGTATTGTAATATGCGAGCTACGGCTCGAGTAGATAAAACAATTATTCTGTGAAATTATTTCTTTATTTTCTACTCTATAGAACAATTCAAGTTCACACTATACTATTCTTCGCAAATTCTTTTCTTACAAGGTCTCTTTCCTCTCAAATCACTTTATCTCCTTTCAATTACTTAATTCACAAATCCAAACTAATTACTTTTTCTTGTTCACTCTCAACTTTCAATTTATCACCAAATTACAACTTCGCCCATTATCACTTTTCCAATCTCTTCGCCACGGTTCTAAACCAACTGTGTGTTTTTTTGATCGCCATCTGTCCTTATATAGCAGAAGTTTCTGATAGCCAGAAACTTCTAGCAAATTCTTCGACCACTGGAACAAGAGAAATAATTCTTGCAGTTATAATTCCCTTTTATCCCTAATATTATTCGTCTCTTTCGTTGACATGAGCTGTGGAGACTTCGTCCCAGACACGAACCTCGAATGAAGGACAGTTTGAACCAAAATTCTGCCAGAATGGAAAGTCACTTCGGAATTTGCTGCATAGACATAGGAGCGTAGTTATTATTATGCTACACTGCCCCCCTCTTAGACGTGTTCGTCCCGAACAAGTGCATCCTCATTTCGGCCATTGTATCGACTCAGTCGGTCCACATGAACCACTTTCATTTTGGCCCTTGGTCCTCGCTGGATGCGGTAGACAACATCGTTGATGCGGGTTACTATTCTGTAGGGACCTTCCCAGTTCCGCTGTAATTTAGGTGATTTCCCCTTTTGGCGATGGGGATTATACAGCCACACCAGATCTCCTTCCTGGAATCCTGACGTTGTTGCCTTGGCATCATACCTGGTCTGCATGCGGTCGCTCGTCATCTTAATCTGGCTTCTGGTCCTTTGGTGTATGTCCCTAAGCCTTTCCCTAAGGTCCGCCACGTACTCTTCTTCATTTCTGGGCTCATTGGTAGGAGATCCAAATTTCACCTCACTGGGTAAACGAGCTATTCCACCAAATAAGATTTCGAACGGCGTATGTCGAGTAGTGCTATGCACGGCACTTCTATAGGCCATCAAAAACAAGGGAATCTGCCGGTCCCAATCCCGTTGGTAGTCAGCTACGACCTTCGAGAGATGTTCGTCCAAAGTCCTATTGAAACGCTCCACCATACCGTCCGACTGTGGATGAAGCGGGGTTGTCCTTGTCTTTTTGATTCCGAGTAGTTGACACATCTCTTGGAAGATTCTTGACTCGAAGTTCCGCCCTTGGTCAGAATGCAATTCCAAGGGCACACCGAATCTGCTAACCCAATTGTAGACGATCTGCTCCGCCACGGTTCTGGCTTCCTGGTTAGGGATCGGAAACGCTTCCGCCCACTTACTGAAGTAGTCCATCACTACGAGTATATACCGATTACCATTGTCGGTTTCCGGAAAGGGACCTGCGATGTCAATGGCGATTCGTTCGAAAGGTGTTCCCACGTTGTATTGGTGCATCTTACCTCGAGTTTTGATTCTCGGACCCTTGCTAGCTGCACACACGTCGCATTTTCTGCACCAGTCTTCGATATCTTCCTTCGCTTTTAACCAATAAAAATGTTCTCGTACCTTTTCTAGCGTCTTATTCACTCCCAAGTGGCCTCCGGTCGCCCCGCCATGCATTTCCTGTAACACCTCCTTGACCCTCGTCCGCGGTACGACAAGCTGCATTACAAACGACTTTCCGTCGGAGGATTCCCATTTTCTTCTCAGAACACCTTCTTGGACATGGAGGGAGTCCCACTGCGCAAAATATGCCTTTAAGGTCGGGCTTCTGTGAGAAATGTCCTGATGATCCGGTTTCTCCATGTTCTCCTTCCAGGCCAGAATCGGCTCGATATCCGGGTCTTCCTTCTGAGCGTTCCGGATCTCATCTACGCTCCAGCCGGTGATAGGTTCGGCTCTCATTCTTTGGATGGAAACCAGCTCCCGTTCTTCCTGACGCGCACAATGTTTACAATCCGTTCTGCATGGTCTCCGGGACAGTGCATCCGCATTAGAGTGGAGTTTTCCTTTACGATGCTGTATTTCGTAGTCGTAGATTTGCAGCCTTTCGATCCATCTTGCGACCTGACCCTCAGGACTCTTGAACTGTAATAGCCATTTTAAGGCTGCATGGTCTGTGCGAAGAACGAACTTCCTCCCGTAGAGGTATTTGTGAAAATGCTTCGTAGCCAAGATCAAAGCTAGAAGTTCCCGCCTTGTCACGCAGTAGTTCCTTTCTGGCTTAGAGAGCACCTTGCTGAAGTACGCAACCACCTTCTCTTGGCCGTCATGCACCTGGGAGAGTACGGCTCCTACCCCGACATTACTAGCATCTGCATCCACAACGAACGTTTCCCCGGGAGTGGGGTAAGCCAGTATCGGGGCATCGCATAGCCGTTGTTTAAGTGCCTTGAAGCTCTTCTCGCACTCAATTGACCATTTGAATTGTTTTCCCTTTTCCGTCAACTGGTGCAGGTTCTTTGCGATCCCGGCAAAATCCTTCACGAACCGTCTGTAGTAGGTGGCTAGGCCCAGGAAGCTCCTTAGTTGGTGTTTGTCTTTGGGGACTGGCCAGTTTTTCACCGCTTCGACCTTCTCCGGATCGGTTCTCACTCCTTTCGCTGAAATTATGTGTCCCAGGTACTTGACTTCCGCTCTAAACAGGGCGCACTTCTTGGGGTTGAGCTTCAGGTGGGCACTTCGAAGCCTTTGAAACACATCCCTTAGATTGTCTCGGTGTTGCGCAAACGTTTTTCCTACGACGATGACATCATCCAAGTATACCAAACAGGTTTTCCATGTTAACCCTTGCAGGACACATTCCATCAATCGCTCGAAAGTCGCCGGAGCATTGCACAGCCCGAATGGCATTACCGTGAATTGCCATAGCCCATTTCCTGCGGTGAAGGCGGTTTTCTCCCGGTCTTCTGGATGGATCTGTACCTGCCAGTAGCCACTCTTCAAGTCGAGAGTGGAAAACCATCGGGCTCCTGATAGTGTGTCTAGCGTGTCGTCAATCCGTGGCAGAGGGTAGCTGTCTTTCTTGGTGACGTAATTGAGCTGCCGATAGTCCACGCAGAACCGCGTGCTGCCATCTTTCTTCTTAACCAGTACAACCGGTGATGCCCACGGACTTTTGGAACTTTCAATCAGACCTTCTTTCTCCATTGCCGACACCATCTCTGCAACTTCTGTCTGCTTTGCCAATGGAAGGCGCCTAGCAGGCTGACGAATTGGTCTAGTATCACCAGTGTCTATTCGATGTTGTACCAGGTGTGTTCGGCCGTATTCTCCGTCCTGTGAGGCAAATACATCAGCGTACTCATTGATAAGATTCTCTGCCATAGTTCGCTGCTCCTGATTCAGCTCACTGGACTGGAGAATCGTTTCTCTCGCTTCCGCTGTCCAAGGTGATGGGAGAGGTTTTGGAGCATCACGTTCAGATATTGTTGCGACGGCGGTAATCGGCGTGCATTTTCCAGTCACATCCCCTCGCCTTAGTTTTACAGTGTGTGGTCTTGCGTTCAAAACCCTCACTGGAACCATGGTATTCTTTGGTTCGACTAACGTCTTTCCCACGATGTAGTCTTGAGAATTCTTCTCTGGGTCTGGTTCTACTATGTAGAATCGGTGGCTCCCAAGATCACCTTCCAGCTTTGTCCAAATGATTGTCTCTGAAGACGGCGGCAAAACTTCGTCTTTGCTGATGACTGTCCTGAGAGTTACGGCATTCTCATTTCCGTACACCATCGGAATCTCCACATTTCGATACCTCAGTACTTGCATCCCGATGTCCAAGATTACTTCATTTGCTTTCATGAAGTCTACTCCGATGATGCACTCGTCGCATATATCTGCCACCAGAAACGCATGGGAGAACGTCAGTCCTGCCAGAGTAATCGTAAGACGAACTTCTCCAAATACCTTCGCCATTTCCCCTGTTGCAGTCTTCAGGCAGTAGCTGTTGGTGTTGTGCAGCCAGGAGCTTTTGACGATATCTCTTCTTACAATGGAGGCAGTGGCACCTGTGTCGATGGTGGCTACGCACTTCTTCTCGTTGATTAGTGCCTCCACTGTCAGGCTCTTGTTACCCCGTTTGGTTTGCGAAACTTGAATGGTGGTCCTGGGGGCCTCGATTCCAGTAACCAACTTCTGCCCCGCGAAGTTGGTCCTTACGCATCTCCCGACTGCTGGTTTTGGGAAGTCTGACCGACAGGATGCTCCCTCTCTGCTTCTCCTACTTCCGCAATGTGGACAATTTCCTCGTCTAGGTGCACTTCTGCACTGCCGTTGTAGGTGTCCGGTTTGGTTGCAATTCCAGCAACGGATTTGACTTCCGCGAGCTTTGACGGCTGTTCTCTGGCATGAGCATTCCACGACGGACATTTCCCTGACACGGTGTATTCCCTGGTATGCTTGGTCCGCAGCCTTCATTGACAAAGCGAATGCCAATGCCTCGGGGAGTGTTCGCTTTTCAGCCATCCTTACAGCCATTTGCAGTTGTCTGTCCTCTATGGCCTGAATAAAAGCTTCCACCGCCATTTCGTTGATAAGCTCCTCACCGGCTTTAGGGTATGAAAGATGGGCTAGTCGCTCTATATCCGCTTGCAACTGTTGGAGCGTTTCCCCCCTTTTCTGGACTCGACTACGCAGCTGAACCCTGTACACCTGCTGCATGTGTTCATCCCCAAACCGCATCTCGATAGCCTGAACCAGAGAGTCGTAGTTCCGCTGTTTATCTTCCGGGATGGTCTGCAAGAGCTCCGCAGCTGGACCCCTCAGTGCAAGCGTGAGTGCAATAGACTTCTCTTCATCGTCCCAGCTATTGGTCATTGCGGCCGCTTCGAATTGCCTCTTATAAATTGGCCATGATGTTTGACCATCGAAGATAGGAGGCTGCATCTCCTTTCTTCTCAGACCGTCAGTGGAATATTCCCGTGCTTTCTGTCTCTTCACGTTGCTGAGCTCCTTAGCAAGATTTTCGACTTGCTTTTCTACTTTTTCAAACTGAGTCTCTATCTTCCCGAACTGAGTTTCATGTTTCTCAAAATTTTCATCGAATCTAGTTTCGACTTTTTCGAGTTGCGTCTCGACCTTCTCGATTTTCTCTTCGATCACTTCGAATTTGGATTCCAAGTTCTTGTTTTGCTCATCAAGTTTACTTTCCAGAGCATCTAGAGAATTCTTTTGTTCGTCCATTGCTTTCTTTTGTTCGTCCATTGCTTTCTTTTGTTCGTCCAGCTTAAGTTCTAGAGAATTCCTCTGGTCGTCCATTGCTTTCTTTTGTTCGTCCATCTTAAGTTCTAGAGAGTTCTTTTGGTCGTCCATTGCTTTCTTTTGGTCGTCCAGCTTAAGTTCTATAGAATTCCTTTGGTCTTCTATTGCTTTCTTTTGTTCGTCCATGACTAACTTAAGTTGCAGGAGCAGACTTGTTATACCCGGGTCGGCTGCTGTACTTGCTGGTTCCTCTTCCACGTCAAACTCTACGTCGTGCGGATTTTCACCTTCCTGCGTTACTGCTTCTTCCAGACGAATCAGCAGGGCATCTTTTCCCCCAGTTGTGTCGAGGTTCCGCTTACTGAGTTCTGCCTTTAGTTGAGTTATAGTTAGTTTTCCCAATTTGCGACCCATTTTGCGCAACTAATTAACTCAACACAGAAATCGTTTTTTTTTTTTTTTTTTTTTTGTGCAATTTCACACCACGGAAATAGTTATTCACAGAATAAGTTTTATCCCGCTTCTGACACCAATGTAATATGCGAGCTACGGCTCGAGTAGATAAAACAATTATTCTGTGAAATTATTTCTTTATTTTCTACTCTATAGAACAATTCAAGTTCACACTATACTATTCTTCGCAAATTCTTTTCTTACAAGGTCTCTTTCCTCTCAAATCACTTTATCTCCTTTCAATTACTTAATTCACAAATCCAAACTAATTACTTTTTCTTGTTCACTCTCAACTTTCAATTTATCACCAAATTACAACTTCGCCCATTATCACTTTTCCAATCTCTTCGCCACGGTTCTAAACCAACTGTGTGTTTTTTTTGATCGCCATCTGTCCTTATATAGCAGAAGTTTCTGATAGCCAGAAACTTCTAGCAAATTCTTCGACCACTGGAACAAGAGAAATAATTCTTGCAGTTATAATTCCCTTTTATCCCTAATATTATTCGTCTCTTTCGTTGACATGAGCTGTGGAGACTTCGTCCCAGACACGAACCTCGAATGAAGGACAGTTTGAACCAAAATTCTGCCAGAATGGAAAGTCACTTCGGAATTTGCTGCATAGACATAGGAGCGTAGTTATTATTATGCTACAGTATGTAGTAGTAGTTATTGGTTTGTTTTGTGTAGATAAATTGCTACTTAACTTGTTTTACCTCTCTTATGGGGGTTTTACACTTGTATCGATCGCGGGCATGTAAATTTATGACGAGGTAAAGCATATCTTAGCCTGTCTTCAAACCAATTTCAATGATTTTCAGGCAAACGTATCTACAAATCTGACACAACTCGAAACCTAAACTTCATCAAAATCCGTTCGGTGATTCTTGAGCTAGGGGTATGGGAAAAATGATTTGAAATTGTTTTAAACCTTTCCTCATATCTTACTCGCACTCTATTTGATTTCGTTCCAATTCAAGTGCCAAATTTCATCGAATTCCGTTTATGAGTTTTCGAGTTAGTCGGCTAATAAAGATGCCCAAGTCGGCCCAAGTATTACATCCGACTAACACTTGGGCCGATTTTGACAGTTTTTAGACGAAATGAAATACGTATCAGGATTTAATTGTCTTTAGTGGTACTCAAGCGAACTGTTTGAGGAACACCGCGCGAGGCCCGTCTAGCACTTGACGAATTTGTATTCACTCTAAACAAAAACTCAGATTAAGGTTTTTATTGTTTAGTCGTTCTATTTACAAATTGGCTTAAAACTAGACTTATTACTATAAATTTAATGTTGGCTCAACAATAGGGGTCCAACGTATATCTACTGGCTAGTTTGCTAAGGTTGTTTTTTTTTTTTTTAAAAAAACCTATATTAATGGCTACTTAATCTATTACATGAATATTTTATATAAGAGAATATATTTGGAAAGTTTTTTTTTTTTTTGTTAAATAAAGAAATATGTTATTAAGGGGACTATCCCCGGTAATAGGCATTGTCTGCAAGCTGGTAGAACGGTGTTTCTTCGTTGTTCATTATGTCTTCAAATCTTGAATCGATGATTGCTCGTGCACTCAGGTATCGGTGGCTTGGATCGATCTGCTGTCGGATGTAGTCTTGTATTTCCTCGTTAGGGTGGTCAACAAGATTTTGCAGGAGTCTACTTGAAAGTTGAATCATATACTGGTCGATTGGGCTCACACCGGCGTTCTCGTAAAGAAAAGCCTTAGGGTGGTACTTCCTTGTGATTGGGTTTCGCCACAGTCCTGTACAGATTCGAAGGACCTTCCGTTCGAATATTTGAATCTTCTTCATGGTGGTGGGCGATATGGTGAACCATATGGGGCAGCCATATGTGATAACTGGTCTTATCAGCTGCTTGTATAGGAGCAGTTTAGTCTTCTTGCTGAGCCCATTTCTCTTTCTGAGTAATGGGTGGACTAAATGCAACGCATAATTGGCCCTCCTTAGGATGATTTCAGCGTGAGGATTAAACTTAAACCTCTCGCTGAAATTGATTCCAAGATATTTGGTGGTTTGCTTGGTTCGCACCTCGGTGTTATCTGGAAGAGAAATCCGTATGTTGTGGCAGCGAGTTGCGAACGCTCGGCGTCCCCTCGTAGCTGTCACTGGATTTCTGAAGCAGATTAATTCCGTCTTGCTGCTGTTGATTTTGATTCCCCATTTGAGGTAATACTCCCAAAGATTTTTGACGTGGGTTTCAACTCTCCTAGCTGCTATTTCCGGGGAAAGCGAAACAGCGTAAGTGATGGAGTCATCCGCATATCTAAACAAAAACTCTTTTATGTACACAGTTTTATAGACAAGCCTCTATATTTCTGATAATGAAAATCCGACTAGAAATTGAAGTCCCTATTGGCAACAAAATACTGTTGTCACATTTGTTGCAGCAATTGAACGGTCAACAGTTAGGCGCTCAGAGTTTATCATAACTTGTTGGACAGTGAAGTTCACAATTGTTTGTTTATAACACACATTTAAATTTGTTTACCCTTTTGCCATGGAATGGTCTGATAAAGAGAATCACTTCGCTGTCGTAGCGCTCATAAGTGCAGAGTGAATGTGGTTTAGATTATTTATCGCTCGTACGGAGTCGTCTACGCATGGTACGAACGTCACAAGTCATCAAGGAACGAATTCAAAGAAACTCACTCCGAAAGGAGAAAACATTGGCAAGTGAGGTGAAAGTAACTCAAAAGTCTATGAGTCGCATATCGAGAAAGACTTGGGACTGGGGCCTTCAAACGCCACACTGGAAAATTGCTGACTTTGGCCCTTAAACAATTAATGGCACGACTGGGTCGCAGGTAGTTGCTCCGTATGTGCTATTCGTTCGTATAGTGCTGTCGCATGGTGTATACTGCTATATAAGTGTGCAACGTTTAATATTTCTACGCACGAGTAGTAAGTAGAATCCTGAAAGTAGTAAAAAGGAACAAAACAGTCTTTGTAACACCCTGTATTCCAAAAATTCAAAATATAGCAACGTAGAGTTATACCTCATAATCTGTACTTACCTATAAGTGTGCGAAGTTTTAATTGTCCAGCTCATCTGGTGACTTCTAGAGAATTCTGGAAAAGAACGCATGCAGTAGGAGATAAAATTCGATGTGATTTTGTGCCTCCAGAGTGCAATAAATCAAAAAATGTTTGATAATTTCTTTTTGTTGATGGTTTTCGAGAAAATAACCAAAACATTATTTTGGTCGCCATTTTCCAAAATGGCAGCCCGAGCACAACTTGTTTTGGAGGGATGAGAAGAATAATATTTGAAAAGCAGTGCTAGGGAGAATATGTATACAAATTCCTTTGCTTGTGTGAATTTTTTTTTATGAAATATCTAAGATAACTGGTGTATACCACTTGAAGTTTAAGTTTTATAGCAATAAATGTTTGTAACAGTATTTTTATTTATACCAGGTAGTAACAAGAATAATTCTACAAAAAAATACTAAAACTTAATGTTAAACTTCTTCAAATTATATACGAGTAGTTTTAAATGCCTCGAAAAACCTAAGAAATATGTAAAGGGTGGTTAAGTTTTAAGGGCCGATGTTGATTTTGAATAAAACACAAATTATTTTAAATTTACTGTCATTTCTTTTTATTATGATAATATTGGTATGGTTCAATTATGTATGGAACAAAATATCGGCCAAATGGCCGCCGCGACCTCGGCGGCACACCTCCATCCGATGGTCCAAATTTTCGATGACGCTGAGGCATAATTGAGGTTTTATGCCGTTAATGTGCCGAATTATCTCATCCTTTAGCTCTTGAATTGTTGCTGGCTTATCGACGTACACCTTTTCTTTCAAATAACCCCAAAGAAAGAAGTCCAACGGTGTCAAATCACATGATCTTGGCAGCCAATTGACATCGCCACCACGTGAGATAACACGGCCATTGAATTTGTCGCGCAAAAGAGCCACTGTTTCGTTAGCTGTGTGGCAAGTGGCACCATCCTGTTGAAACCATATATCGTCCACATCCATATCTTCCAATTCGGGCCATAAAAAGTTCGTTATCATCTCACGATAGCGAACACCATTCACAGTAACTGCCTGACCGGCCTCATTTTGGAAAAAATACGGCCCGATGATGCCGCCAGCCCATAAACCGCACCAAACAGTCACTCTTTGTGGGTGCATTGGTTTTTCGACAATCACTCTTGGATTATCATTGGCCCAAACGCGGCAATTTTGCTTATTGACGAATCCACTGAGGTGAAAATGTGCCTCATCACTGAAGATGATTTTCTTCGAAAATTGATCATCCACTGTTGCCATTTCTTGCCACCATTGTGACCATTGACGACGCTTGAAATGGTCAAGAGGCTTTAGTTCTTGAGTCAATTGCACCTTGTAAGCGCGTAAATGCAAGTCTTAATGCATAATGTTCATCAACGACGAGCGTGAGAGGTGCAATTGTTGGGCACGACGACGAGTTGAGGTGAGGTGAACCCGGTTTGCACAAATTTTTGCACGATTTTTCCGATTGTACGCACATTTGGACGATTAAATTGACCGAAAGAATCACGAAATGCACGATATGCATTTTGATTTGAACGCCCATTTTCATAATAAGCCTGAATAACTTTAACGCGTTGCTCGATTGTGTATCTTTCCATGGTTCAAATTGAGTTAGTCTGAAATTGAGAAATGTCAAATGAAATGCAGAAAAAAACTTGACGTTTAGGTGTGGTTCACATTCAACATCAGCCCCTAAAATTTAACCACCCTTTATATTTCCTACATTTGCCAATTTGTCTTTCCAAACTTTTATATACCCAATTTAATTCGGGCGGACCTAGATGAATTGTTGGTAACACTTCTTGGGTTCATTGAATTGGAAAAGATGACGCTGTAGTCAGTCAGTTTGATTTCAGTTGAGTAAAATGGCGTCTACTGTCCACCATATTGTATTTTGTCCAAAATAACATAGCCAGTGCCAACGCGTAATGAAAATTGTATGTTCAAATTTGTTAACATATAATTGAATGACTTTTACCGGTGTTACTGTTTACCCCCATTGTGTAGTAGATTTTAGGTGAAGGAATATACCGTTATCATTTCAATGCATTGTCACATGTTAATTTTAGTTTGTGGAATTATTATTGTGGTTTTACATATAAATAGTACAAATTGTGGTTTGTAATATTTCTCGGCGTTTAGTTTTTAGTTTTTCGGTTGGTTTTGAAAGATTTCATTTATAAATTGTTTTGCGGGTTAGCTAAGTGTCATAATGGGAAAAGGTGTACACTGCACTCCAGAAAAAAAGAAAGATTATATACGACTTGTACAGAGATAGGAAAAAAACAGCTATAATAGCTGAAATAGTAACTGTTCCAGGAAAATGGTCTATAATGCAATTCAGCTAGTAGAGGAAGACGCCGTCCGAAACCAAGAAAAACTACTGCATCCATCGATGAAACCATTGTTCGCAAATGTAAGAAAGATCCTTTCAAGTCATCTCGGCTAATTACAAACGAAATTAAGGAGGAATTTGAAGTTAATGTATCGAGCCGATTAGTCAGAAGAAGATTGAATGAAGCGCAGCTATTTGAGCAGGAAAAAACCTCTCCTGTCAAAAAAAAGTATTCGAAAACTTCTACCCTTTGCCAGAGCCCATATAAATAAAGACCTACCTATACACTTCTGGAAAAAAGTGGTATGGAGCGACGACACCAAAGTAAATAGAATTGGACCAGATGGTACGACAATTGTCCATCGTCCGAAAGGTCAAGCTTTGAATCCCAGATACACGCGAAAACCATTCAGCATGGTGGGGGTAATTTAATGGTATGGGGTACTTTTTTTATATAGATATACGATGGAGCCCTATATAGATATAGATACACGATGGAGCCCTATACTTTTGAGTTTATGCCAGTAAATTGGATATTTATGCAGGATATTGATCTAAAGCACTCAGCCAAAATAGTAAAAGATTGGTTCTCCCAAGAAAATATTCACGTTTGGATTGGCCAGCACAGAGTCCCGATCTTAATCCAATAGAAAATTTGTGGAATGATGTTAAGGTAAAGATTGGTCAGCAAAATTTCAAAAATAACGATGAACTCTGGGATGGCATAAAGGAAGCTTGGTATTCTATCCCAAAGGAAAGATGTCAGAAGCTTGATGAAAGTATGGGGCGGAGATGTAAGGCAGTAATCGAAAATTCTGGTTACAGTACAAAGTACAAAACAGAAACATTTTAAATAATATTTTGAATATTTTTTATTTTATTTTCAGAAAACTGTGCTATTTCTGTGTCTAGACAAAATTTTAACTTATTATTTCTGACTTTTATTCTATTCACACTAAAAAAATTGTTTAAGTACTTTGCATTCACAATTAATACTGTTCTCGAATATAATTAAGTTCATCGTCGTTTTTCGAATATTACTTCATACAATTCTGTGTAAAGGGATGTGGCTCGTTGCATTCGCTTTTGTTTCGGAGTCGCTCATTTCGGAGACAAGAATAACAATCTGCAGCTATCGAGTGACGTTGGTTGTTGGTTACTTTCTTACGAGGGCAAGGTGAAAAGTTCTCGGACTGACGCAGAGATGGCGTTCCAATCAGCAAAAATTTATGTTTCCTGCCTGGGTGTACTTCTCATTAGTTCGTATGCCAAGTTTCAACTTGTTCTCTCAAGTAGTTTCATTACACGAATTTTTGCAGTAGACGTCTGCGTGTTTTTCGTTAAAATGGATAAACATGAATATCGTGCGGTGATAAAGTTCTTTGTTTTGGATGGGTTAACCCCTAAGGAAATTCATCCAAAGTTGACAAAAGTTTACGGGGACTCTGCTCCTTCCATGTCAACCGTTAAAAAGTGGGCAGCTGAATTTAAACGTGGTCGCACGTCCCTCGAAGATGACCCACGTGAAGGATGGCCAAAAACCCAACCACACCCGAAACCATCGAAAAGTTCATGATATCGTGTTGGACGACAGGCGAGTGAAGGTGAGTGAGATAGCTGAGGCTGTGTGTACGAGTATGTCAGAAGAGAGGGTGGGAAACATCTTGCACAAAAACTTAGGGATGCGAAAGCTCTGCGCAAGATGGCTGCCGCATTTGCCGATCAAAAGCAAATGCGCAAACGATTTTCGCGGCAATCCGATTCAATAGGGATCCGACCCATTTAGTGCGGCAATTTGTCACCATGGATGAGACATGGTTTATATTTCATGATCAAATGAAACAGCAGTCGAAGCAGTGGGTGAAAGCCGGTGGTTCACCGCCAAAGAAAGCGAAGTCGATCGCATCTGCCGGAAAGGTCATGGCCAGTGTGTTTTGGGATGCGAAAGGGATCCTGTTTATTGATTACAGGCGAATATTACTCCAACCTTCTTGACCAGCTGCATGCTAAAATTCTCGAGAAGAGGCCTGGCTTGAAGAAGAAAAAAATCATCTTTCACCAGGACAATGCACTTGTACACAAGTGTGCGTTGGCGATGGGAAAACTGCAGGATTTGGGGTACGATTTGCTCGGCCATTCCCCCTATTCACCTGATTTGGCACCCTCAGACTTCCATCTGTTCCCAAACTTGAACTAATTTGTTTCTGGGAAGCGCTTCGCATCCAATGCAGAAGTTGAGAGGGCCGTAGGTGAATATTTTCACAGCCTTCCAGACTCTCACTTCCGAGAAGGAATACTGATGTTGGAGAAACGCTGGGCTAAGTGTGTTGAAGTCAAGGGAGATTATATAGAAAAATAAAATCATTTTTTAAATGAAAATCGCAGTCTTTCATTGTCAGGCCGAGAACTTTTCACCTTGCCCTCGTATTTAATCTATAATTCCTGCAGGCATAATTTTGTATACATAAACAAATTGATCACCTAATCCTAATGGAATGAAAGCACAAGTACTGAAGCGATTTCAACTCAAAACGTCCAACATCAGCGTAAATAGTTTACCAACAACCAGTTATCCCAATTTGATTCGACTAATACACATAGGAGTATAATAACCAATTATCTTAGGCTGCTGTCAAACTTCACTATACCAATATCCTAGATGACCCAATTTAGAGTCATAAGCCTTTAAGCCCTGACATGAACACTGTCATAATACTCCTGACGTCAAATCAAGCTCATTAAATGAATGGTTTACAAGTTTAATACCTCTCGACAGTCCACAGCAAATATCAAACTAAGTCGTTCTCAATTAAATACTTTGGCAGAGCCCTACCAATTCCCATTTCACAACCTGTGAGTGACATACAATACCATTCTCGATGAATGGGTCAAATGCTATTCCAATAACACGATATAGACTTTGCGTTTCCAATGTTGTCGGTATACATAAGTGTAGAGACAAATTTTCCCCACAATGACGCAGGTGAGATGGTGATTCCTTCTGCTCGATTTCACTTTCACCTGCTATATGGAAATTTCGCATTCGTAGTGGGATCGAATGTTGTTCACCCTATTAAATCATCATAAGGCAATAGGGAGGGATTGATGAATATACTCGTATTTATCTTGGCAAGGTAATGATGCACACCACTTTGAAGGGCTTATGTATGCCTGCAGATAGTTTTCCTGGCCATGCAGGTATGTAGATATTTCTAGGAAATCTCTGCAAAGTACATTCGTAAATATTTATAAATTTACATAATGCACAGAAGAGGTAGGTGTGGTGTTGATTTACTCGGAATCATCAACGAATAATGATGCTTCAATGCATTTTGCAAGGGAAAGTTGAAATCTCGAGTATTTTATGCAATGCTGAAGGTGGGTAAATTGTAATTAGTGCCTTCAATTTTCTGAGAAGAAAGTGCGATGATGCAATAGGCGTGAGAAGACTCATAATAAATAAATGAATTAAATAACTAAGATGATATATCGTACTTGACGTACGAGTACAATACTGGTGTACTTATATCCAGACCAAGAAACAAAACTTGAAAGTTTAAAACTTATTTTTATTTTTCAACGTAATCTCATTTAAGCTCAATACACTCCTTCCATCTGGTCTCTAAAGTCATTACACCAGTTTTAAAAAATTTTTCTTCAAGGCCACTCTAAAACTGTCCAGCATTTCATCAACTGACCCTGATGTAATCGTTAATCTTTTCGCGACCTTTTTCAGCCAGTCGTACACAGACCATTCACATGAACCTGACCCTGACTACTTTACCTACTTGAGCAACTGTTCGCAAACTTCTCTTGCCTCAATTGAGATACTCGTAACGATGGATATGGTACTCGAAAAGGTCAACATGTTCAAGGACAATTACTCACACGGCACCGACGGCTTACATGCGATTGTATTAAAAAAATGCATAAACGTCATTTCGCAGCCCCTTAGAGTTCTTTTTCAACTTCCACTCTCTCAAGCCGTTTTTCCATTACTGTGGAAGGACTCGTTCATTTCCCCCATCTATAAAAATTGCTTGCAAAAATGAGATCTCAAACTACCGACCTATTACCAAACTGTCATGCATCCCCAAGCTCTTTGAAAGCATCGTCTATGATTCAATGTTCTTCCATTGTAATCAAATCTTCTCCCCAGTTCAACACGGATTTTTAAAAGGTAGATCTACTACGACATATCTAACAGATTTCATATCTCGCGCACTACATGCATTAGAGGATGGTAATGAAGTTAATGTTATTACCAATAATTATAGTAAAGTTTTCGATAACATTTCTCACCAAATTCTTTACCTTAAACTTACGAGGATGGGTCAATAAGTCCCTGAAAAATGAAATAAGGAACACTCTTTTCGGTATAAAAACATTTTATTTTTCAACATAGTCTCCTTTTAGCTCTACACACATCATCCAACGTTTCTCCAATTTGTTGATGCCCTCCAAATAATACGATTTCTCGAGCCCCTCAAAATAAGCGTTTGTTTCAGCGATGACCTCTTCATTCGACCCAAATCTATTACCTCCGAGCCATTTCTTCATGTTTGGAAACAAGAAAAATCGCAGGGGGCTAAATCTGAGGAATATGCTGGATGAGGGAGTAGTTCGTAGCCTGCGGATTTGTGCGCCGGTGCGTTGTCCTGGTGAAAAAGAACTTTTTTCTTCGACAAATGCGACCGTTTTTGCTTCAAATCGGCTTGGAATCGATCCAGCAGCTCTGCGTAATATGCGCCGGTGATCGTTTTACCCTTTTCAAGGTAATCGATGTGAATAACACCGCGCGCATCCCAAAAAAATGGCGCCATGACCTTGTTTGCTGACAAACCCGCCTTGGCCTTCTTCGGCTTCGATTCACCAGGGGAAGACCATTGTTTTGACTGTTCCTTGGTTTCTGGTGCGTTGTGGTGAATCCAGGTTTCATCCACGGTTACGAAACATCGCCAAACACACCTTTGAAGTTCTCAAACGAATGCGTTTGTTGTCGATTATGAGCAAACGCGGCATTTATCTTGCGGAAAGCATTTTCATGTCCAAATATTTATGTAAAATCGAAATCACTGAGCCATGTGATAAGCCTATGGCCTCTTCAAGCTCGCACACTTTCACTCGCCGATTGTCCATTATCAAACCAAGGATTTAGTCGGCCATTTCTGGTGTGGTGACTTCAATTGGGCGACCAGAACGTTCGGCGTCATTTGTGCTTGAACGACCGCACCGAAATTGAGTAAACCAGGGGTGAATGGTTCCAATCGATGGTGAAGAGTCCCCATAATATTTGTCAAACTTTTGTTTGGTTTGCGTAATAGGTTTTTCTCGTAAAAAATAGTGTTTAATGAGCACTCAAAATTCACTTTTTTTCCATTTTAACGAAAATGCTAATAGGCGTCTATATAAAATGGCTGCCACAACAAAACTATTTGACAGATCTGTCTGAAAAATTGGGTGCGTTCTTTTGAAAGATGATTCTTGACAAAAAAAAATTAAATTTAAGGTGACGACACAATTTGTGTTAATTTATAGGGACTTATTGACCCACCCTCGTATATTAACATGCAAAAAAAAGAAAGCCATTTTAAACTGCTCTGTTCACTGTACTGTTGAAAGAGTGGAGATATCTCGTTGTACTTATAACAGGTAGACCAATCTTAAGGGATTTAACCAACAAAAACTGCATTAGGTTCGTATTATTCCAGAAATGCTGGTGATGTAGCAGGTGTCTATATATTCATACCAAATTTTTTCTATGTGGGTTCTTAATTTCTGCAAATTCCTTGGCTTTTTGTTCCTTAATTTTACATCCATTCGATGCCAAACGTGCTCAATGGGCTTCATGTCCAAAAATGACCGAATTCTTGTTTGTAACTTTGAAACCCATAAAAGAATTGGGTAAAATCGATTAAAAACGCCATAAAGGTTGATAAAACTGTCAAAAGAACAGTGGTTTACTTACGGTCTTAGCACGATGGCAAGCTGCGACATTGTACTGAAACTCAACACTCGTGTTGTACTAGCTCACTTTCTCTATAGTGGGAACCACTCCATTTTCTATGACCTCTTTGTATTTTACAGCATTTATGGATCCATCAATTATCAAAAGAATGCCAACTCCGCTGGCAGTTATGATTCCACAAACCACGATACCTTTGGATCTTTTCGGACGAGCTGCTACAAATTCTTCCTTTTTCCTTGTGGTCTTTCCGTCAGGAAATTTCAGGTTGAATTTGGACTCATCTGAGAATATGACCTTTTGTTAGTTATCTCGGGTCCAATTCCCCCTTTCACGTGCCCATGCTAGACTACTTTGTTTATTCTAGGCGTAAGAAGTAGTTTTTTGTTTGCCGTCCGGTAAGTAAAGAAACTTGCTTAGTTAAGACGTCTTTGAACTGTTGTCACAGAGATGTCTATTCCGGTGGTTTCCACAATATCTCCTCTTACTTGTGGTGCTTAAAAATCGTAATTACTCAATAATAAAAGGGTTTTTCCCGTTCAATAAAAAAACATCAAAAAACATAGTCAAAATTTCCTATTTTACTCAAGTGTGGTTTTTTTTTTGTTGCATGTTCTTGTAATTGATTAAGTAATCATCTAAAGCCGCACCCAATTAAATTGAAACAGTAAATAAACCACTAATTACGATAAAGATTCGCGCAGCAGTATTTTTAAACAATAACTTGAAGCTGCACATTATTTTATATGACCTTAAAAATAATATCGAAATCTAATCAGCATCTAAATCATGTCCCGGAATGCAATATGGTCGATTGTTTTTCTTATCAGCTTTTCGATTTCGACATTGACTGCATTAATAATTTAGATGTGAAGATTTTTCCCCACAAATCTTTTTTTATTTTCGGAAACAGCCAAAAGTCACACAGCGCTAGATCCGGAGAATGAGGTGCTGGGCGAATTTCATTGATGCCCGAGACCACAAGAAAGTTGTTGGTTTTTTCAACAGTGTGCGCAAGCGCATCGTCGTAGTGCAAAAAGTAGCGGCACAGCTCCTCTTTTTGTCGGTGTTCTTGTAAAGTTTGGAAAACTTGTGGTAATTGGTATACTGAAACTTGCAGTATACCAATTAGCAGTGACTGTCTGACCAGTTTTAAGTGGGATGACGGCGACCATTTTCGCCCTG
This sequence comes from Pocota personata, assembly GCA_963082735.1. Classification (NCBI taxonomy): domain Eukaryota; kingdom Metazoa; phylum Arthropoda; class Insecta; order Diptera; family Syrphidae; genus Pocota; species Pocota personata. Next base: position 242,225,127 of record OY720429.1, on the reverse strand, counting down.
GTGGGAAGTACATCGTCTCATAACTTTTGTCGCTGACTTTTGGTGTTTGACCTTTACTGAAGGATTTACACCTTCTGGGCTCCATACCATGGACTGCAGTTTGGTTTCCGGGTCGTACTTGTAAAACCAAGATCCACCACCTGTAACGATCTTATTGAAGCAACTTGACTCTCCATTTTCAAACTTATCCAGGAAATATTGAACAAAACAAACACGAGCCTCTTTGCTTTCCATTCAAAATTTTTGGAACCCATCGAGCTGATTTCTTCGAATATTTCAGGTGATAATTTAAAATTCATGACACAGTCATGGCATTCAAGCCTAGTTGATCCGCTATCATCTCCTGTGTGTCATCCTGGCATCTTCGTCAATTTTAGCCTTCACCAGGACCACATTTCTATCGTCGGTCGAGGATTTGGGCCGACCTTCACGAGATTCATTCTCCACAGAAAAATGGCCAGCCTGGAATCTTCGAAACCACTTTGAAATAGTAACAAGAGATGGTGCATTTATTCCGTATGCATTTTGGCATTCGTGCAGAATTATGACTGGCGTGAGTTGACGTCGAAATCCTAAGAGAATGGTAAAACGAATTTCTTCCTGTGTTCTCGGTCGAACGTCAACCGAGCTTAAGTCACTAATTTTTCTCTTTCTCGTCTCCACTTTTACCTATTGTTCTGAAATTTAGAAATAAATATTGTTAGATTATAAGCTACAGAAATGCATTTTTTTTTGTTTCAAAAACTTCTAAATTGACACCAACTAAGCGAACTTTTGTTAGTCCCTACGTATCACATTTCTTGTACGTGGGGCGGCTGATAAGTTCGCGGCCTAAGGCACTAAGTGAAAGAAGATATCCCATTAAACAAATTTATTTCTCAATATAATCTCCATCGGGTGAAATGCATTTCTCATATCGGACATGCCTTAATACCACCGACGAAATTTTGTTTTTCTTTGCCTTCAAAATTACTTTCTACGGCCGTCTTGATCTAGTTCTCATCTGCCTCGTAACTCTTTTTTCAAATTCGAAGAAAGGAAAAAGTCGCTAGGGGCCAAGTCTGGGCTGTAGGGTGGATGGTCTATCGTTGAAAAACCTGTGTCTTTTAAGGCCTGTCTTGAAACCCGCGTCCTGCAAAAACAACACTCAGTGTCTGAGTTTCTCAAGTCGCTTCACGTGCCTGAGTCAATAAATCTGAGCAATATTGATCATTCATCGTAGTCCCCTTTGGCAGGTAATCAATCAGTAAAACACCTTTGCTGTCCCAAAAAACAGTCACCATAAACTTCGAAACCGACTTTTCCACCTTGAATGTCTTCGGCAACCTCAACCCTTTTTCAAATCCTTTACATAGACTCTTGTTTGGAGTCCGGATCGTATTAGCGAACTCAAGTCTCATCTACAGTTATGATTCGGTTGCAAATTTTGTCGAGATTGTCCCCGGCTAACTCGAAAAAATCTTTACAGCACTTGAGTCGTCGTTGCTTGTACAAATTTTTATTATGTTTAAATGCTCGTGCAAAATTTCTCCAATCCGTTCTTTGCTGATGTGCAACACGTCCGCTATCTGCCGCACTTGTAATCTTCGGTCAGCTAGAAATAATTTTTTCAACTTTTCTGACGTTTTCTTCAGTGAACACTGACACAGGATGCCCTGGACGGGGGTCGTCTCCACAGCTCTCTCGCCCTTGTTGAAATAAGTGAGCCCATTTTTTGACCATAGTATACGAAACCCCAGAATCCTGAAGATTGGATGACGTGTCTCCGCGTATCACGGCGCGGTGCTCAAAGTAAGTAACGTATAGTTTATTTTAGGAGAGAAAGTCTGGAAAAAAGGACCTACCTTGAGACTTATTTACTTGTTACTTGTTTTGTACTCTCCCCAGGGTATATTAATTTCGACAGTCATCGACTGTCACTCGAGCCGACAACATTGTTCTTCCGTTAGTGTTCTCGCTCTGTTTTCGTTGGTGTCTTTCCCGCTATCTCCATAGCATTCTCTCTCACTCATACGCGTTTTAGTTTTCCTTGCGCAAAATAAATCAACTCTAACGATTATAGTGGTTAAAGAAAATATCTAATATGGCCCCAGGGCCACGTGGTGTGCTAGAGGGTAATCCATTTGGCTTTCTCTCAGAAGAAATCCTGTTGGAACCCAAAAACAAAAGACGAAAAAGACCAAATTTCGAAAAGTGTACTCCTTTGACCTCCGATTCAAACCCAAAGTTCATAGTAATCTCCCCCTCCGATCCCACAAAACCTCTCTCTAACTTCAGTGTTTTCCTTCTCAAAAAAGGTATAGATAGCATAAGTACAGCATATGAGAGCATTTCTCAATTGCGTGATGGCAGCTTGTTAATTCTCGTAAAGTCAGAAAAAATCGCAAAAATCTTCTTATCCAAAAAAAAACTCTCTAATGTATGTGACATTTCCGTGAAACTACATGATCAACTTAACACGTGTAAAGGAACTGCATATGCTCCGTGCTTAATCAATGTACCAGAGAAAGAAATAGTGGATGAAATGTGTTCACAAGGCGTAAAAGAAGTGTACAAATTTAACAAAACTGTTGACGGTAAACAAAGTCCATCTGGTCTAGTCCTCTTCACATTCGACCTTTTCCGACCCCCCACTACTGTAAACGTTGGTTGGTACAACATCAAAGTAGATGAATATTACCCCAATCCAATGCGGTGTCGCAGTTGCCAAAAAATAGGTCACACCGCCAAGCGTTGCAATGGCACTCCCTCATGTGAAGGTTGCAATCTTCCTCCCCACTCGCCCGAAAAATGCACCCGTATCTCATGTGCTAACTGCTCCGAAAGCCACCCATCATCTTTCAAAAAATGTCCAAAGTTCATCCAAGAAAAGGAAGTACTTAAAATCAAAACGATTAGGAAATGTACAATGGCAGAAGCCAGACAAGTTCTTAAGGAACAGTACCCCCCCGCAACATCCAACCCATCTTACTCTGAAGTTGCAAAAAATTCAACCCAAACTGAATCCACCAACCAAGTAGATAAAACCCCCATACAAAATAGCGTCGAAAATAACTCCAACTCCCCCACAGCCTCCAACCCACCGTCACACCTAAACGAATACACATCAACAACAACCTCCAAAACCCAAATAGGAAAATTGCAATATTTTACTCCAAATCCGTTGGTAACCGCCAACGACGATTCCAATACCCAAACAACTTCAACCCATTCAATCTCCCACCAGCAAAACCAGATTAGCTTCAATACCACTGTTCACCAATCACCACACAGTAACCCAAAACGCACACACCAAACTAATAATACTCAACTTACAGGTTTTCCACCATCCTCGCCAATATCTTACCTAACACAAGAACAAATAAAACAAAACAAATATTTTGTTAACGAACCCGAACGAATAGATGAATTCGACACATAAATATAAAACTGCCCCCAACAAAAACGACCCTGGCGCTCATGGGCTGGATCAACCGAGCTCCTCATGGAGCTCGATTGACCCAGGTCTTGGTCGTCGGGGTCGAATCGTTCACCCCAATAATTCGCTCCAAAAGGGCTTCACACAGTATGCGCCGCAGCATACTGTGCAGAAGTCCTCCCTTCCTCAGCATAAAGCTCTACTTAAGGTTCTCCAGTGGAACCTCAAAGGTTACGTGAACAACTATGATGAGCTAAACTTGCTGATAAAAGATCAAGATCCCGAAGTAATATGCCTGCAAGAAACCCACTGCCCATACGATTCCACACCAATATCTCCTAAAGCTTTCAATGCCTATTTTAAAAATCTGCCTTCGAATACAACTGCAAAGCAAGGTGTTGGACTGCTAGTTAAAAAGAATATCCCGCACAGAGAAATTTCTATCAACTCCAAATTAGCTTGTTCCGGCATAGAAATCTTACTACCGTCAAAAATTAGTATTATTTCCTTTTACATTCCACCACAGCAAACCTTTTCGAAAAACGATCTGGAGTCGATGTTGAACCAAGTTAGCCGCCCAGTCATAATAGCAGGAGATGTGGATTCATGGAACACCCTTTGGGGATCATCCACCACAAATAAAAGAGGGAAGATTATGGAAAGTTTTATTACAGATTCTAATCTTTCTATCTTAAATGATGGCTCACCAACCCACTTCTCCACCCACAGCACTCTTACACACGTCGATATCACCTGCTCTTCCCCAGAGCTTCTACCCAAAATACACTGGTACATTTCTGATGACCTCCACAATAGCGACCACTTCCCAATATTCACTACGGTAAACTTAGATCCACATTCCAAACAAAATCCCCCCCTCACTAAATACAAAATCGACTCAGCGAATTGGCGATTTTTCAAAAGTGAGGTATCCACTTTTTTAACCGACAAAAACCAATCTGACAACCCAAACAAAGAGGCTGCACTTATCCAAAAATCTATCAGGTCTGCTGCAAACAAAGCTATTCCTCAGACATCTCCTAAACACCACAAACGCGTAGTCCCCTGGTGGAACCAAGAACTCGCAGATCTCCGCAAAGACAAAATGGCAGCTTGGAAAAAATATAAAAAAAACATAAATCAAGATAACCTAATAGCATTCAAAAAATCCAATGCCAAATTTCGGAGACAGCTCAAAATCGCCAAAACAAAAACCCTTGAGGATTTTACGTCCAGCATCAACCCTGACGCCTCCCCAGCTAAAATCTGGAATAGAATTCGAAGTTTAACGGGTAACCCCACATCACTTGCCATAAATTACATTAAAACACCGACTCAAACACTCTCCGACCCAATTCAAATCGGTAATTACATTGCCCACACCTGGTCCAGCTACTCAGATGACTCTAACTTTACAAACTCCTTCAATAATCAAAAACACGAGGCCATTTCTAATACCACTGTCATATGTCCGAGTAATTCATATGCTCAACTCATTGAGAGAAATATCTCCCTAACCGAACTTGAAGCATGTCTAAGTAAACTTAAAGGGTTAACCCCCAGCAGGGATAAAATATCATACCCAATGATTAAAAACCTCCCACACGATGCAAAACAAAGACTCCTCAGACTTTATAACAGCATTTTTAGCACAGGTGTCATCCCACAAAGCTGGAAAACAGCTTCTATAATACCCATACCTAAACCCAAAAAAGACAAGTATACAGTTGAGGGTTTCCGCCCAATCTCTCTCCTTCCATGCGCTGCAAAAGTACTAGAAAAAATAGTTGCAAATCGAATACTTTGGTATGCAGAAACAAAACACCACTTTAGTCGAAACCAAGTCGCATTCAAAGCCAATCGAGGATGCACCGATGCCCTACTCTACATAGATAACTATATCTCTAGAGCACTGAGCTCCAAAAACCATGTGTCAATACTTACCCTAGATTTCGAAAAAGCGTTTGACAGAATAGGAATCCATGTCGTCTTAAATAAACTCAAAGAATGGGGTGTTGGCCCTAACATTTTTTATTATGTGAAATCGTTTCTCAGTAATAGAAAATTTTGTATTAAATCCAATAATTCCTATTCTGCCACTTTGCCCCTATATAACGGGATCCCCCAAGGATCACCCTTATCCGTTATTCTATTTTCCGTTGCATTTGAACATATATCCGACATCTTAGCAAAGCACAAGTATTTAAGTCACTGCCTTTACGCAGATGACATATACATACTATGCAAAAGCCTAAATGTAAACGACATAAAAACACGTTTATCCAACGGAGTCAAAGACATTTTAAAATGGGCAAGCTCTTCCGGGGCCAAACTCTCGTTACCAAAATGTAAAGTCCTACATGTTTGCCGCAAGCAATCTTGTATACCCCTTACTATAAATATCAATAATGTAGAAATAGAAAATGTTAAAAACTTAAAAATTCTAGGACTACTCTTTAATCATAAATATAAATGGAGTAGCCATTGTTTAGATCTTAAGAAGTCTCTAGCTGCAAGGTCCAATATCATTAAGTATTTATCTTGTAGAAAATGTAGTGTACATATTAACATACTTTGTAATATTACTAGACAGATAATTCTAAGTAAAATCGACTACGGCATCTACATCTATGGCAACGCTCCAAGTTCAACTCTGCAAATTATTAAACCAATTTACCATCAGGCAGCCAGATGCAGCGTTGGCGCTTTTCGCACAACGCCTATTAAAAACATATTGGCTGAAGCTGGTCTTCCTACTATCGAAGAGCGAAGAGATGCAGTGATTTCAAAGCTTTACTCGAAACTCACCTTTCCAAACAACTCAATAATTGACAAAGAAGTCAACCTTACGCTGGTACGCAAACGGATAGATAGAATTCCTTCCGCCATCTCTAATATCCTCAAATCCAAGGATGACATCGAACCTCCTAAACGTGATTTTATCAACCCTACAGTTCCACAACCTCCATGGCTTATTGGCTCTGACTGTTTCATAATGGATTTAGCAATAAATGGGATAATGGACACAAATAACGAGATACACCGCAAGCTATTCTTGAGTATTTCAGCCGATCTCAAAGCCAAAGGCTGGAATTTTATATTCACGGATGGATCCAAAACCATGGACAATACATCATTTGCAGTAACATTCGACGACGGTTCCACGCTAAGGCTTGGAACTCTCCCACAATTCGCGTCCATCTTTACTGCAGAAGCCCTTGCCATTCTTATAGCCCTTCAGGCAACAATAAAATCGGGGAAAAAATATGTGATATGTACCGATAGTCTCTCCACCATAAAAGCTATCAGAAACACAAGCAACAACACAGAGCTGATCAGTAACATTAGAAATATATTGATTAAATCTTTCAAATCCAGAAAACTCATGTGGATTCCTGGGCACGTTGGTATTCGAGGCAATGAGCTGGCAGACAAAGCTGCCAAATTCGCAAACAAAGCTCCAGTGTACCTATTCAATGTTTATACCAAGGCTGACCTCACCAAACACATTAAAAAAAGGATCACTTCAGACGAACTAACTGATTGGAATCTGTACCAACACCACTACACCAAAACCAATCCCACAAAATCGCACCCTGCTTACCCCACAAACATCCCAAAAGTCAAGATAACAAACTTCGTTCGACTGCGGCTAGGTCACACTTCACACACTCATCTCCACCTACTAAAGAAGGAGCTTCCACCTACCTGCGATACCTGCCACACCGCCATAAATCTTCAACACCTGCTTCAACAGTGTAATCGAGTAAGACCATTCATCAACAAAATATTCTGTGGAGAAGACGTCATCGAAATTTTAAAAAACCCAAACAAATCCAACATAGAAAGAATTAATGAATTTTTAATAAAGACAGGCATAGTTGTATAATTAACTCATAATCTAGATATAGTTAAATTTAATTAAGTAACATAGAGCGGAAGGCCTCTGCAGCTAGTAGCTCGTTAAATGAATTGTTAGCTTGTAATTTATTACATGTTTAATAAATATATAATAATAATAATAATAATTAATTTCGATGCATAGTTTGTAACATAGAGAAGTAATGACGATAGAGGCTCAAAAGTATATATACTTATGTGTGATTGGTATCAAAAGTTATATCGATTTAGTTATGTTCGCCCATCCTTCCGTATGTCACTACTTTTTGGGTTTTACATTTTGATCTACGAACATGAAACTTAGTATATAAGCTTTCTAGTGTCCGAAACAGTACAAGTGTAAACATGTTTAAAATCAGCCCACGGACACGCCCACTTTCCAAAAAATCTCTTTTTTCTCATTATTTTTGCTAGAAACTGGAAAATATTGTCTAGGTGAAATATTTAGAAGTTGCCTTTCATTACATTTCGTCCATACACTACATATGACCACACCTACTTTTGGGGGGCGTTTTTTTTACAAAAAAAAAAGACATACATACACACTTATGTATATTGCTTTTTCAAAGGTGTTTACGGTGATGGTTAAATCTTATTGTGAATATCTCATCAGAATCCGTAAACTTGGGCTACAAATTTTGGGAGCCACGCCCACTTTCTACTAAGAAAAAGTTGTAGCAAAAGGGGGGTATAGGGTAGCATACGATCCGTTCTAGACTGATTACAACTTTCATGTATGTTCTTAATATAAGGTGATTTTTCTCGGTATCCATGCCATTTTGCAAGCCTTGCCTGATGTGCGACGGATTGAATAGCTCAAGTCACATCTTAATCGTTTCAAAGATTTTTAGAACAATATTATGATGCTCTTTCTTAATAGCTGCACGACCTTGCGGTCCACATTTAAGGTCACCATCCATCTAGTGATAGTACCGAATTTATATATTTTTGACAACGATCTATCAGATACGAGTAGTCATTCAATGTTCTGCATATAGTATTTGTTTAAACCAGCGTCAATGCCGAGTTTTATTTTAACGCCACTAATGTAAATGGACGAAGTGGACTTAGGCCTCAACCAACAAGCGCCTCCAGCCAACTTCATCTTGTGTTAACCGCCTCCAGTCCCTTTTGACTTGTGTGTGCCACCTTAGGTGAAGTTTTCCTTTACCGCGTCTTCCCTCCGGAATGGATTCGAATACTTTCCGGGCAGGAGTGTTGATGTTCATTCGCTCTACATGTCCTAGCCATCTCAAGCGATGAACTCGATCCCTTCTGATTAGGTCCTTGTCGCTTTACAACCGGTATAGTTAGCCGTTGTATCTTCTCCCCCATTCCCCGTCGACACAAACGGGACCAAAAATCACTCGAAGAATTTCCCTTTCAAAACAACCAAAGATGTTTTCATCTGCCTGAGTCGCCTTAGTTGTCCGTAAAAGGGCTTTGTTACTCAATTGCCTTCTTAGCCCAAATAGACAGCGATTGGTAAGAAAGATTATTCGCTTGATCTCTCACTGGCGTCATTATTTGAATTTCAGCAGAGCCTTGGTAAACAAAGTCATTAACTACCTGAAAATGTTTGCTGTCTATTGAGTGCTAACTGATTTTTATATCCCTTACATCAGAACAGCATGTCGGGGATAGTTTTTCAACCCCGGCGTTGGTGGCCTTACTTCTGAATTCTAGAGAATTCTACGTCAGACCTTTTCTTGGTAACACTATGTCTATTGATCGCCTACTTACAACTTACTTAAATCCTTCCTAATACCCCTCGAGGGGTATAGGGCGTCAACAATGCCTGCGCGCCATCTTGTTCGGAGTTCTGCAACGCATTTGAACTGCCTTCAACTCATTCCCAAAGAGCTTGATTCCTCCTCAACTGTCCTGCGCCACGTTTGCCTAGGGCGTCCCGCTATTCTGCCTGCCTTGGTAAGCGGATTCCACTGCATGGTGTATTTCGCAGTGGAGTTTTCGTCGCGCCGTAGAGTGTGGCCAATCCACTACCACTTTCTCCTGTTCTCAGATCCAGTTATTCGTTGGGGATACAATTGGGCCAAAAGATCCTCAAGATGATTTTTAGACATCTGTTCACGAAGGTTTGCAGCTTGCGTGTGATAGTGGTATCCACCTTCCAAGTACTGCACCCATACAGCAGTACTGATTCCACGTTGCAGCGGAACAGTCACAGGTTGATTCTTAAGCTGAGAACATTGCTTCTCCAGACTTATTGATCGCCTAACCTTTGCTAAATTGTTAGTCACTCTATGGGAAAATATTTGTGGATAGCACTGATAACAAATTTCTCTCTTTTCGAATCTAATGAACAGAAATATACCACTTCTCTTTGATGTAATGGGAGACCTTGGAACTACTGCATACATATACATCGGTCTAGACTTCTTCAATTTCGCCAAAGATAAGTACCAACTTTCATTTTTCGAATACAAAGTGTTCTCTGTTCACCTTGTATCGCATCAATTCCCATATTAAGAACACACCATCACTCTAAATTTACAAAAGCAACATGTGCTGCCATCGAAAAAGAGTAAAATTTGCAGATTTCCCAAAAATAAATTCAAATAAAATCCTTTTCGATTTATCAAGAGACTGCACATCAAAGATGTATCGTAGTTTTCCGTAAAAAGAAGTCCCCCTGTCCGCCCACACTCACTTTTCTTCCATCAATACATCATCATCATCATCTTCCTCGTCAACAGCAACTTCATATCATGCGCACAAGAGTCAATACCAAGCTAAAGGAAAAAAAAAACACACAAAATGAAACTAATAACGAAATAAAGCACCACTCCATCTCTATCAAGAGAACTCCGTCATGAAAGTTCTCATTCTCCTTTCTTCGTCGCCTCGCTGCGATTTATTTTTTCCAACTTGTTCCCTCCTGACATCCAATTAAGTGTGTGTGTGCAGGAGTGCCTGAGTGAAAATAAAAAGCACACATTATAAGGTCACATCTTATTGAAGAGGAGAAGAGGGAAACTACCCGCCCATCAGTAGGGAAGGGAATAAAGCAAATTATAAAAAAAAAAAATAAAAATCTATTTAAAAATTTAACCTAATTCTTGTCATTTTGGTCTATTTTCAGAAAACCATGTGATGACTGAAGAGGAGCGAAATTAAAAACGAATTTCAACGAACCGTAGAAGTGAAGACGCACCAGCAACCATGTCCAAGTTACCTGATAACGATAATCTTCGCAATGACATCTACGAAAATCTACCCTGCCAGGCGATGTTCAACGAGTCGGTGAGGAAAATCAACAAAACGACGACAAATAATTCGCTACTCCTGAACAATTGCAATCAAAATAGCCACCGTGGGAAGCATGCCTCACACTTGACCACCAAGGAGATGCTGTATGCTACACCCCTACGCAAGTCAGATCGGTATAGGAGTGGCGAACGTAGTCGTTTCCATAGAACCTCAGGAAGTGGCGGTAGTAGCAGCAATGATATCGATAAAAATGAGAAGCTAACGAATGTCATGGAATACAAGTTGCTGAATAAGGACAACAAGACGTGTCGCAATGGGAATCCAGATGATATGGACAGTGCATTGGATGTCGTCGGTGATGCTGGAACATCATCTTCTCTGACAGCAAGTGCCAATCAATTGGAAGATCGAAGGATTTTGAATTTCCTCAAGGACACCACTCAGATACATAAGAAAATGGAGATAATTGGAAGCAGGGAAAGAGACTGTCCAAATGCGAGTTTCTCTTGTCTAGCTCGAGAGGAGCACTTTGCGAATCTGGTGCAACAGAATTTTAATATAGAATCTACAGCTTTGGTGGTAGACGAGTCGATGAATGGTGAAGAGAATGATGGTATAGAACAACCAAACAGCAGTGAACAGCAGCCAGTGGGAGAGGAAGACGATTTGCCGGTAGCTGGGGAGGAAACAGTTGGCAACTTGGAGGTCTTCATGCACAAAAAGCAATCGCCAGACAAAGAGGTGAATGGAATTATAGCTCCAGTTGTAGTTGGTGTACCGCCAAAACCGAATTCCGTATACATTCACCGAGAGTGGGTGCTGAAAAAGATTGCCTTATGCTTAGAACAACGTAATGCAGGTAAGAAGGCTATTCCGGGACTCCTGAGTGCAGCAACAGGTGCAAAGAATGAAGTTGGTGCCACGGCGTATTTGTCACGCTCTAAAGCAGCCGGTGCAGCTTCTATGTACCACGGATGTTTGGTACTGGGATCAAATGGATCTGGCAAGACATCCATATGCCAGGCGATCATGAATGGTAATTCAGGTACAAAGGGCATCCTTAACCGAAAGCTACTGGCGTGCTATTTAATTAATTCTCAAAACCCAGAATGCCATAGTTTGAGTTTGTTTATAAGAAAATTTGTGCTACAGCTGCTTAGCCATTCCAGTCTGATACACAAGGAAGACAGCGAGCGCCTAGTCGAGGATGGGTTGCTATTTCTTAAGAAAGAAGAGCAGCAAATGGAATCGAAACTGGATGAGGCAATGAATAACATCTCTCTGGAGGAAAACGCTGAAGAAATTCTCATTGCAGAACTAAAGAAGAGTGTGGAGCAGGAAGATTTCCGTGAGCGTCGCACTTCTACTTCGAATCACAAAAAGTCAATGATCAGGCAAAAGTCAGCTCCATCGCCAGAACAGCACCATCAGGGTAGTGATTTAGATCTAAAGAACGCCTACTCCACACACCCCCCATCGACATCGGGACATAAGATTACCAAAACCGACAGCAAGGAGAAGGAAAGGGAAATGGATGGCGCGAAATCAAGTCCTGGAAAGAAGATTTCAAAGATTCCCGTGGCCATAAGCGCAAGAGTCGTCGCTACCCCACCAAAGACAAACAGTAATTCTATACAACAGGGAGGTGGTGAAGCCATCGCCGAAGTTGGTGGTGATGATATGAAAGATGAAATCGCTGCCGCCATCAATGAAGATGAACAACCTGAAGCTGGGAAGCCTGACAATGATGTTGATGTTGATGATGATGATGATGTGAGAAACCTCATCGACTTTAAAGAGACGGAAAATCAATGCGAGATAACCCTAGCCATTGGAGAAGTTCAATCAGAGGCGGCGGCACCGTCGGCCGAAATCCCACCACCATTGCCGAAGCCGAAAAGTTGCCGTACCATCATTGCAGATGGTTACTATGAAATGCTAATTTCAAATCCAGAGATCTTTGAATGTCTCAACGTGGACAACATCGAAAAGAATCCAGATGAGTGCTTCAAGAAAGCGTTGTTGTTCCCCCTATTGGAATTATCACCTCCAAAGACCGCTCTACTACTATTGATCGATTCGATCGATGAGAACTACATCAACGAAGGGAATTTAATCTCCACTCTAAAAGGTCGCTGTTCAACCACTCAGAAGAGTCGAAATGTGGCCGAACTTCTATCGAACCACATTCACCTATTCCCGAAGTGGTTGTTCCTTGTGTGCACAACGAAAAAACAAACAAAACACATCACAAAGATGTTTACGGGATTCAAGAAGATCACCTTGGATGATCTACGAAAGAGTCATGTCGTCAAAGATGTCCAAGAGTACATCATAAATCGTCTAAACTCAGATTTTAAAGACAGCATTATGTTGACAAAGGAGATTATAGAGTCCTTGCATCAGCTCTACATCAAATCCAACGGCTGTATCCTCTACCTGGAGAAAGTTCTCAACGGCATCAAAGAGAACTTCTTCTCATTCCGGGAGATCAAACTAATCCCATGCACCTTAAACGGCCTATATTTGTACATCTGCCAGAAATCATTCAACAAAAAGCAATACTTGAAGATTCGGCCAGTGCTGAACATCCTCTTAGCCTCAACTGGGTTTGTGGATAAGTTGTTTCTTTTCAATTGTCTACGCACCCACAATTACACAATCGATGCGGATGAGTTTGAAAAGCGTCTACAACTGATGCGAAACATTCTAATGTACGATAGTGGTCAGAAGCGAGTGAAAATCTTTCACAATTCGTTCTGCGATTGGTTGGTCGATGTGAAATTCGCCACAAAGAAGTTCATTTGCGATGTAAATGAAGGACATGTGATGATATCTATGTACTACATGTTAATAAGTGACACCCTGTGTGCCAATAGTGTAAGAAAATTTGTGTACCATTTGATTAAGTCGGGCGAATACCTAACTAGTCGGGAAATTAATCTCGATTTAATTCTAATGCTACTAGAGTCAAGAATCAATCTAAATGACTGCTTCTATACGAATCATCTTAATTGCTGTTCCATTTGTGAATCGGAATTCAAGAATGATGCAAATTTTTTGCCAAAGACCCGAAATATGCTGGAGAAATTCTTGGGCAACGAGCTAAACGAGGAATTTTCAACGTTCTTATGCGACTTCTTCAAGCCGAGTTTGCCAACGGATGCAAAGATTTTGAAGTTACTCATCGAGACGGGAATTAATAATGCTGATTCGCAGGTAAGTTCGGTTGTTCTATCACTTTGTTTTTGGTGCGCAATTTTGTTCTGAAAAGTAGTATAAAATATTTGATCTTCTATTTTGTTGCCTAGTTTTAGGAGTGCTTTTAATATGTACTGATATTTCATATGAAGCTAATATAACATCTTTGTTACCTAAATCTTCACCAATAGAGCAACTTACTTATTATGATTCAGCAAGAATCTGAGCTTGAAATAATAAGGCTCTCGAGTTCCAGCAGCTAGCTCTCTATTCATGTACCTCTATGACTCCAGTTGCCAATTTGCGTAGATCACCACTGTCCACTTATGCCCATAATAGATTACACCTTCAGAAGATCTCTAGGTGGAAATACGCGGCTAGTATGGGCTATATCGCAATACATCGACCTGAGAGATTCAAATGTATGTAGCATTTGACTTTCTCGTACCAACTCCATCCGTCATGCTTAACGATATGTACTCACTCAAATCACCTCTTTCCTTGCACTGTTTCTCTAGTCCCCGCAGAACCATCGTAAATATTACTTCGTGGGAATATGTTGGTAATTGCTCTTTCTACTACCATTTTTCAGCTTTCCATGCGATGAAGCTCGAATGCATTCCACATTTCCTTTCACGCCAGCTAATGTGTGATATTGTTTTTCGGTGTTGCTTGTTGCCCAAGTTTATCTCGGAGTATTACCCTTTCAGTATATTTCACATTCTTAAAACTGTCCCGCCTCTGCAGTGCGTACAATTGGACTCACTCTCATACTTGAAGCTATGTAGATAGGTATGCAGGGAAGCACTCATGTCCGAACACTAGTTGTGTTAATTGGAAATCGATTTCACCATGTTCTCGGTTTAACTATGGTTCGCACTCCATATCAGCCAATAGGTTCATCATCCCTTTTCTGAACTCGTACATCTAGTACAGATGTAGATTCGATAGCGAGAATCTTGCATCCCATGCCTAAACCTAATTAGCGCTATAACGCCATTTTAATGCCACAACTCACGTAATCTATCGGGTGTTGTTCGGATGATAAATTATAGACGTGTAAAATTCTTACATGACCAAAACTTCAGGCAAAAAATCCTAAAATGTCCCAAAGGTAAGAATAATTTTTAGTCATTCGTCAAAAATATTAAAAATTCTGCCTCGCCTGCCATCCCCACGCTCATTTACAATGACATTCCAGCTTTCAGCTCCTTAGACAAAGCCAATCTGTTTGCTGCTCACTTTGCAGCCAACTCCACGCTACCAGATAATGTTTTGTCGCCACCTGTATTTGAGAGCGTCAAATTTTCCATGGCACAAGCCCACTTTCGCACTTGTACAGTTGCAGGAGTACTCTTAACATACACAAATCCACTGGTCCAGATGGTATCCCCCCATAGTTCTGAAGAGGTATTCTTCTACGCTGGCAAAACCTCTGCGTAAGCTTTTCTGTCTATCCTACGCTTCAGGGCTCTTTCTGAGCAAATGGAAAACAGCATTTGTCCAGCTCGTCCTTAAATAAGGCGAATCTTCCTCCCTGTCCAATTACCGACCCATTGCACTTACGTCCCTTCTTTCCAAGGTCATGGAAACGGTGATAAATCGTCAGCTTATGAAATATCTAGATTCACGAAAACTCCTTAATGAACGGCAGTATGGTTTTCGTAGCAACAGGTCCACTGGTGATTTGATGGCATATCTCACCGAGAAGTGGAACCAATCTCTCCATCACTTCGGCGAAACTAAGATGGTTGCGCTTAATATTTCAAAGGCATTTGACAGAGTTTGGCATCAGGCTCATTTGTCGAAAATGCGTGCATATGGCGTCGATGAGTCTCTTCTTCAATGGATTAGAAATTACCTTTCAGGGCGTTCAATACAAGTTGTCTTGGACGGCTTCAAGTCTGCAATTCAACAAATAAATGCTGGTGTTCCCCAAGACTCTGTTTGGTCTCCGATTCTCTTTCTTATTTTTATAAATGATCTCTTGTCTGCAACTTATAATCCAATCCATTCCTTCGCTGATGACAGGTCCCTCAGTTTTTGATATTCATTCCCTAACTCACGTCCTTGCTCTTCGGCCGTAGAAGACGAACGGCAACATATGTTAGACATATTAAATTCCGACTTGGACAGAAAATCAAATGGGGTTCAACCAACAGAGTAAAATTTAATGCTTCCAAAACATAATGCTGTTTTCTATCTCTCAAGCGAAACCAAAACCCTCAACCATTATCCATGGATGGTACTTGCATCATTGAAACCGAAAGACTTGCCATTCTCAGTAAGTATATTAATAACCATCTTCGATGGAATGATCACAAATTCGAGGTCGCCAAAAATGCTGCAAAATGCCTAGGATACCTTAAACGGTGCAAGAAATATTTTACCCTGTCTGATCTGGCCTCAATTTATAAGGCATTCATCCGCCCTAAACTGGAATATACCGCCCATATCTGGTCTGGTGCACCCAAGACCGTTCTGCACATACTAGACAGGGTTCCATCTCGCTTGCAGTATCGTAGCTGCGACAATATGCATTAGATGCAATGCCTAGTCTAACTGCGTGAACCCCAATGGGGAAAATTGGAAAAAAAAGTTAAAAAGTTAGTTGAACGAGACAAGTTTACGAGTACATAATTGTACGGAAAACTAATCGCGCGAGGCCCGATTCGCACTTGACCAAATCTTTTTTTAGAGTATGACTCGAGTTTGTTGAGCAGGAATTGTCAGAGTGAGAGCATGCAAACTGACCCCGTAAATTTGGTACAACTACCATATAATTTGGTACAACTACCATATCATTGTTTCTCTTCATAAACGAAGCCAACACTAATATCTCACGCACTACTTTCCTCGGACCATGTGTGTGATGATTTCGATGGACTGGCATTACTTTCTCCCTAACTATCTGTTCTTAGAGAATGGAATCTACTTCTGAATCAAAATATAGCAAAAATATAGTTTTCTTTGACATCGGTCACGCCGTGTTGACGGAAATATTAGTTAAGGCTACTGAGCATCTATGTTTTGGCCGGTTAACTGGTTCTATTAAGCTGTTCCAGTCTACGTCCTTACAGTCTACTGTAGAGGAACCTCAGGATTGCCTTATATTAAACTTTTAATTCAAACTTATTTCCTGCTCTAAAATCTTACCATTCCAACCTCCAAGCTTCTTTTTCAACCTGTATTGGGTGACCTTTTTGTTTGCTTCCTTGCGGGTTCCAATCAAATTGCTATTCATTAGCAGATCTAGCGAATTCGTCATTGGACAGTATTCAAGAATGTATATGCTTATCATGGTTGTATAGGACTTTAACTCACCTGCACTTAAATGGTTTTCGGATGGGACCATCTGCACATCTGAAGAAATCTACAAACCAAATTGCATCATGTTATAGTTCAGGATCAGATGGCTCTTCACAGATAGCCAATGACATTTTGTTCTGCACGGTGTTCTTACTAGCTGTAGATTAAATCCACTTTGCACGTACCCCAAGCTTCACTTGAAAATTTCAGTCAATGATGCTTCCTACTGTTTCTGCAAGATCATTTTATTTCCTTTACTTGTTAGCTATAGAGTTTTCTTTTTGTTCATTTGCCCTTCCCTAATTTTATAATCATTTCTTTTCTTACAGACATCATGTGATTCCTCGCTCATGTCGCCGGAGTTATCAGAAAAATCTCAAAACATCGATTTTGAACTTGCCGACCTCTTGTTGTCGAGTGAAAAGTCCTGCTTGGTGGAGACACAACGTCCCACGAGTCCCTCAGAGAAAAGTGAACCACCACATCCTGATAGTCAGGATGAAAATAATAGTACACTTCATCAGCTGTCCGATTCCAATCGAATCGAACTTCACAAGGGTAAAGCCTTGATTCATATCCTCGCCAATGATGGCAATCACCAGTTACTGGAACGTGCTCTAAATGCTTGTAAGGGTCCGATTGATCTCGAAATTGAAGATTACAATGGACAAACAGCTCTTAATATCGCCTCTCGAAATGGTCATCTGGATGTTGTAAAGCTCTTGCTTTCATTCGCACAGCCTTCGAGCGAAGACATTGGACGCATGAAACGCGTCGATGTTAATCATGCCGATCGTGATGGCTGGACACCCCTGCGATCAGCATCTTGGGGTGGTCATACTGAAGTTGTTAAACTTCTCATCGCGCATCCCGGATGCAAGATCGATTTAGCTGATAAAGAGGGACGGACAGCACTTCGAGCGGCCGCTTGGAGTGGCCATGAAGATATCTTAAAGATCCTCATTGAAGCTGGAGCTGATGTGAACTCTGTCGATCGACAGGGAAGAACTTCATTGATTGCCGCCTCCTACATGGGTCACTATGATATTGTGGAAATACTTTTGGAAAATGGCGCCAATGTGAATCACCTCGATTTGGACGGGCGCAGTGCACTGTGTGTCGCCGCACTCTGTGGCTCGTCTGGCTATAGTAAGGTTATCTCTACTTTGCTGGAACATGGTGCCAACACCGATCAACTGGACAACGACGGAATGTCTCCACTGCTTGTGAGCTCCTTTGAGGGGAATGCTGAAGTTTGTGAATTACTTCTAGAGAACGGTGCAGATCCCGATCTAGCTGACTTTATGGGACGAACTCCACTTTGGGCTGCCTGTACTGCTGGTCATGCAAATGTCGTTAAGCTTCTGCTCTTCTGGGGCTGTGGCATAGATTGTATGGACTCAGAAGGACGAACAGTTCTAAGTATCGCTTCGGCGCAGGGAAATGTCGAAACAGTACGTCAACTGCTAGATCGTGGACTTGATGAGACACATCGTGATAATGCCGGTTGGACGCCACTGCACTACGCCGCTTTCGAGGGATTCCATGACGTTTGCCTGCAATTGCTTGAATCTGGTGCCAAAATTGATGAATGTGACAATGAGGGGAAGACAGCATTGCATCTGGCTGCACAAGAGGGACGCGATAAGTGTGTACAGTGTTTGTTGGAAATTCATAGTTCGTTTATTGACCAAAAGGCGCACGATGGCAAGACTGCATTTAGGTTGGCTTGCATTGAAGGTCATTTGGATTGTGTTCAGATTTTGTTAAGGTTCAGTTGCGATGTGAATTCAAAGGATGCTGACTCCAGGACAACACTGTATATTCTGGCTCTGGAGAATAAGTTAGATGTGGTTAAGTACCTGCTAGATGTGACTGATGTTGATGTGAATATACCTGATAGTGAGGGCCGAACTGCACTGCATGTGGCAGCTTGGCAGGGTCACGCCGATATGGTAAAGCTGTTGATTACAATGGGTAAGTTTATAAATGCGATGACAAGCTGAAAGTTTTATTAAATTTCTTAAATTTTTCTAGGTAATGCTGATGTAAATGCCATGGATCTTGAGTGCAGATCACCTTTGCATTCGTGTGCCTGGCAAGGCAATCACGACGTCATGGGTATACTACTCTACTTTGGTGCCATGGCTGATCATGCCTGCAAACAAGGCGCAACAGCATTGGGAATCTCTGCACAGGAGGGCCACGAAAAATGTGTCACCATTCTGCTTAAGTATGGCGCCAATCCCTACAAATCTGATCACTGTGGAAGAACACCCATTAAGCTGGCAGCAAAGTCCAATCGCAATAACATTCTCAAGATCTTCGAAAGCTATACGAAAAGTAAGATACGTCTAATACGCCCACAATTCACCCTTTTGTAATCCTAAAAACTAACCGAAACTAAATTTTCCATCCCCATCTGTCCAGCAGATGAGTCTAACAACATTGATCCAACGAAATTCCATCCGAGCATGTTACGATCACCGGATAATCCCCCACCACAAGGATTCCTACCACACCCAGTTACGCAGTCTCCGGCTGCTGTTGTTGGCAATAACAGTCTAATGATACCAAACAATAATAATATGCAACCGCCGAATATCCTGAATGCGTCCACCTCCACGCACAGTAGCAATAACTTTTACGAGAATACAATGCAATCGGACACGAGTAGCCTGCAGAAGCGCAAGAGTGTGATCTCTAGTCAGTCAACGGGCAGCAGTAATGAGGTGAGTTTGTCCCAATGTATAATGAACCACGATAACTAAAGGAATGCTTTGGGTTTTCTCTTTACAGCAAGCACCGCTTTCGTTTACACAGCAACTGCAACGGCAAACAAAACTCAACTCACGAAATAATCCTTTCGTGCAGAATGCTCCGATTGTTAACACAAAATATCCCAAAGGACATCAACGGCATTCGCAATTGTTACCAGATTTGAGTGAACATCAAATCAATATGGGTAAGGATAAGTATACTTAAACACGAGTGCCTACGTGCTGGTGATTGATGAGCTTTATCTTGACATCAATGATTCCTAATTTATTTGATTGGAGTAATAAAACACACGTTGTTCACAAATTCACACAAAGTATCGAAAGATCAAAGTGGACCATCTTACTCGTAGTTATCTCCTCATTTCTCTCACACCTTGATTTCATATACAGCAATCGATATTACCATCGTCGTGTTTATGGCACATACTTATGAGAGGAGAACCATGATGATAGTTTTTATTGAGCATCTCACGAACAAAAACGTTTAAACATTTATCTTTTCTTTTTTTTTTGTTAAATGCAGCAGCATCGAATGAAGCGGACATGTATGACATGGAATGTATGTCACCACTTTATGCTACTCCCCCACATTCACCCAGCAGTGAACTGAGTTCACCTGGTCAGTTGCCATCTATAAATGCATTCGAAGAAATCGGTGGTGCTACGAGTGGTAATAATCATTTAACAAGCGGAGGAGGTGGTAGTAAGGCTGGTTCCACTGACAACCATTTCGCACGAGACACTCACATGAGAATTATTCTAGGAAATCTTAAGGATACCAGTCAGTCATCATCAAAGTAAGTTTTCTTTTTATTGGTTTTTATTATAAAGTATTGTATACGTGACTAAAGGACAATTGTGTGTGTTCTACGTAGACATGTAGCTCCAGTTGTCCTGTAATACTCGCCATGAATGTTAATCAGTTCATTCTTTAGGGCGTGTTGAAAAATGCTGCCACAAGTATGTGGAATGTTTTACCTGACTCATTTATTCTTTTCGGCTTTAAAAACTGCAATAGAAAATAAAAATGTGAAGTGCCTCTGGTTGGTTACTGATAAGAGTCTGACAAATTCTAATCGTGTTTTGAAAATCAATGAATAAAACCAACATCGAAACTTTGATAACTAACTGACAAAGGCGGACTGATACATGAAGTCACATCTGGGAACCGACTTAGTCTAATCGACTTTGCGGAGGCAGCGCAATATCGTTATAGCTAGCACGTGATTCTCGCATCTAGAAATACGCAATGGCGGTATCCTGATCAGCTCGCCTGGAACCAAATTGATTACATTGCAATCGACGCGATGAACTAGTGTTTTGTTTTCTATGGGCGAACATTGATTTCGACAAATACCTGACTGCAGCCAAGATACGCCTGCAGATATTCCGGAAGCATCAGAAAAGTACTGCGAGAATGTTCAACATTGAACGCCTTCAATTGCAAGTGACGACAGCCAGAAACTTTGCAGATTTTGGCCCTAAATCTCAAGTAGTTCAGTGCCGCCAGCATCAAGTACACAGAAAACCAGAGGACATCAAAGAACCCATGGTTTGACGAAAAGTATCAGCAAAACATTAGGTTTACAGAGCGACGTTGCATAAAACGCCAAAAGCTGCTCCTAAGATCTATTAGTAGAGAAGAAAGAAGGAAGACTAACCTTTTAGGAAGAAAATAGAGTATGGGAAGCCCCCAACAGTAGCTTGCAAAGGCGAACAAAGAATCTAGTAGTACAGTCACAGTCGGCGCTAAGAATTTAGAAAGAATACTTCTGTTAACTGTTAAACGGCGGTGATGACCAACAGCCAAAATGTGGTTCCAACTCGCCGCCTGAGTGAGATGGATAGCACATTTATACCAACGCTAGAGAGTCTTCGAATTCGATATTGAAAGAATACTTCTGCTGACTGTTAAATGGCGGTGATGACCAACGGCTGGACAACCCATTCGATTTTGGCGATCAAAACGAAATGAACTTAGCTTAAATCTGTAAATTCAATGTCAATCTTCTGCTGTTATAAAGCCAGGAATATTGACTCTGAGCCACTCCTGTGTGGTTTTGGCTCTGTGCGCTGGAGCAGAGTCCTGTTGGAAGATCCATCTGTATCCATTGAAAAGGGTATTGGTCAAACCCTTCACAACACCCTCTAGCACATCTTCTTGGTAAACCTTTGCACCAGTTTTTACGCCTTTTTCACAGAAATTTAGCGATGTGACACCATGGTGAGAGACCCCCACCAAACCATTACGGAAGCGGGATGATGGCCACGTTGAACCCTTGGAACAACTTTTTTTCACTTCCTTAGATGAAGTGGCATAAATTTTGTCATTTTGTTTGTTGAAAACATCTTCCACGGTAGAAATTTTCTCATCCGTAAACAGAATGTTTTCATGGCCATTGTCCGCGTGCCACTGCAAAAGTCGCTTGCATCTTTCCAGCCTAATTTTTTTTAGTTGAGGAGATAGAAGATGACCCGTGGACCGACGATAGGCTTTCATATGCAGATCATCCCGAATCAGCCTAGACATGGATCTGGTTGATATATCCAATTCCTTTGACATGATCTTCTGCTTCCTAAGGGGATTTCTCTGAACTCGTTCACGCACTGCCTTTACTGCCGCACTCCTACGGACGACGTGCGGGCGACCACTTCTTGGTCTGTCCTCTACTCCAGACAATTCGCCGAAGCGAACAATAGCCCGATAAACGAATATTCTCGATATTCCGAGTGGTTTAAGTAACTCGAAAATTTGGCCAGCACTCTTTCCGCACTTGTGCAACGCTATTACCGCGACTCGATTCTCTTTAACGCCCCACTCCATGTTAATAGTTCGCAAACTGAAACCAAACTGACTAGTATTCTTCACTGATCAGTGCATGTGTTCTGAAAAAAAAGTTAACGGTTCTATTCCCGCAAGAAGTTTTGAACGATAAGCGCTGGAAATTGTGTAACAGAACTTATGGCAGGACTAGGTATACCAAAGCTAGAGAGTCTTCGAATTCACTACAGACGAACGGCGCGAGAAATGAACACCATACCTAAGGTGGTGTGTACAGTTGGAAAGTTACCTAACCGGCCTAACATGTGAAACTGTAAGATCCAGCTGTATACATCCACCTATGAGCGAAATCTGTTTAGCACATTTTTGTTAATATAAATTAAAAAATTGTGGGTGCAAACCCTGGTCGACCCTGGACTGTGTAATGTCATGTGAATGCTGTGTGAACAAAATACAATATATTTTTTTTAAGCACAATAAAAGAAACTACATGAGAGCGCCTGAAACCTCTAGTACTATTGAAAGTCTTGATGGTATTCGCCTGAGATCTTGACGGAGCAATGAGCGTTTACCATTATCATTCTGCAAGGAAGACAAGGCGCGATACCTTTATTTACACTGTTACACTACGTCTTTGAACTCAATGGTACTCTACCGGCTCGTATAGGATCAGATATAATGTGAAGATTTGATCGATCGTCGACTTTTTACGCCTAAAACCTGATAGGAGTCAATCAGTTCAGTTTTGAGAACAGGTCTTAGGCATTAAGGCAAAGGCTGACCAGATAGCAGTGATAGTTTTTCTAATTGTTATGTTTCAGCAGCTGTCAAAGTTACCAATGACACCCAACTGTCAAAATATTCAGTAAGGTTTGTTATTTCATCATGCATCGTTTGACACTTTTCGAACGTGTGGAAATTATTATTTGGACTTGGCCCTACATCCGACCAATATTGGAGCGACCACAATCCACAAGTGTTCGACCAAGCATCAATGCATCCACAAAGATTGACTGTTTGGTGCGGTTTATGGCACGGCGGCATCATCGGAGGAAGGAGACACCATTGCCAATGGTCTTCGGTATAGAGCAATGTTAACCGACTTTCTGTAACCAAAGCTCGACAACATCGATATATCCGAGCTGTGGTTCCAAGACGGCGCTACATGCCATACAAGGGATCCAACGCTCGAAGTGATGAAGGAGAAATTTGGCGACTGGATCATCTCACGGCGAGCGTTCATCAATTGGCCACCACAATCATGTGAATTGACACCCCTCGATTATTTTCTCTGGGGCTACGTCAAGTCCTTAGTCTACGCTAACAAGCCAACTTCTTTGGAAGAGCCAACATTCGAGACGCTATTGCCGGAATAACGCCGCACATATTGGACCGAGTCATCAAAAATTGGACCGACCGCTTGAAGCACTGCCAGCGAAGCCGAGGCGGACATAATGGCATGAATGTAGCTTCAAAATAAAGCCAGAATCAATTTGATATCTCACACCGTTGTTGTTTTATTTAAATTTCTTTTCCTATCGTTCTTATCTGATCACCCTATAGTACACCAAACCGAATTTCGGTCTGCAGTAGGCTTATATACATATCTGTAATTAACATTGCTGAGGTGATCCTTTTTTTACGGATTAGGAATATGATGCTTAGAGATTAATCGTTTGATTTCTAGAGCTGAGCCAAACCATCTCCTACAGTTTGAAAGACTTCACCTTTTAGACCGACAGAGCCAGGTGGATTTTGATTTGGAAACATTGTTCGCGATCCTTTGAAACACAATAGAAAGCTTGACAACATGGATTTTTTTTTTTTGTCCAACTAATAAATTTAAAAACAATCTATTGCTTTGCTCAACCTGTCCTAAAAACATTCCATAACGTATCTCGTATTGTTTTCCCTTTTCAGTAACAAATCAAAGCGTAGCGGCATTGCTACGAATCCCGCAATGCGAATGATTCGTAGTCGATTCGATTCAGCAGCCCAACTAATTCGACGAACTAACAACATGTTAAGCATCTCTTCGAACAGCAATCAGGGTTCGTCGAGTATCGGAGTGAAGTCGGGAACTTTCCAGTGGCGCAAAGAAAGTCAAATGTAAAGCTATAAACCTTAGCAACTCTAAGATAATCTATTATTTTTTAATATTAATTTCCCTATTAAGGTAACGTTTCATTTAGTGTTTTATGTTTTATTCTTTTAAATATTTTGAATAAGAAACACAAACTGATAGAAAAGTGTTTTTGTGATAGCTCAAAATTTGTTTTTCCCTCTTTTTTTTATTTGTATTTATTTATTTTTATTCATTGCATTTTATTTTATTTTAGATATATAATTGAACACTTAGTAGTCTCTTTAGAAGATTTCTCACATTTCGCTCTTAGTTATGTAGTTTCTAATTTTTATATTTTCGAATATAATTGCAACGATAATTTAAAATTAAGCAATAGTATTTCAATTTAAAATGTTGGCAAATTTTTGCTCGTTTTCTTTTCAAACTCTTTACAAGAAATACGTATTCTACCTAAAGTATACATTATACAAAACAACTGATACTTTTAAAATAAATAAATAATAAAAACAATACTCGTTTTAAAAGACCAAATGTTGAAACATTAAAACAGAACTTAATTGCACCGAGTAGAGAAAAAATAAAATATACTATATATTTCAATTATCAACACATCAACAAAGTTTAGAGGCCTATAATTTAATTGAAAACAAAAATAAAAATAAAACATTGACAACAAACAAAAAAATAAAAATTAAGCATTAGTCGAACAATTAAATTAACAATTACAATAATTATTTAATCAAAATGAAAATTAAATAAAACAAAAAACAAAAAACAAAAAACATATTTAATCTAATTTAAGTAATTTAATTATCAATGATATCTTAAGTTTCTTATTTAATTTCCTTCAGCGATTAAATTAAATTCATTCAACTATAGCTATTAATACCAGAAAAAGAAAAAAAAAAAAAACTTAAATTATATTCATAAAAAGTACTGATTTAAAATTAAAGAAATAAACAAAATTAAATAAGCAAACGACATTTTTTTTTTCTACTCTTAAATACACACTATTTATGATACATTTTCAACAGTGTTGCTTTAAATGTAGAGATTTTTATTTTACATGAAATCGAAGACTAAATCAGTCGATAGTTTTCAATGTTCCTACATGCATTCACATTGATCATCAGGCTCCAGAAAAACTTTTAGCTTTAAATTAAATTTAGCTACCATTTTATTTTTCTTTAAACTTACATCTGCAGAAATGTTAGCCTCTCTCAAAAAATGTATGTTAATTTTCAGTAAATAATTTTTTTTTTTCATGGGTGAGACACCGTGTACTCATAGTAGTGTCAGATTTTTACTGACTAAACTCACCCGTTCTTTTTTCTTATTTACTATCGGTCAACTTATTTACAAACGGTCAACCCGGTTGGCAACTAAGTAATTGTCGATTTTTCAGATAAATAAAACATTTTTTTTTAAATACAGGGTGGCGCACCAATTGTGCTACAATAAGAAATTCAAATAACTTTTTTTTTAATCAATGTATTTCATTTTTTTTTTTATTGTATAGAAAATTCAATTTTATTTTATATAACTAATTGTTTTTGAAGATGATAGACCGTAAATGTCCTCCACCCTCATCCGCGCATATGCGACACCTAATCAGAAAATTATTCATTGCGGCCTGAAGGGTTGAAGTCGGGATCGCCTCAATTATTGTTTTAATGGACTGCTTCAATTCAATCAAATTCCTTGGTTTCGTTTTGTACACCTCTTGCTTGACATAACCCCCAAATCAGGTGATCTTGGGGGCCAGCGGAAAGTGGAGTTTCTGGATATTAAAAAAAAAATAATAATAATAATAATAACAGGTCTGGCTATTTGTGCAGGTGCTCCATCTTGCTGGAACCAAATGCTGTTGAAACGAATACTTCTTCGGAGCAGTTCTGGTAAAAAAAACTCCTTCAACATCTTTAAATAACGGTCCCCATTGAGAGTTACTGTTACACCGTTTTCTTCAAAGAAGTAAGGCCCCACATTGCACCTTGATGAAATTGCGCACCACACAGTGACTCGTTCTGGGTACAGTTCCGTATCATGGAGTATTTCTGGATTAGATTCACTCCATATACGGGAATTTTGCTTGTTTACATTGCCGTTTAGATCAAAATGGGCCTCATCAGACATAAACAAGCAATTTATCAAGCTGTTATCTTCTTCGGCCATTTCAATAATTTTTTTGCAAAATTCCAGGAGAATAGGCAAATCCAGAGGGTTTAACTTGCTTGTAATTTGGACTTTGTACGGAAACAAGTTTAAGTCATCATGAATTATCCGTAGTAATGACCGTCTGCCAACTCCAATCTGCGCCGATAAGTTTCGAGTCGAAACGCTTGGATTTGCCTGAATTGACGATGCTACAGCCGCGATTGTGTCTTGAAATCGAACATAGGGATCTCGATGGTACGGTCTTCGTGCGATGTTTCCAGATTCGGCAAACATGTTTACCAGCCTCATAATGGTCCATCTACTCGGGGGAGTGCCGCCAAAATCCCGCCTAAATTCCCTTTGGACGGAAATGAAGGACTGCAAAGCATGGTACCGCTGCACTATCCAAATCCTCTTTTCGTTATCCCAAGCATTCATTTTAATAAATCTAAATAGTAACCTGCAAAATAAAAAAAAATAAGTCGATTACTCACGCAGAAAAAAAGTTATTACGTTTTGTTTTTGTAGCACGATTCGTGCGCCACCCTGTAAATGGTAATCTGATGGATCAAGGTCAGGGCTATATGGTGGATGTAACATCAATTCACAACCAAGCTTCAATAATTTTTGGCGTGTGACCAAAGATGTATGTGGCGTAGCGTTGTCCTGGTGAAAAACGACACCTTTTCGATGGACCAAGTCTGGCCGTTTTTCGTTGATCGCTGAATTTAATCTATCCAGTTGTTGACAGTACACATCCGCATTGATCGTTTGATTCCTTGAAAGCAGCTTAAAATGCACCACACCTTTCCAATCCCACCAAATTGAGAGCAAAATCTTCTTTTGGTGGATATCAGCCTGGACAAAGATCGTTTTCAATTGGCGTTACTGTAAACAACCCATTTTTCATCGTCAGTGATGATTCGTTTCCAAAAAGAGCCGGAGTCATTGCGTCTAAGGTGCAAATCGCAAGCGTTGGTGCGCTTCGTTAAATGAATTTCTTTCAAATCATATGGAACCCAAATATCAAGCTTTTTAACGAGTTTCATACTTTTTAAATGTTTCTCAATCGCTGTATGTGACACATTTGACTTTTTTGCTATCTCTCTTACAGTTACATGACGATCCGATTTGATTATGGCTTTAATTTGATCATCATCAAGCTCATCTGGTCGACCTGACAGCTAACAAATGTCAAAAGGAAAAAAATATGTCATTGGCAGAAGCCATTAAAAAATATGGTAAAAGACATCTATGTGTGAAATCGGCAATCACTTCGTTGCCAACCTGATGCCCGATTCACAATGCAGCGTGAGAGCGAGACGAGTCTAGCGCGAGTTGTCAAAAAAAGTTTCGATCTATGCAAATGTCTGAAACAATACACAATGATGCGAGACTCGTTCTATCGCAACGCATTCTTTTCCGAAAATTGAAAAACTCTCGCGACGAGATAGCCTGTCAGCAGGCTGATGCGACTTTGTTATGTAGCCAGAAAGAGAGAGGCGGTGTGTTGCCGTTGTTGCTTTTAGATAGATAATACAGGCTCGCTGTCAAAAGTATCGCTTTCATTGTGAACTGGGAAACGATTTTATGAGGACGAGGATTTCTCGTCTCGCTCTAGTCTCGCTTGCACGCTGCATTGTGAATGGGGCATGATACAACTAAGTTTTCCTTATCAAGTAGTTTAAACTTCGAGGAATATTCGCGTGAGGCAGGTAGATTTTCAGCAAAAGCACCTGCTGATACCATCATTAAATGCGATTACTTCTAATTGCGCTAAATCGAACAGTTTCGTTCATTGAAGTCGGCGCACAAGGTTTCTCACGTCCAATGTTTGGAGTATGGTGTGGTTGCAATGACCATAAAGGCGAATATGGAGCTTACGAGCGAAGTTTGTTATTTCGTCGTCCGCGGTTGCGATCCCTAAGTCTCTTTGTATATCATTATTTTTATAATATACCAGGGAGCATTCACGATTGCTCTTATCACTTTATTTTGGAATGATTGTGTAAATTCTCTATTGCTTGCTTTGGTACAACCCCAGAGTTGAATACTGTACGTCCATATAGGTTTTAACACTTGCTTGTATAAGAGCAGTTTGTTATATATACATACTTACCTTGGAATGTTTTCCAAGTAGCCAATACATTTCTCTAAAGCGATTTTTTTTACGTGCGGTTTCCACTAGTTAGTGTCATCCCCAGATATTTAGCTTCATTTGCATACTGTATTTGTACCGAATTAATGAATACGGGTAGATTGTTTAGTTTCTTGTATGTGATGTTAACATGTGTCGATTTGGTTTCGTTAAGAGCAATGCGCCAAAGTTTTGTCCAGTCACAGATTTTATCCAAAGCTCGTCGGAGTTTTTCAGTTGCTGACTCGATTGAACTTTTCGTTTCCAAAATAGGCGTATCGTCCGCGAACGTAGCTGCTACGGTACCTTCAGTTTGGGATATATCCCAAGTGCAAAAATAAAACAGGACCAAGGACACTTCCTTGCGGAACTCCAACGGCGATTTCCTTGAACTCGGAATATTCAGTTCCGTGTTTAACACGAAATAATCTGTTTTCAAGGTAGGATTCTAAGAACCTATATAAGTGTTCCGGAAGAACCCGTCTTAGCTTGTACTTCAAGCCATCGTGCCAAACCTTGTCGAACGCTTGAGAGACGTCAAGAAAAACGCTAGAGCAAATCTTTTTTCCCTCTAGGGCTTTTTCAATTTCATCAGTTATTCTATAAACCTGGTCAATTGTGGAATTCTTGATTTGGTGGTCAAATATAAGGCGTCTTTCTTCAATGACCGGTTGGATGCATTTCAATAGGAGTATTTCAAATACCTTTGATATTTTTGGTAGGAGCGATATCGGTCTGTACGATTTTTTGTCGTTTGGAGTTTTTCCCGGTTTCGGATTCATTATCACTTGCCACTTTCCACGGATCTGTCCAATTGAAACGTTTATTATTATTTTAATTTAAGTTTAATTAATGCTTTTTTTTTGCAATTTCTTAAGTATTTGTCCGGTTAGCCAGGGGCTTTATTATTTTTCAATACTAACTCTGTCCTCGTCGATGTTATTCTAGTAAATAGATTAGGCCGCATAAACTTCTATGGTTCCCGGGTTCTCACACCATGATCTTATAATATTTTTTTCTATGACATTTCTCTGCTAAGGTCAACTGAAAGGAAAACGATAACTTACCGAGATTTTAAGTCAGTTAGTCTGAATTCCGCTAAAAACGAAGCTATGGCCTTAGACTGGAGTAGTCTCTACTGCATGTCCTCTATAGATAATCAGGTCGATTTCTGCACTTCTGCAGTTAACGGTCTGTTTGAGTCCCATGTCCATATTAAGACCTTTGTTCTTTGTAACAAAAGCTGTGAGTGGTTTACTCTTAGAATCGGACCACTCATTGAAAAGAGGGAGAAAGCTTTTAAAAGGTGAAGAGATGATTTCAGACGGATTATAAACTGTGTGAAACAAGAAATTAGACTATCGAAATCAAAATTCTTTGACTCTAAATTCAAGCCTGGGTTAAGTACAAATAAAAGCCTGGAACAACGTTAAAGAGTTGGGCATAGGCAAGAACTTAACTTCAAATGATAACGAAATTGACGTCAGAGATCTTAATGTCAAATTCTCTGCTGCATCTACCATCCCATGTTGTCGGCAAGTTAGTACAGATGAGGAGGCAGCCATAAACCCGCTGCTAACTCCCGATACATCTTTTAATTTTGGGTTTAGTAGAGTCTATCCGCTGGACGTCTTCAAAGATGTCTTTGCTGTTAAATCAGAAGCAATAGGTTTGGATTGCATGCATCCAAAATTCCTCAATACCATTTCTGCGAAGTATTGTTTCCCCTGACGTACATGTTCAACAACATTCTGTCCTACTCAACTTATCCGAAATCATGGCTTCGAAATAGTTCCTGTTTTTTAAAAAGCATAGTCGCCCAAAATATCGCCCCATTTCCATACTTCCATTCATCTCTCAAATATATTCATACCTGAATCAATTCCATCTTATTTCACGGCTTCAGACAACAACATAGTTTCACCACTGTACTGTTGAACCTAGTTGACGAGTTTCGCTCTGCGATGGATCGAGAGCACATCACTTCGCTGATTCTGCTCGACTTCTCGAAGCCTTTTGACACTGTCCCGCATGAAATTCTTATGCTTAAACTCAAACCCTACATCAACTTTGATGTAACCGCCATAAAGCTTATAAGAAGTTACCTTGCAAATCGCACTCATACTGTGTTTGCTAACGGTAGTATGTCGGATTTTCTTGAATCGAAGGCCGGTGTCCCACAGGGATCTATTATGATACCATTACTTTTCTCTCTTTTCAACAACGATATTCCTTCAATCCTAAGAAATTGTAAAGTTCAGATGTATGCCGATGATGTCCAATTATATATCGGCTACTCTCTCCGATTGATCGAAGATACTACCGCGCGCATTAACGAAAACTTAAAATCTGATTTTCATTGCGCCCACATAAACAAGCTTAGACTTAATTCTGGTAAAAGCCAAGCTATCGCTACCAGTCGTACCAACTTAGACATGTCCTCTTGAGTATTCTCTGAAGGCTAAAAATCTAGGCTTGAACTTTGATCAAAATCTAACCTGGGACGATCATATCACAATAACTGGTCAAGCTTTATGACAGTCTACGCGCATTGTATCAATCTGAATACTGTCTCCCAAACAGGGTGAAACCGACATTGGTGAAAGCTTTAATTCTGCCAATGTTGTTTTATGCACATCCATTTTTTTGTGATCCCCAGTAGTTCACGAAAATTAAGAGTGACATTCAACAGTGCTGTGAGATTTGTGTATAATGTACGCCGCCATGATCATGTCTCTGGATAGAACCACTTGAGTTTTACAGGTGGTCTAAGCACTGACGCAATAATGGCGTCAGGAAATCTTTTAGTCAACGCGTTCTCTAATTTTTGAGCAGTGTCATGAGGAAGTAGCCGAAGCGACTTATTTAAACAAATTTTCTTAAAATTAGTTATTATAGTTGCTAAAGTACGAATAAGGTAACCGTATACCATCCCCTTTTCTCGTTGAAGAAAGTCAATGGATTCAGAGATCGGCTTTAGCAATTCGATGAAATCATTTAGGTTAGGTTAGGTTGAGGTGGCTGTCAGCTGAAAGCCAACATACTTAAACCAATAATATGTCCATTGTTATACCACGTGGGTTTGGGAAGCCGTATCTAGCCTACTCATTGAACCATTTGGAGCTTCTGATGAAGCGTAGGAGGTCTCTAACATCTATTTTTTTTTTTTTTTTTTTTTTTTTTCAGATCAGTTTCTTTCTTTGGGAGAGAGCTAGGTAGGTGCGAAGAAGGTGAAGAATAGTCTCCTCCTCCTCCTCGTCCATGAAGCTTCTGCAGAAATCATTTGAGAATACACCAAGCCTTGTTGCATGCTTGCCTATTAGACAGTGTCCAGTGATGACACCAATTACAACGCTGATATGCAATTTATTGAGAGAAATCAAATTCTTAAAGCGATTCAGATCCAGCTTAGGCCAAATATGTTTTGTCGCTAGACACGTTGTACCACTTGTACACCTAGAATTTGTCCTTTCAATAACATCCAGCTTTAATTTAAGTTTGCATGTAGCGATCGGCATACCCAGTGAACTTTTGTCTGGAAGGATTGGTAATGTTGTTCCATGTCTGGCTAGCAAAAAAGACTTCAAATCGTTCTGGATGAATTCAATAGAATTATCCTCCCAAAAGATTTAATCCTTTTACAATTCTGCTTACAAAGACAATTGCCTGTATCATTTTCAAGAAAAAATAGTGCCTTGCAAAAGTCTTTTACAGGAAACTCAAAACGGATATTGGAGCGAAAAAGAAGTATAGCCGCATTACATATTTATTTATTTTCTTACCTTGGATAATTGTTTGCACAGAAGTTGATATGGAATTTTATTACCTAATTAACTAATTTCTTTATTAATTAATCATCTAAGGAGTTCCATGAATCCATTATCGCTTGTCGGATTCGTGAATTGATGATCATTGGCATAAATTCTGCGAGTAAGGATTCCCCAAAGATTTTCGATTGGAAAACTTTCGTGAGAACACGCCAGTCACTCCATCGAACTGATGTTTTGGGCCTGAAACCTTTCCATACTTGAATGACATGACATGAATTGCTGCGTTATCTTGCTGAACAATGTGCGGAAATCGATAATATCGTCTTAAATAAGGTACCAAGTTCTCTTGGATGTAGGCAGCACTATAGCACCGCGAGTTCAAAGCCACCCCCACACCATACTACTTCCACCGCCGAAGTTCCTCTTCGAGAGAAGCCTTGGTTCCTTAAGCAAGTCGTGCCAATACCCATTAAAGCCGTCTGGCCCATCAAGGTTAAACTTCTATTCATCGCTAAAAATAATCTGAAACAAAAATATTTTATTAGATTAATACAGTTCCAATAGGCAAAAAAAAAAAAGAATAAATTAACGCAACGGTTTTCTAATCACGATCCATATTATTATGTTCTTACTTGCGAATTCCACTCTCTTTGCCTTATGGGCTGCTGTTAGATATGGAGCAGGCACCATTTTGATTCGGACAATTATTTTGTTGTGTTTTATTGTACGCAAAACCTTCGAAACCGAAACATCTAGTTCTAACTAATTCCGAATTTCTGCCAACGAATGCACCGAATTGGAAGAGGCATTTATTATCCGACTTTTATTGCGTCTTGTAAATTTCTGCGGACTTCCAGGTCGGATTATTTTACCATAAGACTCCAGATCTTGTAACTCCAGATTTTGCAAGGCACTGAATATTTAAGGTGGCTTCAGTACAAACAAAGGGTAAGTTCGAAAACGCTAAAAAATTGTGCATTGATGCAATATCACTGCTTGATTGCGATGCTGGTGCACAACAAAACCTACATATATGCAGATGTCATACTGATACAATTTTTGTTTGCATTTCAAAACGCATAATTTAAGTTATTGTCACGGCTCAGTGGTTAAGTGCGCGGTCACTAAGCGGAAGACTCAAGGTTCAAGTCGCGGAAAGTACCAAAAATATTTGTTTACGACTCCACCTCTCGCGAACTTCTGAAAAACTGTCAAACGGCATAGAAGTGTAGGTCCCAACCATTCGTGTGTCGCACATAAGAAGTTAGGCCAGGCCCTGTATGGGCTGTTAGCACTCAAATATTTATTTATTTTTGTCAATTTTAAGCAAAGGAGACAGGAGAAATAATTTTTTTTCACTAAAAGTGGAACAGAACTCAAAAGCTATTCCAACTTCGAAATTGTCAATATTAAGGTATTAACACCAGCAGCTGTTTGCTGCACTTTGAGCTATTAAAAAGCCCTGTATGCAGTATTGCCAACCAAGAACGTTAAAATTATGACTCCTTTTCGTAAAATGATGGTTTTTTTCTTTGCTGCTGTTTTTTTTTTTTTTAGTGTTGTTCCTTTCATAAAGACAAAAAAAGTAACTGGTTAACGTTCTGGATTTATAATGGTTTTTATGTGTTTACTATCATCGTCCTCATTTGGCTCTATCTTCAACACATTTGTACCGATTTTAACGATTCTTTTTTTTTTTTATTCAAATCCTAGAACAAAATGGAAACATTGGACTTTCAGTAAACAATTTGAAGATAACCATATTTTTTCCAGATATTTTCTCAATCTACCTTCTTTGGCAAACTTTCCATCTTTTTTTTTTTTTTTTTTGGTGAATTGATTTACCACCATTTGGAGGTGAATTGTCGAATTTACGCATACTTATTTCGAAACGTGAGAGAATGAGTAAATTCGTAAATTTTTTGGAGGAACTAACTTGGCGTTGGAAAGTGTAAGAAAATATTGCCTGTCTATATGGATTAATAAGAGATGCAAAAGCTGCAAAATTGTGAATTTCATTTATTTTGACCCCATTCTCAAGGCATTGAAATTATCCTCCAGTTGGCAAGCCTGGCTGGATCGACTGTGTGGGAATTCCTTTTCCTATCATAAATTCTTTAATCTGTGAAAGAATTAAATTGAATTTATTTTCTTTTGTTGAGTATAATTAATAAGGGATTAGAATAGAGTGAACAAAGAAAGTAGCTTACCATTTTGGGACGATGGCACGAAGCAGAGTTATATTAAAAAATCATATCGCCGGCCTCTGAGTAATGCATTACCATTTACGGTATCTGTCATATGATACTTCTGTATACTTCCGAGTTAACAGTTCCTTTTACAAAGCATAAATCTCCAATTCCATATTGAGAGAAACATTCCCATATCATTTGGCCAGCCGGATGCTTTACTGTTCGCTGAAGGCAATCTTTACTTAAGCGCTCTCCAGTTCTTATGCTGTTTATATGCTGAATTTGCTTTCATCGGAGAATATCCAATCAATTTCTGTCGACTTTTAGTTATTTTGCCCAAGTTAGCCGAGATTTCATTATCTTGGGTGTCAACATGTGTTTTTTTGAGGGACGACGAGTCATTAGATCAAATTCTCTAAGCCTTCGACCCACTGTATGCACACCAATTTCAGTTCCAATTGACCCCACAAGCCCTGATCTTATATGTACCGCTGTTGAAAATCAGTTCCTTATTTATAGTCGGTGTAAAGTTCGATCATCGGCCTTAGATGTCTTGTGAATCCCTCCCGTCCCTTTTTTCCATTCAGCTGCCCGTTAATTTTTTTTTTGTGTATAACCTGCTCACAGTCGACTTGTAGCATCCAACTTCTTTACTAATTTCGGTAACA
Organism: Pocota personata; assembly: GCA_963082735.1. NCBI lineage: Eukaryota > Metazoa > Arthropoda > Insecta > Diptera > Syrphidae > Pocota > Pocota personata. The sequence continues at coordinate 242,189,496 of OY720429.1, read as the reverse complement.
GTCAATTGCTCACTTCAAATAGTGCATTTATTCAACTTGTTTGGTCTTCGGCCAATTGTTTATAATTTGGCAGTTTTTCAAAATTACGAGTATCACTTCAAACCAGAGCTGTAATATTGAAGTACAAGTACAATTACCTCGTACTTAAGTTGTACTTCAGTACCAAAATACTTAATTACGTTACAGGTCTTCTTCAAACACTAAAATGACTCTAAATGATTTATTATTTTATATTAAGAAAAAGCCGCTACCTAAAAATAATTAAGGATTTCTCTGCGGAAAATGGGTCTTGCACTTTTCGTGCTCGCTACTCTAAATCGTAGCGCCAAAGATTTTTTTTTAATAAGTTTGGTTTAGAGGGGGAAACAGATGACCTCAGACCCGTAGAACGCCAATACAAAAAGAGTAAACTGCATTTTTGTTAATGTCAATAATGTTCCACCCACGATTCAAAACATTTCGGATCCCATAACAATCTCTTTCAAATCTAGTATTTCTAGTAATTTTTGTCCTTGTAAGCAATATCCAGTCTACTCTGATATGAAGGTAATGATTGATAGCTCAGGATTCGAATTAACATTAAGTTTTCGAAGCACACCTGCTCTTATCTTTTATCTAGGTAAGAGCAATCCCTTTTACCAGTGGGAGTGGGAGTTTAACGTCTCTGCCCTTTGAGCATACCGTTTCTGGCAGTTTTTTATTTTTTATTTTTCCCGAAACCTGATGAAGTAAAAATAACGAATGTTAGGTTGAAGTGGCTGTCAGTAAAAGAAACCAACACACTTAGACCAATAATAGGTCCATTGTGATACTACATGTGTTTAAGACGCGGCCTCTAGCCTACTAGTTGAGCCATTTATGAAGCGTGGAATGTACCTAACGTCAATACTATTCAGATCATCTTGGTCATTGAAACAGAAGGCTCCTAAGTGAAGTTTCCTTTTTTGGAAGAGAGCTGGGTAGGTGCAAAGAAGGTGAAGAATAGTCTCTTCCTCCTCGTCCATGCAGCTTCTGCAGAAATCGTTAGAGAATACGCCAAGCCTTGTTGCATGCTTGCCTATTAGACAGTGTCCAGTAATGGCACCTACAACAGTACTAACAATGTTTGTGGATTCTGGGCATCGGCACCTTTTACTTGATACCCATATCGTATCTACCTACATGAAACAAATTTGTCCGACATTGACACGAACCTCCAAAACTTTATTCTTTTTTCACTTTTTCAAAATTTTACTTCGGAACTATCTAGTTATTAGCAAAACTCATCTCCGAACAAAATTTCAACTGTAAACGTAAAAATTTTCAAAAGTTATAAAACTGTAAAGAACAGATGAAAAAACGAACGGACAGGCAACTGACTCTCAACATAAAGGTTCCTTTCTTACAATTTATTGCCTGTAAGTAGCAGAACCCTGAAACTAACAAAGTGAAGTGAAACAATCGTACGTAGACTGCAAAGGACATATGAAAATACGAACAGACGGACGGACAGACAACTGCCTCTCAATATAAAGGTTCCTTTCTTACATTTTTTTACCTTCTAAGTACCAGAGCCCTGAAAATTAAAAAGTGAAGTGAAGGAATCGTACGTAACATGCTAATATCGTGTAGTACCAGTACATTCATGCTTTGGAATAGTGCCATGATTATGAATCGTACGTAACTGAAAAGTGAGCATAAATTGTACGATAATGGCGCCATGTACCTCACGTTTCACTACGATTTTAGTTAAAATGTAGGTTTCTTAATTTCTAAATGGTATCACAGTCGAACCAGTACGAACAACAAGGGGGCAAGGGGGTTCGATTATCGATTACTTACGGCCTGCGCAGTCTGGTGTGAAGCGTACAAAATTGATTTAAATGTGTTAAGGTGTTCTGGAGTTATAATGGAACAAACAAACAGATACGAAATACTCCTACTTTGTACTTATACGAGTAGTATTGAACTTGTTTATTCGACATTGAATAAGTTATATGTAGGAAATGATCCACCCCAATTAACCATATTACGTAAAGTATATTCAAATTGCCAAATATGGAGACGTTGCAATAGGAAGTTAAGTTAATGTAGAAAAACTTTTAAATAAAAATTTGATATTCTTACAATTTAAATAACAAAATTGCATGATTTAAAATGACATGATTTCCACAGAGTTGAATTGCAAGTTAAATTAGGTGAACATATGTCACTTCGATTATGAGAATAAGAGTGATTTCCTAGTCAATCGGGGTAAGAACTGTCACTTAACACTTGTCAGTGTTTCCTGAGATTGTTGAATATGCTTCAAATACCAAACATCATACATTTTGCTTTATTTTTTGCCTGTTAACGAGATTATGACAGTTCTTGACAGATTAGTTAAAGAGCGTTTCCAACTGTTTACTTACGTTTTTATCGCATCACCTGACCCCAAAACACGAATTGTCACCCACCCCTACTCGACTCAGTGCATGTTGTGGTACGAGTTTATTAAATAAAATCAACATTATGTCACTGCGTCCCACCAAAAGCTACAGTAAACAAATTATAATGTACGAATGCGGTATAGGTACTCGTAAGTAAAAATCTCTAAATTTAAAACAACTAAAAAAAAACTTACAAATCAAATATTTTTATTAAATTTAACCAAGTTAACAACACAAAAGGAAAAAAAAATCATACTGCAGGTCACAAAATTACAGTAATTTACACATAAAATCAAAGATAAAAGAAAAATTTATATATTTTAAGAAAAAATGTAATTGAAACGAATTTTTAGTGTTAATAAGCAAAGCAAATGAAAAGAATACTAAAACTAATCACAAGAAAATGATAAGCAATTATTTTGTTAGCTGATTTTTAATGGCATTTTAATGCTAAAACAAAAAAAAAAAACAAAAAAAAAACGTTCATTAATTCGCATTATTTAAATAAATTCTTAAGCAAATAATTTAAACCAACAAAAAGTTAAAAATCCCAAAATCCTAGTAAGAACATTTTTGCCAAATTAGTGAAAAGAAAATACCTTCATAATTGAAATTTATTTATTTATGAAATCCTTATGCCTTGATACACTTACATTTATAAAAAAGAAAAAAAGACAAGAGAACGATATATTCGTTATAATTGAAGCAGGTTAAACAAAATAAGTAAAAATTGTTATAAAATGTGTAATTTTCCCATTTAATTTAATTGTTTAACCAAACGTTTAATGTGTATGTACGTCAGTGGGAATAAATTTTCTTAAACGTGTTTGTTAGGTACATATACATATATGGAAAGCAAATGAATAAGAAATGCTGTATACTTAACCTGAAAACAAATACGACTAGGAATGATTTTAAACAAAATATTACTTTTGATTAAGCAAAGAATAATATTAACATTTCAAATATTTATTTATTGCAATAAAAGGATATGAAAATTAAAAGGTTTTTCATTTTGTTGGGGTTACCACCAGGAATGTTCTGTTAACACTGGCAGTTATTTCTTAATGGTTATGTTGATATCAACATATTGTTACATAATGTAGCATAATAACTACGCTCCAAAAGTAGGCAACACATTCCGAAGTGTCTTTTCATTTGAGGTTCGTGTCCACGGTAAGAGACGGATTATGTCTAAGACGACGTCGCGGAATTAAGAGAGAATTATAACCACAAGAGATTATTGGCTGCAGCTGTCATCTTGGAATTATTACATCAGAATTTTCTTGTTCCAGTGGTCGAAGAATTTGCTACAAGTTTCTGGCTATCAGAAATGCGACTATATAAGGACAGATGGCGATCAAGGCAGGGCAGTTGGGTTTTGAACCGCACGAAGAGATTGGAAAAGTGTTAATAGGCGAAGTTGTATTGTAATTTTCTGATAAATTGAAAGTTGAGAGTTAACAAGAAGAAGTAATTAGTTTGGATTTGTGAATTAAGTAATTGAAATGAGATAAAGCGATTTGAGAAGAAAGAGGAAGGAATTTACGAAGAACAGTATAGTGTGAACTTGAATTGTTCTATAGACTAGAAAATAAAGAAATAATCTCACAGAATAACGTTTTATCTACTCGAACCGTAGCTCGCATATAACAATATTTATCACCACTCTATATACACTGCAGGCCAAAAGTTTGAGGCCTACCTAGACACCTGACTTCATTCATGCAAGGAGATTGAATTTTATGAATTACATTGGGTTCTTTTACTTAAATTTTGTACTTAAACAATACACAACAGAGTCAGATAATAAAAGTCGGATTTTACACCAACGTTTTAGAACAGTGGGCGTTTTGTTTACAAATGTGAAAAAAAAACCGCTTATTATTGAGATTTTTCATAATTATTAGATTTTATGACTTTTGGTTGTTGATTCAGCACTTGTTTATGACTCCTTACACCAAAAGGGTTCTCAAATTCCAAAATTGGTCGACCTGGATTGCAAGGGTCTTACATAAAAGCCACACTTTTAAGACATAAGAATTTATTTAAGATTTTTCATGTCTTGAGTAAACAACTCGTTAAAAATGGGAAAAGTTGCGGAAAACACAACCGAGAAACGATCTACAATTATCACCCTTCTTAAAGAAGGCAAATCGCAGCGGGAAGTTGCTTCACAGTTAAAGGTATCAAGGTGCGGCGTTCAACTTACCATTAAACTACACACTCAAACTGGAAGTCTTGAGGACAAACCACGGTCAGGCCAGCCTAGATCTACAACTAAATACGAGGATCGGCTAATACGAGTAGTCACAAGAAGCAAAAGAAGTAGATGAAAAACAGCACCCGAAATACGAGCCGAAACAAATGAAACACGGAATAAACCGCTGTCTTTTGACAACGGTCAAACGAAGATTAAGGCAAGCTATTTGGGCGAGTTGCTGTTCGAAAACACCTGCTGCGACCACAAAACAAGCAGAAACACACCAGACTGTGTGGTTCCTACCTTCAAACATGGAGGCGATTCTGTAATGGTCTGGGGATGTTTCTCTTCAAGTGAATACAAAACAATACATATTAGAAGAAAATCTGTGACCTCTGGACTAAGATTAATTGGCCAAGAATTCGTATTTCAACAGGACAACGACCCTAAGCACTCGTCAAGACTTTGTCAAAACTATGAAGGATCAATGCCCATCATCCGAATCTGCGTTGTGGAATATACTATTGGATTGCTGGAGCAATATACCACAGGCAGCAATTCAAAAACTGATAGTTAGAATGCTAAGAATTGTAAAAAAAAGTAATCGACTGTAAAGGTGGCTTTTTCGACGAAAAATCGGTTTAAGTCATTTTTTCTTCTTTTTAATAAATTCATTTATGTTCAGAACAAAATTGAAATGTTTTTTCTTCTCATTTTGGTTTCATATATAATATATTCTCCGTTCATTTTGCATGATTATTATTCTACTAGAGTTTTTTCGATATTGGATTTTGGATTTCCTTCGAGCACTGAGGGCGGCCTCAAACTTTTGGCCTGCAGTGTAGTGTACACTAGCGTGCAAAAAAAGGTACGCACTCGAATAAAACAGACAATTTTGGATTTTACCTGAGTCTGTTCACTGTGGTGTTGAAAGGGTGGAGATATTCCGTTTTTATTTGTAACAGGTAGGCCAATCTTGATTGATTTAACAAAAAAAAAAAACAAGCACTAAGATCGTATTATTCCAACAAACCCGTAGTAATTTTAACCCTTTAAAAATTTATTTATGGTCTGTGTGTGTTTTATTGTTTTATAACATACGAAATATATATATTTAACATTTATTTGTTGAATAAGGGAGCAACTGTCTTCAAAATAGCCGCCCAGAGAAGAAGAAATGCTCAAGAGATTCGTTCCCCAAAGTTCATTAACAATGATCAAGGCCAGCTTCTTGTGGAAGACGACAAAATTCTCCACAGATGGCGACAGTATTATGAAAGACTAAGAATACTCTCCAAGAGCCGCTCCTAACCATGACGAAGTATCCGACATTACTGTCGAAGAAATTAGGAATGCCATCAAATACTCAAAAAAAAAGAAAAGCGGTTGGGCCAGATGAGATACCCTCTGAGTTCTGGAAAAGATGGGAGACATCGGGTCCAGATGGCTCATGATTATTATTTCCAAACTTGTGAGCGGTGGTCCAATGCCTAATCAGTGGAGGGAAAGTTATCTTCTTCCTTTGCACAAAGGGAAGGGCGATACGCGAAACTGCGATAACTACCGTTCTGTCACACACCAAGATCGTTGAGCGGGTATTAGATGGCCGACTGCGGAAAATAATAAGGCTATCTGATGACCAGTGCGGGTTTGTCTCGGTTAAATCAACAACAGATGCAATCCAAAGTATAAGGATCATAATGAAAAAACATCGTGATTCCTTAAAGGACTTGCATATGGTGTTGGTTGATTTTGAAAAAGCCTTTGATAGACAACCAAGAGATCTCTTATGGGTGGCGCTAAGACAAAAATGAGTTCCAGAAACCTACGTGCGCATGATCATGGACATGTATGAGGGAGCAAGGACAAGAGTAAGATGTCCAGCAGAAGTCACCGAAGAGTTCCCAATCAAAGTCGGTGTACACCAGGGAGCGTCCTTAGTCCTTTGCTATTTATTGCAGTCCTTGATTACCTGCTTGAAGGAAAAGTGACGGACCCCAAAGTGCATCAGTTATTCTTTGCTGACGATGGAGCTATCATAAGCGAAGATCAAATGGCCTTGCAACGAGCACTTGATGTATGGGTGGATGTTTTGGAGGGAAATGGGTACCGTATTAGTTCGAAAAAGACAGAGTATCTGTGCTACCCGTTCTCTGATCCACACCGGCCTATTCCAGACATTTACTTGAATGGAAAAGTGCTTCCCAAGTGTGAAAAGTTTAAATATCTGGGATCTATGATCAATAGCGAAGCAACTTGTGATGATGACATCAATCCTCGCGTAAGCGTAGGGTGGATGAAGTGGCGGGAAAACTCCGCTATCTTCTGTGATCGAAAAATGCCCCCTGAGCTTAAAGGAAGACTCTACACCGCAGTTGTACGTCCGGCGCTCACATACGGTTCACAATGCTGGACAATGTACAAAAATTATGAGGGTAAATTAACGGCAGCTGAGATGAAGATACTTCGCATAACAGCAGGAGTAACGAAGATTGATAGAATAAGAAGTTTAAAGATTCGAGGAAGCCTTCATGTAAAGAACCCATCACAAGCAAGATAGAGCACGACCGGCTCAGTTGGTATTGTCATGTTCAAAGGAGAGATCCTTCGAACCCCGTCAAAAAGGCAATATCAATCAACGTTCCTACACAATCGCGCAAAAAAGGCAGACCAAAAAACAACTGGATCACACAAATGCAAAAACACCAGCATTCGATTGGCCTCAGTGATGAAGTGATCCGAAACCGGGAAGCCTGCCGGTACTTTCTGAGGTCAAACCGGCAAACCCCACAGGCGGACCAGTAGAGAAGCAGTAAAGTGGGAGGGTTGTGATCCTTCTACTCCGGATCATAACTTCGCCGTAAGAAGATTTGTTGGTTTTGTATAAAATTAAAAAAAAAAACATTTTTTAATATGACATGTGGCCGCCTTTGGCTTTTATAAGAGCTTCAACCCCTTTTTGGCATGGAATCGTAAAGCCTGGTGATGTAACAGGTGTCTATTTCTTCATACCAAATTTTTTCGATGCGGCTTCTTAATTCCTATAATTTTACACTCATTCGATACAAACGTGCTTAATGGGAATCATGTCCGTACTGTTTACAGGCCAATGGATTTTATTTTACTCAAAAGAATTGGATAAAATAGATTCAAAACACCTTAAAGATTGATAAAATTATGAAAATAACATGTTTACATACAGCCTTAGCACGCATCATCGCTAAAAGCCATCGTAGGCCTATGAGTACCGTCAGCTAATCTGGCGGCAACACTCTAACCTAACACCATACAACAGCGCTGGCATTATGAGTTTTCAAGAGTGTCTCATTCGTTTTGTTTGCGAGTGATACGTTTTGCTCGACATCTCTAAGTTGTCATGTATTCTCTAAGTGCATCGCCCAACTCGACTCGACATTGAATTTTAATTTTCATCCATCAGAGCTAGCAACAGCCATTTTCGCTCTAAATATGCTTTTTTCCGACGTGGCACCGAATAACTCGTCACATAAAAATTCCAGCCAATCGGTTCGTCGACTAATCGTTTTAGGAGCTCATATGTATATACCTTGGCCCCATGTCGTATGGCCTAATACAGGGTCTTCCAATAGGGACTTCCGAGCTTTGACAATTGATAGCGGCCATATTGTTGAAGCTACATCTGTCAAATTGGCTGTCATTTATTCAGTCTGTTTTGCCAAATCACCATGGACGGATATAGCGTTCAACAACACATGCAAATAATAAAACTGTTTTATCAATTATTGAAGGTAAACGACCATAGACAACGACGTGTGTTCGCTGAATGGGCTCTGGAGCAGTTGGAAACTGACCCTAATTTTCATCGAAAAATCATCTTCAGCGATGAGGCTCATTTCTGGATGTATGAGTACGTCAACAAACAAAATTGTCGAATTTGGGACGATATCAATCCACATGAGATCCAAGAGCGTCCAATGCATCCCGAAAAAGTCACTGTTTGGTGTGGATTTTGGGCTGGCGGCGTCATCGGTCCATATTTTTTTGAGAACGACGTTGGCCAGGGCCATCATCGTCAACGGCGAGCGCTATAGGTCAATGATTACCAACTTCTTTTGGCCTGAATTGGATCATATGGACACCAACGACATGTGGTTTCAACAGGACGGCGCTACGTGCCACACAGCTCACGCCACATTGGAAACTCTGCACGAACGATTCGAGGGCATGGTCATCTCACGTTGAGGTGATGTGAACTGGCCACCGAGATCATGCGATTTAAACCCGGTAGACCTTTTCTTGTGGGGTTTTCTGAAGTCCCAGGTCTATGCGAATAAGCCATGCCACATAACCCATGCCATCGGTCAAATGCAGCCTGATTTATGCACCAGAGTCATGGAAAATTGGACATTTGGGATGCGCGCCACCCAGAGAAGTCGCGGCGGACATTTGAACGATGTTATATTCCATACATAATGGCATCGATAGGCCTTTCAAACGAATAAAAAATTTCGATAATATCTCACACTCACTTCGTTTCATTTAAATTTAAAGATAGGAAGCGCTTAATGAAAGACCCTTTAGTTCCAGTTAAACGATTACTGCCAACTTTCTTTAACTATTATCATTTTTTGTCGTTTAGAATTTTAATACTCGTGCTTATGTCTTAATACAAAAGTTATGGAAATCGATTCAGAAACCGCACAGCGAATGCAAATACGATCGTAGAAGAACGAAAAACGCCGTTTTTTCGACTCTGAAAAACCTGATTTAATGGACATATGAGCTTTTGCTTGACACCTCCTCAATTAACGATCTAAGCGCAGCTCTATAACCGCTTTAATTTCGAAGCGGGTGGCCGATTGGACCTTTCGTTAATAAAGTTGCTTTTTCTCCCTTCTTTTCCCATTGTGACAGTGCCGCTCTGTAGTTTTCTGACGCGATATTCTTAGTGATTTTTTTCATACGCGCTTCAGAACAGTAGGTGCTAGTACTCAACTAGTAGAATCGCAATTTTGCTTATCAATACTACCAAGTCAAACCAGGAGCTTCAAGCAAGTAGTCCAAGTAAATTACCAGCGACATTCGAACGACACAGAGTCCATTTGCGGAGGTGGTGTTGTATAGGTTATATTTTCCAAAGCTGTCTTCAGCTCCGATTTTAATTAATGAAACCAAACGACTTTCTTTTTATAAAAATGCAATTTTATTTAGTATAAAAAATATAGACATGTATGTGTATGTATTTATCATACAATTTCAGTATAGAACTCTGAGCTATGATTTTAAATAAAGCTTACAACATAAATTACAAGAATGCAAAAAAACACTTATAATACTGGATAACTTAGTTAAAAAACATGCATCGGTTTGTCTTTCTCCTTTTGTTTTAGTGCTCCATACTACTGATCTTAAAGAAATAATAAGTGTTGCCTATAGTTCCCAAGCAGTCAATTTTCTGAAAATAAAATATAAAAAAATGTTCGTTTTAATGCGACTTTTCTCCTAACCAATTTCACTACATAGAAGCAAGGTAAAATGTTTAAGCTTTATACTACCAATAAAGATGGACTTGAATCTTTAAGGCCCTGTAGGCTCAGCTATGTCGTCGGAATAAAAATTCCAAAACAATAGCATTTTTATCTAGCGACTAACGACTCTCTGTGTTGGAAACAATATAACCAACAAAAAGGGTGTAATACGCGGAGGTCTACTATCAAGAAAATAACTTAAAATAGACTTACCAGTATGGATGGCCATCATCCAGTTTAAAGTGGAACTCCTTTCTGGCTAAAGTTGACACATCTAGCCGAGGGAATTTAAAATGTGTCTCCCCAAACTTGTACAAAATGTAATTATTTATTAAGGTATAATTACAGAAATTATAAAATATTGAATCAATCAATATATTATTAAATCATTCCAAGATATATATAGTACATAATTTAAAACAAGAAAACAACTTTAAAAGAGTACAAAATAAACACTTTGTGTAAATATAAGAAACTATAAACTGGTTTCGAAGAATCCAGGGTAAAAATATAAAAAAAAACCATTCCATATACGAGTAGGATTCAGGAGTTCATTCCACTATTAATTCATATTCACTGACTTCCTTGCACATTTCATTAAATTCATCTACGAATTTGTTTAATTCAACCTGTAAATCAATAGAAATGAAAATCGTTTTTTATGAATTAAAAAAAAAATAGCCTTACTTGCTCTTTTGGGTCCTTTTTTTGTCGTTTCTTTGATCTCTTTTTGTGATTCTTATCAGCGTTCTCATCATCGTCATCGTCTGATGCATCGCTATCCATAAAGAAAACAAAGTGGTTACGTATCTTACGCTTCTTTCTGAACGGCCTCGTATATGTTCTTCTGGATTTCTGTAAAAAAAAAAAATAAACGAATCTATTAATGTGAATTTGTTTTGTTTTTGGAGTGCTTAGAATGTAGTGCGCCCAAATTATTGTGAACACCATTAAGGCGCCTTGAACAATGGACCTGTTTTTGAGTCAGAGTGCTCCAGTAGGGTGTACCCGCCCCGCCAAAAAAAAAAGCGGCAGCAGGACTACCAAGTAAATCTGCACGGCCAATCATGCCACAAAACCGCACTTTTTATCGGCATTTAACGAAGTATATTAGAGTGTCGTATGTGGCCTTTCAAAGGAAAGAGCGTGCGATTTTTTCAATTGCAGTGATATCGCCAGTAGTTGCTTCTTCTCCACGTGCACTAACTAGAGTTTAACAACCCTAACACGACCGTTTATTGTGGAATGTATGTATTTCGTCAAACGACATCGGTAATAGTGGTATGACAATATCGAGTTTCCTATGACTAATCGCAAACAATCTCTGATCTCATATTCCGCAATGACTTCTGCACAAGCCCTGATTATTATAAAGACCTTAGGAGACCGGCGGACAGTTTTTCATCATTAAATATTATTTCCGGTTAGACACCCAAACCAAAAATGGCGCCCACGACACATTTAAGATGTAGGGTTTGATTTTTGAGATATGACTTCATTTCCTAGCATCTAATCCCCGATTATATCCACAATTTATACAGCCTTGGCCAAAATTCTTAGGCATCCTATATTTTTTTCCAAAGAGGATATTTAGTGTAGTGGTTTGAAACTTAGATGGTATTAAGTTTCTGTAAACTCCAAGGGAAGCGTCCAGATAACTGGGGAGCTTGTTTGTTTTGCTTTTATCATTGCTCATGATTCACAGTATTTTTTTCCGTCCTCTTGATGTCATCATCATGATCAAGTTGCATTTTCAGCCATATGACCGGTCTACTGCCAGTGCTATGCCTTCGCAGTAGAGTTGACTTAGCTTTTCGCAATTGATCGACTTTTTTATTTATTTCAGACGAAATAAATAGATGATTGTTGACATCAGGATTTAAACCGTGAACCAAGAGCGTGACAAGCGTTGATGTTACCACTACACCACGGCCACCCTTTTTTTTTTTTTTTTTTTTTTCCTAAAAACCTAAAAATGTGTTATGGAATTACCCAACGAGATTATAAACAAAGGATTTTCGACTTGGAAAAGCCACCAATTAATACAAATATTGCTTTTGCACTTTGCTTGAGGTGAATAGACCCGGCTGATAATTTTGTATTCTTGTGTCGTAGTTTTAAAGTTTATTCTTTTATTTTGGAAAAATGGGCAAAACAAGTGAGCTTGGTCTGTCACAACGTATAAAAAGGAAAGAACCGACGTGAAATTGCAAATGAAGTGAAATGTTCGCGTTGTTTCATACAAAATGCTATAAAACAGACAGAAAAAAAGTTACCACTCATCGGGAGGACCAGATACGATCTTCCTTAAAAAACCGGAAGAAAAAGTCATCTGAGCTGCTGCTTTAACGGAGTGTTAAAAAAAAATCTCCTCAACAGTTAGAAAAAGACTTAGAGAAGCTGGGCTTAAAGGATGTAAGGCGAGAAAAAAGCCATGGCTCTCGGAAAAAGCTAAAAGTAGCGCCTGTAGTGGGCAAAAAAAATACCAACATTTCACTGACGAAGATTGGTGACAGGGATGAGGACCTAACGCAGCCAGCTTTTAGTACTGCAGGTGGTGCAAAGGAATTATTTGTTTTCTTCTAAACAAGTTTAGCACGCATATTGTTGGTAGGTTTAAATATACATACATTATATGTACATAAGTCCCTAAAAATGTATCTAAACCTATGTAGTGACCATGAAATAAAATGGGCTACTATAATTTGTCTCACAAAAATTGTCAATACAGGCCTTATGGGAGAGCTTTTGTTAAGACACTGGTGCCTATAAATGTGTTCAAGGCACTCAATTTCAAAAATTGCCACAGAAATAAAAATGAAACCACTAACTTACATAGGACTTGTTTTTGTAATTTTACTCAAATTTACACCCCGATCAGCCTGCCACACAACCGATCGCCGATGGCATTCGCTGTTTGTATTGAAAACATGAAAATCAAAACAGACTCAGAGCAAATCGTTACAGCTTTTTCTATGGTTTTTACCAAAGAGCTTTGGTGTTTTGTGCTTTTTTTTGTTACTTTTTGTTTTATGTATTGCCGTTTGATGTTTTTTTTTTTTTTTTTTTTTTCATTTCCTTGTTTTTCTGCAGTTAAAATGCAGAAAATTTTCTTCATAATAAAGGATATTTGCGACGAATTTTGAAGCATTCAATACAGTCACAGTGCAATAAGGAATGTGTGTTGATAATTAACAAATTGTGCATAAGGAAAAAGATGGCTGCAAAGACTTCGAAGGATTTAAATGGAGAAAAAAAGCAGCAAATTGTTGAGGCAACTAAAAAATTATACGGATTATATGGTGAATTGAAACATAAATATTTCGTTCAACAAATTGTTTTGTTTTTAAATCAGCAGATGGCAACCATACGGGTAATGCTCTCTGCTTTGTGGCGATTTGTCATGCATATTATGGCAATCCTGTAAGAGCTTAAACTTGTGACAGACTTATAAAAGCAATTGTAACAAAACAGAGAGGCAAATCTTTCCTGTACTGACAATTTTTGTGAGACAAGGTATAGTTGCCGAAATAAGAAACCTACTGATAAAGACTCGACAAAAAACCAAAATCATATGGATTCCAAGCCATTGTGGGATCAAAGGCAATGAACTCGCCGATGAAGCAGCTTCATACGCCAACAAAGCACCTTTCTATGCATTTGAGGTCTTCAGTAAATCAGATGTGCTTAATCATATACATCGTTTTCTTAGCCAACAGCAACTGGATAGTTGGAACTCACATAACCACCACTACCAAAGAGTAAACATCGACAGATCACATCCATTTTACCCCCCGGACATCCCAAAATGTAAAATTACCACCTATGTTCCACTAAGAGAATTGTGAGCAAAGAAAATATATGATTGTCGCTAGAGTTTCACTAATAAGAGTTCTGTCATGTTTTAGCTATTGTCACAGTTACACATCTTGTGGAGAAAGTTTAGTTAAATTCTATACAAGTAGTAATCTTACCGATACATCAAAGGATGTCTCTGGTTCCGGATCCTTAAACAAATTGGATAAATCAGCATCGCAACCGTCATTAAAGTAACTATCATACTGTGTGTCATCATTCGCCTGTTCGCTTTGCCGCTGCTTTTCAATCATAGTTGAGCACAACATCTGTTGGAGAGTTCTCTGCTTGGGTTTATCATCAAAAATTGTCTTGATGCGCTTATTTTTCGACGACGTAGCTGCTACTGGTTTCTCAGGCCTTAAACGTTTTAATCGCTGCAGATTCATTTTCAGATGCTGCTTATTGGAAATCGCTGATTGATTCAAAGTAACGTCTGTGAAATCATCATCATCGTCCTCGATCATATCTTCAAAACCGAAGAGACTTGTTTTGCTTGCGTTACTTGAGCCAGACTGATCTATCCGAGTACTTTCCTTAGTAGTGTCCTTTCCAGATTTGTTCATAGCCAATGGAGGAAGATTGATCACTTCTATAATGTTGATTGGTTCCAAAGGACTGCGATAGCTTAACGCTCGACGAGAATTAGAAGGGCGTTGAGTGTGACTTTTATTTACAGTTGCTTTAGCGCTGGGCGGAGCTATATTCTCTATATCAGAATCGTTGGAAGAGAAAGACGACTTGGAATTTGATTTATTTTTCAATGGTGTCGAGGGAATGTAATCCGATGAGAATGACGGTAAATTATCGGAGTTTCGACTGAAGTAGAAGAGATTCGGTAGTTTATCATCATCGACTCGCCAGGGTGATGCACTTCCCGGAATCGGAGACAACTGTGCCGTGCTGTCCGACTCTGGTGGCATTCTAACTGATTGTAATGGTGATTGGCCTACGAACTTTTGTGCCATTTCAAGCAATTTCTTTCTGTCGGTAACCATTTTCCTTTGCGGAATATTCTCGCTTTTACCTGCTTGCTTAATCATTGCAGATCGTGCTAGATCACTGAAACCTCGCTGATCACGGGTGGGTAATTCCTCGACAGTATCTGCGCCACCATCGTCAAAGTGCGAATCGTCATCAAAGTGCATCGTATTAACCACCTTTTCCTGCAATGGTTGTGGCTTAGTAGCAACAGGTTTTGGCTTAACAAACACATCTTCAGCTTTAGCCACATTTTTCTTCACAGCTGGCGTACGTTTTATCCTTGGCTTTCCCGTTCCTTTCTTATGCTTGGCAACAGTCACCTTTCCAGTGTCAATCATTTTTTGAATAACATCTGCAACCGGATCAGCAGTATCGGATGATGATTGTGAAAGAAACTCATAGATGCTGTCCTGTTTCTTCTTTCTTTCGCTTCTTCTTCTACCTTTAACAGGTTCTACAGTTTTGGCAACTGCAATAGTTTTGTCAATGCGAGAGTGGAAGAATTTCTTTGTGCAGTTCGAATTGTTTAAATTGCCGGTGCAGTTGGAATTGGTCAATTTATTAGGCGCGATATTTTCATCACCATCATCGGCAGACGAAGAGAGGATTTCTTCAATTAGATCCGACTTATTCAAAATATTTTGAGATCTTGATGAGGGAGAAACGACTTCTTTTGTCACTGTAAAGAAATAAAACGAAAGGTCAAACAAACAACAACAAAAAAACTCAGAGTACTGTGTAAGGCAGTTTTAAAAAAAAATCTTAATTTCATAATGACTGACGCTGTTATTGCAGTGTTTGTACAGAAAATGGGGTAACGTATACAAATAATATGTCAGTCGACATGTTATGGCTAAATTTACCAACATCAACCTAAAATACAAGCAATGTCCGAAATATTACGACAAGATTGTATTTGGCGATTTAAAAGGAAACGCTTTGGTAGGATCGATGATTATTCAGATATGGCTTTGTTGTCAGAGACAGAGCTAAGGAAATTCCACAAAATGAGCCTCAATTGCGCTCTGGCTCCTACAAAAGAAAAGGGACAAAAGACTGTTTTCATGAACTTGTCGAGAATACATACGAAGAATGCCAGAGTTGTGACGTCAAAATTGTCATTGGAGACTCAAACGCCATAAGAGGAAAGTAAGACGGCCTTGAAAGGCCTAGCTACCACTTCCGCAAACGGACTAAAGCTGATGGATTTTTGCAGCGGGACAAAACATAAAACAAAAATTAAGAGGCTGGCAGTCAGCAACACACCACAAACAACAAGAACCCCTCAATACCTTCGTGTACAGGAAAAGGAAGGACAAAAAAATGCTACAGCAAAAAAGTAGTCCGTAACTTCTAGCAAAGAGAAAAGATGTCAACCCAGTCGGTTTCGAAAATCTGAATAAATCATTTTTGGAAACTTTTCAACGGGTTTAAGACCAAAATCCCGCTGACAATCTGACTGTCTGAATTTTAATGATGGTCATTATTTCGACCGAAAGGAAATCAAAGAAACTATGGCAACACTCAAGTCCAACAAAGTCGCTGGGTCCGATGGACTAAAAAGTGAACTATTTAAGATTGTAGGGGAAGGTCCAGCTGATCTGCAAAATATGGTCGAATAAAAGTATTCCTAAAGATTGGAACCATAGCCTCATCTGCACCAACTAACGAGATATAAGCCTCCACACATATCATACCTACGTTTAGTGTGAACGCCTAAAATCCCATGTCCCCATCAGTGACGATTCAGGCCTGGAAAATCGACCCAGGGTTGTGAACTATATCTAGTTTCGGTATCCCGGTGGAGAACGCTGATTGCTCCATCAAGATCGAAAATGACATCACCGTGACCTTCAATTAATTTTCAAACTAGAATAAATAGTGCGAAAGTACTATAGCAACACATAGGGTTCTATATTCTAAAAGTCAGTACATCTATCATACTTGGCTTGACTTACTATGCGGACGACATTGATATCATAGTAGATCGAAGCGAGAAGCCAAGATAATAAATAAAAAAATATTCTGGCGTTAACAGCCCAATACAGGGCTTAGCCTAGCTTCCTGCAGCCACCCGTGCTGTGTGCAGCACGAATGGTTAAACCTACAATTTTATGAGACCGTTTTTTTTTTTGTTTCTGGAATTGGAACCTAGGGCCCCTCGCTGAGTAATCACGTACTTAACCACTTAGCATCCACGTCATCCATAACACTTTAAAAATATGACGTCAGAATGCTGACTAAGCTCGACTTAAAATCGCTGAAAACTTTTAAAAAGCATACAGATATCAGATTTAGGATATCAGATTAGGTATTTAGGTATTGAATCCCTAAATGGGGCAGGAAATAGCCTTAACCTTAATATAATAGAGAACTTGTGGTCAATTATAAAGGGTGGTTAAATTTTAAGGGCCGATGTTGAATGTGAACCACACCTAAACGTCAAGTTTTTTTCTGCATTTCATTTGACATTTCTCAATTTCAGACTAACTCAATTTGAACCATGGAAAGATACACAATCGAGCAACGCGTTAAAGTTGCTCAGGGTTATTATGAAAATGAGCGTTCAAATCAAAATGCATATCGTGCATTTCGTGATTCTTTCGGTCAATTTAATCGTCCAAATGTGCGTACAATCGGAAAAATCGTGCAAAAATTTGTGCAAACCGGGTCTGTAGGAGATGTGAAAACACCAGTGCATGCTCGTACAGCTCGTACTGCAGAAAATATTGCTGCTGTTCGCGATAGTGTGGCTGAAGAGCCGTCCACCTCAACTCGTCGTCGTGCCCAACAATTGCACTTCTCACGCTCGTCGTTGATGAACATTATGCATAAAGACTTGCATTTACGCGCTTACAAGGTGCAATTGACTCAAGAACTAAAGCCTCTTGACCATTTCAAGCGTCGTCAATGGTCACAATGGTGGCAAGAAATGGCAACAGTGGATGATCAATTTTCGAAGAAAATCATCTTCAGTGATGAGGCACATTTTCACCTCAGTGGATTCGTCAATAAGCAGAATTGCCGCATTTGGGCCAATGATAATCCAAGAGTGATTGTCGAAAAACCAATGCACCCACAAAGAGTGACTGTTTGGTGCGGTTTATGGGCTGGCGGCATCATCGGGCCGTATTTTTTCCAAAATGAGGCCGGTCAGGCAGTTACTGTGAATGGTGTTCGCTATCGTGAGATGATGATAACGAACTTTTTATGGCCCGAATTGGAAGATATGGATGTGGACGATATGTGGTTTCAACAGGATGGTGCCACTTGCCACACAGCTAACGAAGCAATGGCTCTTTTGCGCGACAAATTCAATGGCCGTGTTATCTCACGTGGTAGAGATGTCAATTGTCCGCCAAGATCATGTGATTTGACACCGTTGGACTTCTTTCTTTGGGGTTATTTGAAAGAAAAGGTGTACGTCGATAAGCCAGCAACAATTCAAGAGCTAAAGGATGAGATAATTCGGCACATTAACGGCATAGAACCTCAATTATGCCTCAGCGTCGTCGAAAATTTGGACCATCGGATGGAGGTGTGCCGCCGAGGTCGCGCGGCCATTTGGCCGATATTTTGTTCCATACATAATTGAACCATACCAATATTATCATAATAAAAAGAAATGACAGTAATTTCCTAAACAATTTGTGTTTTATTCAAAATCAACATCGGCCCTTAAAACTTAACCACCCTTTAGGTCAGAAAGTACGCAACAAGGCACCTAAAATAATTGAAAAGCTCAAAACACCAATAGAGAAAGATACAACAACAGAGAAAATCCAAAAACCTTATGGCACTATGCCTTTTCTCTATGCTGAAAACTTTTAAAAAGCATACAGATATCAGATTTAGGTATGCGTTATAAAGGGT
This sequence comes from Pocota personata, assembly GCA_963082735.1. Taxonomy (NCBI): domain Eukaryota; kingdom Metazoa; phylum Arthropoda; class Insecta; order Diptera; family Syrphidae; genus Pocota; species Pocota personata. The sequence goes on along the minus strand of OY720429.1, from coordinate 242,170,666 downwards.
GATTCAATTGGAGGTTACAATTTAAAATTGGCACTACTGTGGTTTTGTCAAAGTTAAACAGCTGACATTTGACATCTGAGAATACTATGCACTGACATTTGTAATTATGGAGAGGTATACGAGAGAACCACACACTTTAATTGTTAAATTGAGAAAATTTAACCAACACGATTCGTGCATTGCGAAATTATGTCTGTATGCTTAATAGTCCATCTCGTGCCGCGGTTAAGAAATTAATGGAAAAATTCTGTCGCGCGAAAATATTGACGCAGTGAGTGACGGATTCGACAGTTCGTTACAATCCGTCAAAATCGCAATTGAAACTTTTCTAAGGCTCCACGCACTGCATTTTAACAAATGATATGCATTTGCATGCCTACAAGACCCAATTAACTCAGGAATTGAATTCATCAGACTATGAAGAACGTCGCGACTTCGTTGATTGTGTGTTAGAGTACCACCAAGTCGATGGCGATTTTTCGAACAAGTCGTTTAAAATGATGAGGCTCACTTTCAACTGAATTGCTACGTAAACAAACAGAATTGTCTCATTTGGAGTTTCACGAACAACCAATGCATCTACAAAAAATCACTGTTTGGTGCGGATTTGGGACCGACGCACGGCGTGACTGGGCCATACTTTCTCGAATATTTTCGTGATGCTGCTGCAACAGTCAATGGGTTAACGTTATCGGGACATGATAAATTATTTTTGGCACTAATTGGACGATAATCATGTGGAAGACATGTGGTTTCAACAAGATGATGCCACCTGGTACACACCAAAATTGTGCGATATCACACCGTTAGATTTTTTTTCTTTAGGGTTATTTGAAGCAGAATGTGTATGCCAATGACCTCTAACGATTTCAGAGTTAAAGAATGATATTCGATAAGTTATTCATGAACTACCGCAGGCTTTATACCGAAAAGTAATGGAAAGTCGGATGTGTACAAGGTCAATATAATTTTTCATGTTTAATGTCAATGTCTCAACATTACATTTACAGTTTAGCAAAAAACAATGTTTTTTTCTTTAAAATTTAAATTGTAATGTCCAATTGAATCAGCTTTATGTAGACATACCTATGCAATATGCTCAGTAACATTGACCCCTAAATAGGTTTCATTGAAAGGTAAATAATGTACACCCCGCGCAACAAAAAAAGCCGGGAGGGATTCGCCGAATTATATTTTATTGCTTCCGGGTTAAGTAATGCACATTTTGGAATGTGTCGGAATTCATTCTGACAGTATTTAACAGTGCGTGCAGTTGTATTTCTTAAATAAAAGTGAAAAGAGTATATCGCGATGTCTAAAAGGGTACAATTGAGTAAAGAAAATAAGGCAGTTATCGTCGCCTTATCCAAACAGAATCAGTCATTTCGTGAAATTGCTCGACAAATTGGATGCAATGAGAGTTCTGTAAGAAGTTTCTGTAACAAATATCGTGGGAATAACAATCTGGACAGAAAAATTGACACAGGATTGAAGAGATGTACCACTGTTCGGGAGGACCGGGAACTGAAGAGGCTAAGCTTGAGAAACAGGTTTAAAAATGCATCGGAGTTAAGAGCTGACCTGCGAGAAGCTACTGGGGCTGAAGTTAGCGTCAGAATTATCCAGAATCGTCTCAACGAGATGGGTTTGCTAGCAAGGAGACCAGCGAAAAAGCCACTTCTGACCAGCAAAATGAAGAAAACACGCCTTAGCTGGGCTAAGGAAAAGCCAAAACTGGAGTGTTCAAGATTGGTCAAATGGGGTGTTCTCTGATGAGTCCAAGTTTAACCTAATCGGACCGGATGGGAAGCAGATAGTTCGTCGTAGAAAAGGGGAACGCTACAGCAACGAATGCATAGCTCACACCGTAAAACATTCTCCTTATGTTATGGTGTGGGGATGCATCACCGCAATCGGAGTTGGATCTCTAATTATGCTCGAGGGTACTGTTAACGCCATGCAGTACAAACAAATTATCTGAGATGGTGTTGTACCGAGTATGGAAATGATAACAGCAGAAACATCAAAACCAATTTTTCAAGATGATTCAGCACCTTGCCACCGAGCAAAATCTGTGAGTAATTCGAGGTTTTTTTTTCATATTTATGGGTGTTTTGAAAATCTTACGATTTTAACTTTAAAATTTCCTCCACAGATTAAAACTTTGAAAGAAGAATTAGGAATAGAATCCCTAATTTGGCCGGGAAACAGTCAGGGAATGAAGATCCAAGATAAAAAAAACAAAAACCATGCAGCATCTAAAGAGCATCATTGAAGAAATGTGGTTCAATGAAATTAATAACAATTACCTCGGTAATCTCTATGCCTCCATGCCAAACAGGGTTCATGATGTTGTTAGGGCGAAGGGTGGTGCTACGAAACACTAGAAACCTATTCTTAGTGGCATTAGAAAACTGCTAAAAAACTGCTGTTCGTTGTTTTTGGAACCAAATCTTACTAAGAAAGCAGAAAAATGTTAAATCTGGTAACGGTGCAGACCTCAACCAACTTTGTGTGCAAAACGGCTAGCTAAAGACCGTGTTGGCTGCAGATGTTTCTTGCCACTCCATTAAAATAAAGCGCATATGTACTGTAATGACTTGCAATTGGAAGCTAGGCGAAAATCCGCTGGGAAACAAAAATCTACCAACTTACCAATTAGATCATCTGAGGTGTTTTTCGATTCATTTCGCTTTTCGTCTTCATCTGGCAGCACAGTATCGTTAGTAACTTGATTAGAATTGTTTATATTCGATGACATAGTGGTTGCATTATTTTGCGTTTCATTAGATCCGGAAACACAACTATCATCTTCCATAGAAAGCAATGCTGGGGTTTTTGTATGTAGTCGTGATCGTAGCATTCTCACTTTGGGTGTAAAACAATTTGTAGCACGTAAAACCGTTTTATCCGACAAATCTTTCCATGTTGGAGCCCGCTTGGAACGACTGTTCTCCTTCTCATTTTCGCTTTCAAATTCTGCTGAACTCGAGTATACATCGTCGTCGGTTTTCCTTTTATTTCTGGCTAAGGCAGATGTTACTTTTGGTTTGGCACTAGAAACTGGGCTGTCATCGACGTCGATCTCGATAAGAGGTGTCAGCCGTCGCTTTGTTACGATTGGGGATGGTGTCGCTTCAAGAGTCTTACTCGACCAATCGGCTTTGAGGCGCTTGACTAAAGTATGGTCCTCAGATTCTGGAAACATTTGAGATGCTTTGCGACGTCTTGAAGTTAACGTGCTTAAAAATTTATCAGCAACTGGCAAATCAGGAGATACTGTTACTCTTCGTGTACCAACAGATCTTCTTTTGAGTTTAATTGAACCCTTTGGAGCAGTTCTAGTATCAATTTCAATTGGAATGTTGCCTGTAGATGTTGGGGCATTATTCTCCTGAAGATTCTGGTTCGATTTAGACACATTTCTATTATTTTCATTCTCATCTACTTCGCCTTTAATGGAGTTTTTGTTTTTACTCAATTTCTTACCCCTACTGGCTGTTAGATTGCCAATATCCCCCAGAATCGGACTCAATGGACGTCTGGACTCCGTTGTAAGAAAATTCTTATATTTCAAACACTTTTTCATTACTCGACCCGAGCGAGATACCGTATACGGGTCATTCTCTTTATACACACTCGTATACATTGGTGTAGAGGTACACTTGGACATACCATTCATTAGAAAGGGTGTCGCTGATACGGAACCTTCTGGCGAAGTTTTTCGTTGGGGTAGTGCTAGTGGAGTTCGAAAGAGTTTTACCTGGATTTTCTTCGAAGACGGAGTCTCCGGAGCAACGTCATTATTTTTTGCTTTAGTAACTTTACCACTTAACATTTTAATTTTCACTTTTAATTTTTTGGCGCTCTTTACTTTTGTCATGTTTTTGTTTGGCCAATGAGAATTTTGATTAATGGAATTCGAGACAAACTAAAAGATATACAAATTATTTTTACAACACGCACATGCAGTGATAGGCAATAGACCGATTTTATTTATTTTAAATATTTAATACGCAGTAATTTCAACAATAACTAGTACTTCAAACAAGCGAAATTTCATGCGCAGTTCCAACGCCATGACAGTTGTAACGATTACTATGCGTTGATACGCGTCGCTCGGGCGCTATTTTTCGTTGGGAATTTATTGGTACCTTCGTTAAAGAATTTCCTATGTAATGGGAAGTCTGCACTGCTGGTGAAATTATTAAGCAGGGCATACATCTAGTATATAATTGATCAATGCTACAATATTGTTTTTCCATTTTAGACAAAAAATGAAGCAAATAACGTAATAAAAACAACAAGAAATATTTACATTTACTCTTGTGTAAAGTATCCGAATTTGCTTTGAAGCAAAATATAGTGTTGAAAGAACTTGCTGCATCTGCAGATAAAAATATGTAAATGTTAGTCTGCTTTACAATTCTCCCGCACAATCTTTTAATACTGGCCAACCTTTCGGTTTTATTAAAAAAACATATTTTTCAATAATTTGTTTTAAGTCTCCGCCCCGTTGTAAAGTAGCAACAAACCCAAACAATCGATATTAGTGCTCAGATGTTCATCTAAAATGCGAAATACCAAATTTGAATGTCCTAAAGCTACTTAAAATTCCTGAAAATGTGCCTTTGAAAACTGGTATTTCGCTGTATTTAGGAGCCGATTATAGCCGAACTCACCGCCAGAAAGTTGCTAGACATCGATTTTTATGATCATAAATTCTAGTACATCAATAAAAGATATTAATTGGTTTTGCCTAAATGCTTTGGGAAAAATGTCCACTACCTCTCCCACAAACTTTTCAACTTTTCAAGTATGCACTCTTATTTTAGTAGACATATTTACATTCTATTATAAATTTCGTTATTGTTTTTGCTATTAGTTCAAACAAACCCTTTGTTGTATTTCAGGGCAATATATGATAGATCCCTGAAGAAAAAGTTTCAATCTACCTTACATTTTTGGTTATGTGGTCTATGAATGAATGGTATTATTTTTATAATATACTCGTACATAGGTATTTTGGATTTCGAAAATATAGCGCCATTTTTCGCCCCAAACTAGTGGACAAGATGCAGGGTGTTGGATTTCCAAAATTTCTAGAAATCTCAAAAACTACTGAGCGGATTTTGATGAAATTCTTTTCGAAGTTTGCTCTGTAGATCGTCCTCTGTAGATATTCACGTGTACTCTAATTTACACATGCGTGGAAATTGATAGGCGTCACACTCACTGCAAAGCGACCGATTATGAAAAAATATTGTAGAATGCCAAAACAGCGATTTTTTTTAATTTTAAATGTACTTGAGAAATTCAAGAAGATAATCTCAAATCGTCGCTTCAATATTGATAATAAAAATTCCATTTTAAACTCTAACAGAACATTTGAAGACATTTGAAAAAATACTGGGTCATAGTGGCGCCTTGAAAACTGGCTATATACACTTCCAACACATCCGAAAGATAACGACAACTTAGGGAGATAAGTGTAGAGTCGGGACACTTGCTACTCGAACTAAGTTGGTCATGTGGATGTGTTTGTCCTAGAACCATCAAAATCGAAGGACGGGTAAGATATGGTGCTGTTATTTTTAATCCGACGTCATCCAATTTTTTCCCAACAAACGGCTTGTGTCAGGAAATTCGCGTAACCTTTTTATAATTTGACAACAAACTTTACTAAAAAAAATAAAAATATATTTTACATATTCGAATTCCTTAAGGTGGAAAACAGTTTTCTTTTTTTTCTTGGGCTACATTATGCCCTCAAAAGCCCTCCCTTTATATCATTCTGGTACTGAAACACCAACAATTATTAGAATCTACATTTTAGGCACATATCTCGCAAACGATAAGTCCTACAAAAAAAAATATTATGGTCGGTATCTTATAAAATGTCCAACTTTACCCTGAGGTCTACAAAAAATTCTTAGAATCCAAATTTTAGGTTTTGGATTTTTCTGCAATAAACTTTTAATATTTTCCGAAAAATTATCGAACAATTACGCAATCTTCCAAAATGCCAGACTCTACCCCGAAGTTAATAAAAAATAATTTTTTGGGTACGAATATCTTGGAAATGGTGCGCCCTACAAAATGATTTATTATGGCCGAAACTTTAATTTTCCGATATTTTTGCTCTTTGAAAATGTTTTCAAAATGTGCCACTTTACCCTGAAATTATTGGAAGTCGATTTTCAGTGCGAATATCTCGAAAATAATGCGTCCTACAAACAATCACAATCATAACTTTAGGTTTTTTCATCCAAGGTGTCGGGCTTTACCTCTAATTAAATGGAAATCGCTTTTCATTGCGATTATTCCAAAAAGGTTTTGTTTTTGGTTTTTTGAACTCCCAAGCCCACGTAACGGATTTCGTGTTCATGAAGTGGGAACTTTGTGATTTAATTGCCGCTTGGCTGTCCGTGAATAAATGGATGGGGCTCCTTTTATTCAGGCGCATGCTTTGATGGCGTGTAATTCAGCCTGAAAAACACTGAGACATTTTCCAACCGGTTTCAAGACTTTGTGTTTAGACCCACGGACGTCAACACTAACTCCAGAATCAATTTTTTAAACGTCCGCATACCACGCGATTCCTTTAGGATCAAGCAACGGACCGCCAGTAGCCCAGCTATCGCGGGTGATGTGAGAACTTCGTGAGGCACACTACCATATTTCTTGCACCTATAAGGGCAAGTATTGGTTTCCTGAAAGCGTTGAATTTCGATATTTTGATGAAACTTGACATTACTGTAATAGAAAATCTCAGAAAAGTGAGTCTCTCAATTCTTTCTGCCTGTCTGTCTTTACGCACGATTGCAACCTAAACGGCTGGGCGGATTCACTTCAAACTTCATATCTGGGGTCTGTGGGGTCACTATGCGATGCAAAATTAGAATTTTCATTTCAACCCCAAAATTGACGTTACTTTACAAATTCGAAATCATTTTACCCGAAAACGGTTCTTACGTCGTGCACTTTACTTATCCCGAAACCAAGTCATTCAGCCTATTTCGATAGATGGTGTAGGGTTTGTTTTGTTTGGCGTTGAATTCTCCAAGAAAGTTTTGTCGAAGATTTCGTAGAAACAGTACTGAATGATTATTTGCCTCCTCTGTGGTAGTAGGTTCACATGAAGTAAACTTAATACTTTTTGCCTAAGCTGCCTCTGAACCAACCCACATATGAATAATCGTGCCAGAATGCTCGACTTGTATTCCGTCTCTAACCGATTCTGCAAGACACAACCTTGCACACTGTATCCAAAGAAGAGAACCTAAGTATTTGAGCAAGTAACGAGGATTTCTTATCGGCGTGAGTACTCTCAAGGCTTCAATGCCTCATTCGTCAAACGAGGCCAACATGATAAAATCCGTTTTTATGTGAATTCTCATCAGTCACTTGCTTATCCCCCAGTGTCATTGCGATGCAAAAATAGTGAATAACTGTTCTGATGCTTGTGTTGAATATATTTAACCGAGTAACTTGGTTAAACTTACTCTACTTATTATCAACGAAAATTTTCGGATTAGTGACCCGAAATACATGAGGAACCATTCCGGCCAGCGTAGTAAACAGCTCTTCAGATATATCATGCGGCAATAGAAGCTGCAGAGTACTGAAAAGAATAGAAAAAAAGTATGCAGTCAAATCTACCGATCTATCTTAGATCCTACCTCAACTCAGCTCCGCCCCAAGAAGCAGATTCAATCATGAATCCCTTGGCGCATTTGAACACAAGCTCAGCCCTCCGCATGCACCATTGCACAGTCATGTCCTATAATTCAACAGAAAATAATCAAATTACATTGATTACTTCAAAGAAAATCCTTACCTCTGACATCTCATGTCTCAGCAGTGCTGGGATAGTCAACGTAGTAACATCATGGCGACTGGCAGTCTTGAGAATATTCCGCAAACCCAATATAACTGGATGCCGGGAATTTATCTCACTGGGGCTATTGAATGGCTCATCAGAGATCAAATGAAATATCACATGAGATTGCGAAAGATTGGAATGCTTCGTAATGAAAAAGTCTCCAGTTTTAAGTTTTGGACTGGATTTAGTGGGACTGCTCGAGTTGGATCCATTCAGTTCCTTAGTGTCAGTAACAATTTGTTCCAACTGGTTATCGATTTGATCAAAGTGAAACTCTGTCGACATATTTGAGTTCTTAACGATATTCTTATTGGCCTGAGCTTGAACCGATGGTGTAAGAACTACCACACCACACAGAGAGCTAGAGTACAAGCCAAGAGCCATATTTAGACCATTCAAACTGCAAAGAGAAACAGTCGTCAACACCTGCAACATAGAGGAACCTCCCGACCTTACTTCTCATCAGAATGTAGAGGGCTGCAGAGATCTGTTACATTAGCGCTCAATATACGAATATTATGCATGTGCTTCAACTGTGACCCCAAGTGGATGGTAAAGCTTTCCTCCATCGAAGGCATTTGAGAGATGTACATTGAGGAACGATTCCCCAGCGGCAATGGCGCCTGGGGTGAGGGAAGAAATATCTTACTCACTTGACTGGTTATCCATTCACGATATTCATTCTTTTGATGACCCCTCTTCGCCTCCAGTTCGGACTCATAGCGCTTTCGAATGTAGTTTTGGGTTGCATACTGTTGTGCCAGGAGGTTATTAACATCTTCAGAGGTTGTCGAGATGTCCAATTGATTGATTATGGATTCCATTTCTTCTTGTTGGCGGGAGTTCAGAGTATCTACCTCCTTTTCCATTTGATTCATCATATCGGCTATGACTTTGGCGTGGTTTCTCTCCTTTGCCAGAATCACTTCAAGAGATGACGAGTCGAGGCGAAATAGTCTGAAGAGAAAGTTGAGATCTATTTCAAAGTGAATGCACTGTAAATAGGTACCTGTGGAAACTCTGGGCAAAGATTTCCTCATCTGAGGGTCCAATTCTATCGGCAAATTGAATTAGCTCTTCTTTGTACAACTTCTCCGTGTCTTTTATGATGGCTTCCACGTCAATTTCATTGTCGCGAACCTTTTGTAGAAGTAGCTCGTCGCGATCATCGTAGAACTTTTGATTTTCTGCTGCGATAAATTCCTCAAGCTCCTTTTTCAGAGCTGAAAAATATTTATGTTCCTACAGATTTCTTAAAGTGGAGTTCAATGGCAAATCTTACGGACGTCTGCATCCAAATATCGCATCATGGGGTCCATCTTATTCATTAAGTTGGAAACTATTTCTTCTGGGCATCCATCGAATGGTATGGTTATGTTCTCGCATACCTCCTCAACGCAATTTTCATAATTTTTGTATTTATAGGCAAAATTGACTAATTTTGTATCGGTATCCATTGTTGTTACTCCCCCTATAACTGACAGTCAGCTGTTGCCGTCGGGTAATACTTAGTGTTTTGGTAACACTGAAACTTTTCGTTAAGCTAAAGGTTGAACTATAATAGAAGAATGGTTTCGTACGACCACTTCAGAAACAGTATGAATACAAATTATTTGTATTGTATGACCATAATAGCTTTTTGCTTCGATTCGTTGAGCAATTGAAAGTACTGAAGGAAACTTAACGTTGAATTATGACATAGCTTCCAATTGCTCCCTACTATTATAGTTCAGCCTTAACTGGGACAAGCGTTCACATCAATTTGAGGTAGGATTACATTATTGTAATGGGCGGGTTAAGTCGATTAACCCTGCAGTCGTCGCGCACCAAAAAGTCACACCAGTCGTCGCGCGGATTACATATGTAATCCATTTTAAAATTAAAGAAAAACCCGTATGATTTAATTTTTTCAAATTTATTTTGCTGCAAAATGCAATTACATATTACTTAAAGATAAAAAACATAAATTATTACTTCATAATACAAAAAAAAAAAAATTAAAAAAATTAAAATTTCGGATTTCTTGTAGAAAAAAGAAACTTTGGTAGATTACAATAGTAATCCGCGCGACGACTGCAGGGTTAAAGCGCTCAATGAGTGCCATTTTCGTAACACTATAATAGGTTGAGAGATCTCGATTTGACTGCAAAACTAGTGGGCTTTTAGTTAAGTAGTAAGCTGGATTCCAAGTCAAAAAATCTGCCTAAATTTTCAGTCAGTTCTAGAAATGTCAAAATAAATTGGTTGCGGAAACTTTTTTATGTATATTTCTTTGTGGACTAGTGAAAAAAATTATTATCCATCAGAATTTCGATCTGTAATTCATTTATAACTATTTTGATGGTCGATTAACAATAATGTAAATGATTTCAATTCAAATACAAATATCAGGATAAAATGGAAATAATAATTAGAACCAATGTTGACACTTATGCAGTTCAGTAATTATTAGCCGACTGTCGTTCAATATGTTAGGCTTTGACTAAAATTATTCCGCTTATATTCTATTCTATCCGCTTGTCTTTTCTCTGCTTATAATAACGCGTTAATTCGCTTTAACGTAATGCGTGTTAGCTAATGAGCTTTATCCATCATGTCAAATCTTCAGTGCATTTTGAAATCTAATTTTTAATTCACTTTAAATAATTTGAAAGAAACGTGCAAGCAATCAGCTGACAAAAAGGAGCTTACAGGAATTCAACAAATGAAATAGTCAAACATCATGAATTTTTTAAATGGAGAATTCAGATTGATTAGGAGTAGAGAGAAATTGTTATTAATTCGGTTCAACTTGTAAGACAGTATGTTTTTTCAAATAGAATTAAGCTTACTTAGAGGGTGGTTTAAAAACGAGTGTTCGCTGAAGACCCTTAAGATTTCAAAGTCCTTTAATGGAGTGTTTGTATGATCGCATTAAGCCAATGCTCATTACCTTAAAGCGGATTAATGCTTTATTTGAGTGTAAATATGTGTAGAGAATTTGCATTTTAATCGAAAAATTAACGGTACTTTACTAATGGCTGATTTCTCCAAAACGGTTCGTTTAAATTTAAACAATTTTTTTAAAGTCAAGCTATGATAAAACAAAACAGTATCTAAGACGATTTGCTAAGGAAAATTTGTTTCAATTTTGAGGCTATGACTCAATTGATTTTGTTCGAAATCAATACCTACAATATATTTGACATATTCAATTTTAATTTTACACGGATTTTTTTTTTAAAGAAGCATATTAAGTATTTGTTAAACTTACGATACGTTTAATAAGTTACTTTAGATACGTTTGCAGAAAAGTGTTTAGGAATAGTTTTATGTTGTATTTCCTGCGGCAACCAGACATGAAATTAATATTTTTTTTAAAGTTCATATAAAATGTAATTCCAGGAAAATAAACCTAATGCGCACCATTCACATATTTACGTATTTTCATCGGTATAAAAAAAAGTCAACCCCCATGCTTTTTCAAAAGGCATCTAGGGAAGTGTGGTACAACAAAAACCATTCGCGTTGCCATAATAAAAGCATTTAGTCGCACTTTTCCATTTCAGATAGGCATGTAATGGGAATCGGCGCACAAAATAAGTCCCTGAGCTTTAAAAGGATGCCTTCAAACATTCAAAAAAATATATCTTATTGTAATTGCTTGTGTTGCCAGCTTAGGAATCTATACTGAAAAGATGCCTCTATTTTCGTCGAATGGCAGCTCTGCCTGACGTTTGACATTTGTTTTAATTTTTTTGTTGTTTTGGCGGGAGTCCATTGTCTGCGAAAATCCACGATTTTAACGAACTACAACTCCCTTTGTCGGGAAATTCTAAATTAAAATTGCTACCACTGAAATGAAAGTATCGTTCGAATGGAAGAGGCGTGTAAAAGCAGAATATCTCAAAATTCGTCAAAAGAAACGATACAAACGTGCCGATGAAATCAAAGAATTGTGGATTAAAAACTGGTACTCAACTCGTATGCAAAGAAAAATGCCTTCTTAGCCCCTATTCATTTCAGGGACGAACATAACTATGATGAGCAGGACATATGGTGCGAGTCCAAGGTGTGGGATCCGCAACCAATGGACACGCCGCACATTGACTGCATGAAAAGCGCCGAGGTCACTACCAGCGATGGTAAGTATCTCAATTTCATTAAAAAGCTGAATTAAATGTCCCACTTTTTGTAGGTACCAAGCCACAAAAAGTACCCATCTGCATCATAAATGCTGTCACGCCCATCCCCACCATGTATACTTGGGCGCCCACTCAACAAAATTTCATGGTCGAGGATGAAACTGTTTTGCACAATATTCCGTATATGGGCGATGAAGTTCTTGACCAAGATGGCAAATTCATTGAGGAGCTGATTAAGAACTACGACGGCAAAGTACATGGGGACAAGGATCCATCATTCATGGATGACACAATATTCATTGAATTAGTCCACGCCCTGATGAAGAACTACTCGGAGGAGAATGAAGACGGGAGCGATTCCCCGTCAAAAACAGAACCGGTGAAGAAAGATTCTGATAAGAGTGAGCAGCCGAAGGAGGTGGTAACTACTGCAGAGAAGCTACCTTTCCCACGGCCAATTATATTTCATGCAATAAGCACTAACTTCCCCGATAAGGGTACCCCCCAGGAACTCAAAGAAAAGTATGGTAACGCAGTTTCGTGTATATTCTCTGACTAATTGTATACTTTTCTAGATATATTGAGCTAACAGAACGTCAAGATCCGGAGCGTCCCCAAGAATGTACCCCGAATGTTGATGGGGAAAAAGCTGAAAGCGTATCACGAGAGAAGACACTTCATTCGTTTCATACACTCTTCTGTCGTCGTTGCTTCAAATACGACTGTTTTCTTCACCGTAAGTTATGGAATTAATTTTTTAATTTAATCGACTTAGAATCATCTGACTTTTAGGCCTTCAATCCAGTCATGCTGGGCCAAACCTGCAAAAACGCCGATTTCCAGAGCTAAAACCATTCACAGATCCTTGCGGGAATACTTGTTACATGCTTTTGGTTTGTTATTTTCCTTGGTTTCACATGTTTCTCAAAAAATTACGGTTCATCGTTTTCTTTTCTTCTTTTTTCTTGTAGGAAGGAATGAAAGAGAAGCTGGCAGCTGATAACAGATCTCAAGCGGCAGATTCAGGGAATGAAATCAGCTCCGAAGACAGCAATGACAGTAATAGCCAATACAGTAATAAAGAATTCAATGTAGACAACAAAGACAGCAATAATCCTTGTATAACTGCATCATCGGCTGAGATCAATTCTATGATAAGTGAGTTTTATTAGAGACAAATATGATTTAGATGTCATTGATGTCACAGACCTCCTGGTCATAGCGAAGGATTTAAAGTAAGATATTGATTAGGCTTTAAAAAAATGGCCCAAAGATGCTTCAGAAGCTATCTTAACTTGAAATATATTCCAAAACTTTGGTTGGAAAAGAAGAACTATGTAAGTGTCCCTTACTTACTTTTCAATATTTGTAAAAAAAAATTTAACAGCTTGTTATGCTGCCGCTTCTCGGAGGAGATTTGTTATCACCCTTCTTGTATTTTCTCGAAAAGTAACGGTCCTGAAAACTTCAATAGTGAACATGTTACACGTTGTATGCCGTGTCCGTCCTTCAATCCGTCCTTGTATTGTGGTTAAAGCTGGGTTCGAACATTCGTGGTACAATGTACGTGGTCGATATTCGATGATTTAATTTCATTGTACCTTGAAACCCACCCAAACTATACGATGTTTTCCCAGTCGTATTCGTGGTTTCAAGATAGACAACGATATGTTGCTAACCCGCCGTAATTTGATTGACGAGTTGGTCGATAGCTTTACTTTTACCGCGATCGCAAAAGGGCTCGTTTTTAACTTTTCGTAAACAATGAGAATTTTTATCCACCGTGTTCGTTATAAAAGTATGCCACGTCACTGGCAAACCTAGTGCAAAGCGCATCTGATGCATCCGCATTTACAAGGTCACGATGTACGACGAAGTTAAGCAGTCACAGATTTCTTCTACGATGTTTTCCATTGACCAGGTTGTCATCTACACCAATGATGTTCGTACTTGTACATCATAGATAAACACGTAAGTCTGTGTCCGGCTTAACGCTCTGTGCTAACCGAAGAAAGTAATTGGTTAAGCATATCACGGCTTAAGTGACTTAATCAGAGAATCTTCGGTTAAAAAACGGGATTTTATTGATATCCGATTCGGCAATATCTAAAAGTTCCTCAAAGAAGGAATCTGAGGATAATGCAGGACAGAAGGCATACATACAGTTGCGACAGAAATCAATATGTGCTCTCAACTTACCAGACAGACTTCTCTCTCTCTCTCTTAGGGACAGATATTTTTCTGACCCAGACAGTAGCTTAAGTCTTTAAAGTCCTCGATTGTAACAAACCTTCAAATCCAAATGGAATGACTGTCTTAGTTTTGAAGGGGTATCCATCTACGTAAGCTCTTTCACCTACCGTACTCTATAGGCATATTGCCGAATAGGTGGGTACTTGCGAAAGTTTGGCTAATTCTCAAAAAGTGTCGATAAAATCTACCCATATAGCTATCAACGCTTAGCATTAAAATCATTGCATGAAGAGTATTGTAAATTACCACCTTATTAAATATCTGAAAAAAACTATGTACTAAATAGCTCGTCAGTATGACGGAACAAATGATGATGTACGACTATATCAGGGCTCAGTCCTCTCTCCTACCCCTTTCCTAGTATTTATCAACGACCTTATCTCTCTTATTTGCAATCAATTCCTTCGCAGGCGGTAGCACTATTGACTTCGCTTTTTCTTTATCGGCTCCACGGCAAATGTCCCAAACTATGGAGTCCCAGCGACAGCGTATGTCAAACGAACTCCGAAATCCCAGTTGAGTTCAAATCTTCGCTGAAATCAGCAAATTACAGATGCTGCAAAATGCCTCGTATTCCTCAAAGGTGTAAACGATTTTCTCACCTCATAGACTTAGCTTGGATTCATATACATATATTTGTCGAGAGTTCCCATGTCATGCCTGAGTTTACTCTAGTCTATTTCAAATCTCCTGTACCTGTTCTTCCATTATAATTGTTCGAATGAAATCTGTAGCTGCACTTGTATGTCCCACCAGCTCGACCCGGAACTCAGAAGCACGTGTCATTAAGAGATGTGTCTCAGACAAAACGAAACATCTGAGTACCCAAATCATGAAGACCACCTTACGTAATTTCATCTTAGAGGAACTGATGGACCTCTGCACTTTTGCCAAAGGCTCAGGCAAATTTAAAATTTACTGCGGACAAATGCAGCGCTAGTGAAAGCTTCAGTGGCTGCGTTTGCCTCTTTTTTTTCTTTGCAAGGTCAAAATAACACAATGATGTCTTTATTCAGGCACATGGAGGTGACAATATGATGTGTGTCGTGGTTAGATCAATCAAAGGTGGTAAGATACGGACACTGGTGTTTTCCTAAAAGTCTGTGTTTCTTTTTTTCGGAAAAGAAATTCTACTGTGTTGCCTTTCATTCTCACGGGGCTAATACAACTTGTTTCCTTTCAGCCGATATGATGAACACAACAAACACCAAATGCGATTGGACCGGTGCCGATCAATCACTATTCCGCGCTCTACACAAAGTGTTCTTAAAGAATTATTGCGCCATTGCGCAAGCTATGCTCACAAAAACCTGTCAGCAGGTAAGCTTGTATTTTATGAATAAAAACATAATTAAGAGCTTATTGATTATTATTTTTATTTAGGTCTATGAATTCGCTCAAAAAGAAGCCGCCGATTTGATAATTGAAGAAATGCGTCAAGACTTTACACCACCACGAAAGAAGAAGAAGAAGCAACGTCTTTGGTCACTGCACTGTAGAAAAATTCAACTCAAAAAGGACTCCACATCGAATCATGTCTACAACTATACTCCGTGTGATCATGCCGGGCCGTGTGACGCCAGCTGCTCCTGCATTCAGACTCAAAACTTTTGTGAGAAGTTCTGCAACTGTAGCAGTGATTGTCAGAATCGTTTCCCCGGCTGTCGTTGTAAAGCACAATGTAATACCAAGCAATGTCCATGTTATTTGGCTGTACGTGAATGCGATCCAGATCTCTGTCAGACATGTGGTGCCGATCAATTCAACTTGACCAGAATAACCTGCAAGAACGTTAGTGTGCAACGCGGATTGCGTAAGTGTAAATGACACCAAATCCTTTATGAATAGAATTGTTTTGATAAGGATATTTTCCAGACAAACACCTTCTCATGGCGCCATCCGACGTGGCTGGTTGGGGTATATTCCTCAAAGAAGGCGCTCAGAAGAACGAATTCATTTCGGAATATTGTGGAGAAATTATTTCGCAGGATGAAGCTGATCGGCGTGGTAAAGTCTACGACAAATACATGTGCAGCTTTTTGTTTAACTTGAACAATGACTTTGTGGTCGATGCCACACGCAAGGGTAACAAAATTCGTTTTGCCAATCACTCGATCAATCCGAATTGTTATGCGAAAGTAATGATGGTTACTGGCGATCATCGAATTGGAATTTTCGCCAAACGGGCTATTCAGCCAGGCGAGGAGCTCTTCTTTGACTACAGATATGGACCAACAGAGCAATTGAAGTTTGTCGGTATCGAGCGGGAAATGGAAATCGTTTAAAAAAGAGCAAAAATCAAACATTTTGTAGTTTTAAAAAGACGTAATATAACTTAAAGCATTAAATGATTTATTTTCTATAAAAATTAAGCAGTTTCAGCGACATTAGCTATGATTGGTTTTGGCCGGGATTTAAAGATTAATTTCTTTGTTACGATAGCTCTTACTTTATACTCGGTCCGTTGGGTGGATTTATTCTCAAGCGCTGCTGTTGTATCTAGTAGTGTCCGATCAACCGTCGCATTAAGATTGCTTTCATCATCTATGGTAGTAGTTTCACAAAGATCTACACCCTCGTTGGTTTTTGATTTCTCTAATACTGCGTAAGGTTTGTCGACTTTTTGCTCTCTACCCTGCAGCATGTGATGACCAATAATCATTATCTGGAAATTGAGAAAAAGAAGGACATTCATGTAAAAATGTTACTCAATGAGAAGTATTTTTAGTTGAAAAAAAAAAATCCAAATCGTAACCTTTTGAGGAAAACTATACAATAAATCATCCAATTGTAGAACTATGAAATGGAAAGTAGTAGAATTGCAGATATCGGCTCTTGAGGATGAAATCGATCAACAAGAAAAACAAATCCTATAAATTACTGTAATGAACGGTTAATAAGGGTAGTTGAAGTATTTACTATACAAGAAGATAGTCACAGATGAGTGTTGGGGTTAAATTAAAATAAAATCGATCGCACTATTGTACCCTGTCCTTAGACACAAGTTTTCTTCGGGTTGACAACTCGAAGTCCAGCAGCTTAATTGCTGCTGTATTTAAAAGGATGGCTAAAATTCACGCCGGGTGTTTTTTTTTTGCCACTACTTGCCGCCGCACTGATATCATCGGAATGTATTAAGTAGTCATTGTCGTTCATGTTATGGTCGAAGTAGTAGCGGCAAAGATGGGCCTACTTATAAATCAGGATAAGACGGAATGTATGCTGTCAGCTGAATTGCCCTTCACTCATTGATATGGTTTGTACCAGTCTATAAGTAATTACATAACTAAAATACTAGAGGAAGTAACACACCAAGGCATACGCTGAGAGGTTTTTCAAGCCGGCTACTTCCACTCACAGAGAACAATTTGGGGCCTCTATGCAGATCTAACTTAAGGACAAAGACATACTTCATTTTAGCAGCACATACCGACGAGGTATACACCACTTCAATCGACTTTGGGAATCCTATTGAATTTTGAAGAATTAACCATTTTTTGAAGCGCAAACTACTTGCCGCCGCACTGATAACATGAAATCACTGATTATCGTTCATGTTATGGTCGAAGTAGCGGCAAAGATGAGTCTTTTTCTTTTTTTTTTTTGTCGGTGCGGGTACACCCTACTGGAGCACTCAGACTCAAAAGCAGGTCCATTGTACAACCAGGCCGCATTTTAATGTGTTTTTTTCGTCTTTTATAAAAAGACGAGTAGACGCTTCAGTGATGAAGAGCTTAGGTCATCAGCACTCACCACATCAGCACCGAAAATTTGCCTGATCCGAGCAAAGGCAGCACAATCACATGGGAAGTGTTCCGCAGTGTCATCGCCCTCTCCACAGGAGTCGCAGACAGGGGTAGCGCTCAAACCTAGCCCATGGAGGTGCTTGGCAAAGGCGAAGTGGCCCGTAAGAGCGCCAGTAAGTTGTCTGCAGTCTTTTCTGCTAAGAGATAGCAAGAAAGCCGCGGATATCTTACAGACGACGGGGACCATTCGTTTAGTCTGCCTGCATCCTGGAGAGTCATGCCACCTTCGATTGTGTTCACTGAAAACCCAGTCGTCAATGGAAGCCCTAACCGAGGACGCTGGCAAACACAACGTGGGTTCAGGTCCAGAGAAATCCTTGTCTAGCAAGCTCGTCAGAGATTTCATTTCCTGTTATCCCTTTGTGTCCTGGGACCCAAACAAGATTCAGTGAGTTCAGCCTTCTGACCGAATTCAAGGATGTTTTGCATTCTCGAACTATGTTGGAAGTAGTTAAAGGATTGAGCAAGGCCTTAAGCGCAGCCTGACTGTCACTACAGACGCAGATACTTCGCCCCTTCCGCCAGTTCTTACCAATATAGTCCACAGCCATTAGGATAGCATATATTTCTGCCTGGAAGACAGATGTGTGTTTTCCCAATGAGAAGTGAAGCCTCATGTTGTCGCAAGATGGGTCTAGTTATAAACCAGGACAAGACCTGCTGTCAGCTGAATTGCCCCTTTACTTGTTGATGTGGTTTGTACCAGTCTAAAAGTATTTTTTAGTAATAATAATACTGAACAACTTACATAACTAAAATACTTACTAGAGGAAGTAAAACTAAGCAACTCTAACTTAACTTAAGGGAGAAGATATAGTGGAGCGTCAATACAAACTTCATTTTAGCAGCACATACCAACGAGGTATACAACACTTCAATTGGCTTTGTGAATCCTATTGAATCTTGAAGAATTAACCATTTTTTGAAGTGCAAACTATTTGACTCTTTGCTGCGATATTCAGAAAATAATGTTACATCTGCGCGTCTCTAGTTTCAGAACAACTTAACCAATCGGAGTAAAATTGAATTTACCTTCCTCTTTTTTGTGCCCCATGAGAACGTTAATACGTTGTCTGCAGTCTTTTCTGTTGAGGGACAGCAAGAATGGAGAACCGTGCACACACGATTGTGTTCATAAGAAACACAATCGTCAATGAAAGCTCTGACCGAGGACGCAGGAAGACCCTACCTTTAGTAAATGAATCCGAATTTTTATAAATCTTTAAACTGTTTTCGTACGTTATCTTTTATAATTTTTTTTTTAAAACTAAAAGCACAAAACACATAGAGAGTCTCCACTCAGCCGAGTGCCATTGTTATTGGCGGTGGTCCAATGATAGTTTTTTGTGTTAAAAAAAAAAAAAAATTACCACTCGGTACACAATAAAAAATTGTGATAACGCTTAGTTGATGGCGAATTGTTTACAAGCAGAATTAAAACCAACATAACAAAAACAGTAAACACAATAGACATAAAAGAACACAAAGAAATAGCTGACACCAAATGCTGGAAGAACATTAGAGAGCTAGACAGGGCTAACTATGACGTCCCAAGAAGAGAAGCAGTGGCGCAATTGAGAATTGCTACTAAACATGATTGTCTACCTCACCGCCTATTCAGAATCGGGATAAAACCGAATGCCAACTGCCCACTCTGTAACGACACCAACGAGGACCCACAACACCTCCTCAACTGCCCGAACCTCAACCAACAATACCAACAAGAAAACAACTTAACAGCGCTATACTGGGAAGCCCGAAGGAAAATGGAGTAAAACCCAACCCTGCCATTGGAAACAAACAAATAAACATTTGAAATTCCTAAAATCGGAACAATAGAATCATCTACATACAAATATTCACCCGATTACCATTGTCCTTCGTGCATCTAAAATTCTATTACAAATTTGTTGCGTCAAAAAAGTTATGGAATACAGAATTACAACAACGGGAATCGCGGTAATTTATTTCAGCTCGAATGATACCATACCAATTTAGAAAATTGAACATCATGGCAATTCTAAAAACAGTCGACGGATGTGCAATTTGTTGTCCAATTACGCACCTTTGTACATATAAAAGGCCCTGGTACAAACAAATTAGTTCTCACTAACTGCACAGCGAAACTGCACTGAGTAACAAGTTTCTTCGAAGAAAAAAGGCACCGTAATTTTCGATTTTGTTGTCCTCTAGTAGCCGCATCTGCTAAAAACGCGACAGGCAATTAGACGGAAATGGAAAGATCTCCGACGCCAAATTTTGGTTGTCCAATAAGGATTGTGGATCGTTAAAACTGTTATCAACTCTTCAAGGAGCCACATTCCTTCAATTTGAACGAGAATCTATATATGCTACGGAACTGACCTCTTTGGACTGAAGGAAATAAGATGATGATAAGCCATACATTAATGTCTCAACCCGACAAAATAGGGAGTCGCGATAATTGCAAATGCCCACTAATCCCATTGTCGTGTTGTCTTTAAAATGGAGTGACAGTAACGTTTCATTATTCCCGGAGAGCAGGTACTCAACAAAGAAAGAATATTCGTCATTTTGAACCCTTCACCACGTACTATATGCACATACTTTACTCACCGGTTGTCCATATTTGTTGTAATATAGGTCGCCGATAAAATGATTGGACAGATCCTCATTACCACGAGCTTCTAGGTCTCCCTGCAATTCGATAATCGCCCATTCAGTTACGCCTGTATCTCCGCCCGGTCTAAAACAAAAGAAAAAAAGGTAAAATTTGCAAATTTTAACAAACACCAATCACCCAAACCCACTCCCAAAGAAAACACTCTTTTTTAAGAATTTAAATAATTTTTATTCTACAAAAAATCGCCCAAAATTTATCCACGGAATTTCTTAAACAACGGATGAACGTTCCCAGCATTCTTCCGCTTGTACTCATAGTAGACGCCATCATCACCGCCTGACATAGATCCTAAGCCACCGGCTCTTTTGAACCCACCCACACGATAACCAGGCTCGCCTGGTAGCTTCTCGTCTTCACAATCCATGTCCGAAGCGGCGAGAACCTGCTGCAGCAATTGCGCTTGCTCCTCACGAGTGTTGTACATCAAATCTGGTTCAGTGTCCATGCCACTTAAGTGAGTGATAACCTTGTAACTGTAGCCTTGGTTCACCAAGAACCGTTGGCGTTTACGAGAGTAACTCATTTCCATTGTATCCTGCGACACCAAGGTGTAGAAGAAAGCATTATATTCCTCAGCGATTGCACCCTTCTTTGCACGCAAAATACGACCCAAACGTTGAGCCTCCTGACGACGAGAGCCACCATGTGACGAGATTTGTACCAAAACATTAGCCTCGGGCAAATCGAAACTTGTATCGGCCACTTTTGATACAAAAATTGTGTTCACCTTCGGGTTAAACTTGAAATTTTGCAGAATCTGAATACGTTCGTTCTGCGAAGTGGGCCCATAAATGAACGGCTTGTTCATTTTGATGGCGTAGTGCTTTAATGCGAACACGTTATCACTGAAAACGATCGTTTTATCGCCTCGCTTCTCATGGTACTTGATCAAGAACTGACAACTGCGGAACTTTGACGGGTTCATCACATACAAAAGCATTTTCTTTGAAGTCTTTGTCGTGAGATATTCACGATAGAATTCCGGTGACATAGGACACCACACCTCAGCGCACTGCACGCGGGCAATGTAACCCCTCTTTTGTAATTCCAACCAGTTGGCTTCATATAGCTTTGGCCCGATGAGGAAATTCAAATCAGCAATTTTGTCGTCCTCACGAAGAAGCGTGGCAGTGAGACCAAGCTTGCAATGACTCTGAACGATGGTCAGCACACGACGGAACATTTTCGCTGGAATTGTGTGCACCTCGTCCAGCACCATTATACCCCATTCCTGTTCCTGCAACCATCTCATGGTTTGCTCTGCTTCCCATGAGCGTTTCTGTATGTGCGTGATCATAGAGTATGTGGTCACCAAGACGCCACAGCCCATTGGTTTGTCCTTTGCCTCGGAAGTGAAACGGCAAATCATGCTATCATCGGCAGTTGACCACATCTTAAATTGCTGCTTCCACTGTTCAACCGAGACACCACTGTTGCACAGCACCAGCGCTCTCTTGCGAACGGTACAACAGGCCGTGACGCCAACCAGAGATTTACCTAAAAATTGGATTTGGTTGCATACAACGGAACGATGTGAAAATATCTTTACAACTTACCAGCACCACAAGGAAGAACAATAACTCCAGAGCGCGCTCTACCATTGCCGAACATTTTACGCAAACTCTTCTCCTGATAGGGACGCAACACTGCCGCCGGCTTTAGATCAATATTTATGTCAGGATTGTGGGTATCATTGCGAAAATCATACTCCGCTAGCAAGGGATGTTCTATTTCAATGCAACGCTTCTGAATCACTTCTATTTTCTCTTGATTCACCTCAAATGAGACAGTTTTCAAGTTAATCTCATCCTCATCCTCTTCGTTGTCGATTTTCTCATAAAAGTTTGTGATATCGTCTGGAACTACTGTGACACCAGGCACAGCTGCATCGGGCTCCACCACTGTCGCAGCAGCACTAGTTCCAGCAACTGGTTTGGAGCCAAATGCAGTGATGGCCTTAGTGTCAGTTGTACCGGTGATAAAACCGTCGCCTTCGTCTTCTTTTCGCTTCAGACGGCAAGTCTGTATAACCGGGTCTTTGAGAAGTTTCTGTAGAATTTCCGGATGCGGACTTTCAATAAAGTATCTAAAACAAAACGATTCTCTGAACTGGAGAAAAAAAAAATCTATGTACGAACTCACTTGTTATGCTTCAAGACAAGTTTAACTTTTCCGTATGATAGTGTACAAAGCCGTATGAATTCGACGATGCCCTCAGGGATGCTTGTCTTGCTAAGTCGCCGCAAATACTCAATAATGTCGTGAGTTTGCAGACCCACAGATACAGCTGCATACAAACTATACGCAGTCAGCTTATACTCATGGATATGCTCGGGGCGACATACAGGCTCCGCGATAGCGATCAAGAAGTCATGGGCATGCTTATACACTGGCGAAAAGGATTCCAGGAAAATATGTCCATTAGGAGCAACCCACAATGGACGATTATGGTGATCTTGCTTTAATTCCATTTGTGTTCGGTAATCCTTTGCACCGTATTCGTCCTCTAAGATTTCTTCGTCAATTTTTTCGGCGTTTTTTGATGCAGCCCCAGGGACACCATCTGCTTCGTTGCCAACATCTCCCACATCAGTGTCTTCTACTAGTTGAGTGTAGGCTTCATCCTCCTGGCGACGCTTCTTGCCTGCATACAAATGGTCAGTGCTCGTGATGAAATGTTAATCAAAGTGTGCACTTACCGAATTTATCCCCACTAGATTTATCTTTTTTTGATTTTTTTGGTGGACCCATTTTTTCAATTCTTTGCTTTTCAATATTGTTCTTTGGAAAACACGAAAAACACCTTTGAAACTTTTACATGAAAGGTGATCAGTAACGCAAAAAAGTGCAGAAAAGGGACAAGTTTGTCAAACGTCACAATGACAACGCAGGGGATATTTAAAGAAAAGAACAACCAACTTTTAGACGGCAATAAAAGAAAGCAATACTTTGCGAGAACCAAAAGAAATGTAATTTGCTAATATGTACTCACGTTTTTACAAGAATTGGCATATTTATTCTGTTTTATATTTCTTATTAAATTTTAAAGGGAAATAAGGCGCCAGATGATAAAATGTCGTCAAACAGTGGCATTGCCAGATATGAGTAAAATATTGCAAATATAATACAGATACGTTAAATGCATATTGCATGATGGTAATTACAATACATCCCCCCTTTTGAAGCGAAGAAAAAGTGTTTCCATTGAAGCGGTAAGAATTTTCTATTGGTCATATTAAGAGTCATTTTCGATTTCGAATTAATAGTGTGACAATTGCACATCATTTTTGTCAACAAATAAATAATGTCTCCCTATTTCATCGCTTCATCTACTATAAGTGCTTCAATGAAATAGCCAGCTGCATTCTGTCCCTTCAATAGTTTTCTGATAATACTCGTCACTCTTCGAATGCTCATCAGTTTACCCTCAAGCAAATCTTCGGAAGTACTTTAAAGTATAGGGACATGTGGAATGCGTTGCCGTACTATGTTTTCCATATCACTACCACCCACAACTGTTTAAAACCAATGTGCACCAGTACCTCTCTTCTCTCCTTTCTACTTTTTCCCACTCGTGCGTATTTTAAACATTTTAAAAGTAGCTCAAAATCCCTTGTGCACCAGTGTAAAAAAAAAAAAAATTAAAAATCATCAGCGTGTGCATAAAAAAAAATTGTTGCTAAACCTGTTTAGTTGGTCATTAATAGCCGTGATAGATCAATATAGTTAATCAAGCTTAACTCACAGATCCCTATCAGAAAGTCGGTCTGTCGCCTATGTCTTAGCTCCAGACGAGATGAGAGCTTTGTGGAACTGGCATAGACCTAAGCTGGTTCACAAAACGAGCTCAGCTCATTTTTTGTCAACTGCGCTGTCACTTTTGGAAAATGGGGCCGGAGTGGAAAATTATTTTACGTCCTAATAAATATTGTGGTTTTATTATTAAATAAATCCCGATGAATAGATTATTTGAGAAAAATTTCCAAACTACCTCCAAAATTAAAACCAATTTCAGTTAGAAAAACTTTTCTGTAATATATACATTTGTTTGTATTAAAAATTCTTTCAACATCCCTTAGATTACGTTTTCAAAATGATTAATGATTGCAAGTACAAATTTAGCCACAAATGTAATTGTTAATAAAATGCTGGGAAAATGTTTGTGCAGATTTTGTTTGGGGCATAAATTAGTGCGTGCCTTCTGGGCATCAATAATTAACCTAACATAAAAATTAATAACTAAACTCATCATCAAAGCATTGTGAAAAAACGCATATAGTCCCTTATATTAGAAATCAAATATTATGTTCCTATTTGGCCAAATGAAAAAAAAATGAATCTATCTTGACGCATTATAATCGGATGTGCAAATAAATTGTGTTTTTATGTAGAAATAATAAAACTTTCACGCCCAATTGGCCACCAAAATAATACACCTCCTAGTAAAACAAAATCGAAAAAAAAAATATTTAGCTTACAGTTGTGATATCGCCGAGATTACTTTTTTTCTTCTGATGAGTGCTGATACGTTCCGTTGACTTAAGACAAATAAAGGTTCTTTAAGGAAATCAGAACATCAACATCCTTTTAGTCATTCATTTTACTCCAATTTATTAACGCATTGAAGAGTTATTTGCAGTTTGCTTCCTGCATCGAATAATAATTAAATAATAACTAAAGATCTTATTTTGCATTTATGTTAAATACGTTTCTATGATAGTGGACAGGAACAAATGCAAAAAAAAATCAAAAATACCCTTGTTTTTGTTCTCACATTTTCATTTTCCACCTATAAATACATATACCTGCTTTAGCAAATTAACAATAATTGATTAAAATAATAAAATTAATTAAAATAAAACTCGCCAATTACCTATCAATGAGTGCGTTCAAAGCGTATGTACATATGTTTGTTTAAACAAATTTTGAAAAAAAGCAATAGACTTCATTTAATACGAAGTGAATCCTATCGAACTTCTGTCGCAGTCAAAGTGGTAGAATTGGCATGAGTGCGCTTCAGGCTCATCCTGTTCCGGTGTCTCATAAAAAAAACTCTTATACTATTTACAAATTACTTATATCGTATTATTTTTTTAATAAGAAATTGAATATCATTTGGGAGTCGACAAGTTGTTTTGTGTGTCAGCTTTTCTATATAGCGGTAGCCGGAAATCACCGAGATTCCGTAGACGATACCGGTTGTTCGATATGTATGGAGATATTCAGAAAATATATCTTGTTTTATTTTATAATCATGATTAGTTCGTTAAGTTTTAGTCACTGGGTAACAGTTAACCATCGTAGGGATTGTAGCATCATTATTGTGGTCTGTAGATCAGATCAATGTACACATCCAAATATTTTATTTCCTTAACATATTCAATGAGTACAAAATTTATTCCAATGCTCAAATTTAAATAGTTCCCATTAACACACATTTCTTTTTTTAACATTAGTCTTAAGTTTATTTTTACACAAGCAATTATTTATGTTCTCTTTTTTTCGATGAATGATAGATCCACAAGCTTTATTATTGGTTTGACACAGATATGCATATAAAAGTATCACCTGGGCACAGGCGTACATTGGAATGGGATAGTGCGTACCTGCAATCATTTATATAAAGCAAAAAGATACCAATAGGTGTCAGCGGCGGGGTTACAAATACGTTTGCCTAACTCTACTACAGGCTAACTGGGATTGGGAGTTATACGCGATCAATTTTGTTTTGTCGCGGTTTTAAGTGGAACATGTCTACTGTAACCGTAGCCTTACCCACAACAGCCCTTCTCAAACTGCTTGCACAAAATATGAACATTTGACATTTGTCAAAATTGTTTATATACCACCAAAGTTTTTTTTGTTATAAATTTTCGTAGAGCCTAAAAAGTTACTGTTCCTATTGGTAAATTTAATTTATCAATAAAAATGCTATTAGCATTTAATTAAGTTAAAACTATTTGCAAATTGCGATTGCATATCTAATTATCCCTTCACTTGTTGAATACTACACGCCTGGCAGTGGAATTCCTATGTTTGCATTTCTCCACAAGAAAATGGCGAAGCACGTTCAACGAAAATAAGCAACAATTTCTTGTTTTTATTTTTTATATTTTTTTAATTTCTTCACATTTTGGATTATCATCAATGAAAAGATCACCAATGTTCAGCGGAAATGAAGTGGTACTATTCGTTTTTGGTTCGTCGACCGTATTTAATGGTTTTGGCGATTGGGGTGCTATGTACGGCATGCATTATCGTATCATTGATTACTAAATCGTTTCCAGATTTTAGTAATCCAACTTTGGTAAGAGGCATCCATTTAAAGTGAATGATTTACTTTAATTCATCGCTTTAGGGTTTTGAGGCTCGTGGCACCGAAATAGGACAACGTTTGACCGCCTGGCGAAATCTGTGGCAGGAAACTGGTCCATCTGGAAAGTTGATAGCAAATCCAAATGACTTGCTTTCCTTTCAACAGGATTCCAATCACAATGATGGTTTCAGGGGGTATCACAAGAAGCGTCAGCGCAAAAAAAAGAAGAATAAAAAGAAAGTTAATAGTGTGGACTTTTCGAGGAAAATGAAAACTCTTCGACAGTTTGCTATGATGGAGGTGGATGCTAACCCCACCGAGTGGAATGGTGATACTGGGGTTTTCCGTGACTATGCGATAACAAACGACACTGTGGTTGAACAGAAACATCATCATTTTGCCTATGGACGAAACATGTCGTTTGTAGATGAAGACGATCAACAGGAGAGGGTGGAAACGAAGAAGAGCACTTGGCGGATACTGGCGCAATCAACACCGCCACCTCTGTTCAACACTGCTATTCACATAAATATCGATGGGTATTTCTGTGAGTCTCCAAGTAAGGGGAATTTGTGTGAATGTCTGCGTAAATTATGACGTAGTATGTTTTAGATAAAGAATTCTCGCACTTTGTGGTCGAACGGATTGGTCCAAATTCGACGGATTCGCTTTTTGATGTAAATGCTCTGTTGGCGATGTGTCAACTTGAACAGCAGATAACTGCGGTACAGGGCTATGAGGATTTTTGCCAGAAAGAATTGCTTACGGACAATTGTTGCCGTCCATGGTCGATACCGAATTATGTGGCGTTACTTACGAACAGAACCTCGTGCTTTGATTTAACTGTAAGGTTGTTCTAGGAGAGACACAGTGTTTAGTTGAATTTATCATATTTTCAGCAAGAGGACGTTACAGCTGTCCAGAGTCTACTTGTAGGATGCCATGACTATTATCATAGTCTGAAACTAAGCGATGATTGCAGTGAGGCTAGGTGCTATGCACCGATGGAGTGCACTCGCCACAATGCGGTGTTCAACATTTTGCATTTTTTGACTGATTTAAATTTTATTAAGGTGAATGTAAGTGCATACAATTGGCGTTTGTGACTTCCTTTTGTTCATTCGTTTTCCTTGCAGGAATCTAATGTATTTCTTAAGTATGCTATGATATTTGTTCCTGTCGCACAGACAACTAAAATCCTTCCACTTTTTCATCATTGGGAAAAAACGTAAGTATATATGTACATATCTTTGTTTCTACCTCTTGGTATTGTGGAATTTTTTAATTTTTTATTTTAAAAGAAACGAAACCAAATCAACGAGCACTCATACTCGAATTCGGTCCATTGTACTACCAGGCAGAAGAAGAAAGTTGAAGAATTTAAAATTTATTCGTTTCTCTTTTATGTTCTGATGGTTGCTGGTTACTGTGAATGAATGAATGAATGTACTTTATTTAGCTTTATAAAAGTAGAATGTTTTACAAAATAAATTTATATCCTATAAACTAGTAAATAGTCTCAACATATTCAATAAGCTTGTTGAATCCATGAATACCCATACAACAGATGGTTCTCTGACCTCTTGTGGTTCTTGATCTTTGAATTCTAAGGTCACCATAGTTTCTTAGGATATATTCCTTCACTGCGTTTGTATGTACGTTTTCGCACAGGTAACCGAGATACATATTGTTTTTAATTTTAAATGCAAATATCCCACATAACATAAAAATTCGTTGATTAATATTCAACCATCTTAACGCACTTAACATAAAACTTATTGATGAGTGTCTACTACATATTTTTATATTCCTTACTTTACGTAATACACCAATTTTTTTTGCTATTTTATTTGTTTAATTTGTTCATGGTTTATTTTGTTTAGGCACACTGTAGTATCCTTTCCAGAGGTGCAGAGTAGGCCATTATCAGCAAACATAATGAGTTTCGAAGATTGTACTACCGTATTGTTAATAAACATTAGGAATAACCACACTCCCAGTATTGTGCCTTGTGGTATTCCTACACTGACGAGAATTTAGGGCGATATCTTACCATTTATGGAAGTGCGTTGTGATCGGCCTGATATGAAGGATTTAAACCATTTAAGTGGGCGTCGTGGCGTAGTGGTTAGTGTGCCGGATCACTACGCAAGAGGTTCCAAGTTCGAATCCCAGAAAACACCAAAAAGTTTTTCACGATCCCACCTCTCGCGAACGTCTGACAAACATCCGAGAGTATTGTTGTCACAAGAAAGCTTCTCAAAACAAATTGCCGTTCGGATACGGCACTAAACTGTAGGTCCCTTCCATTCGGTTGAACAAAATAACGCACACAACACGAGTGGTTGCGAGAAGCTAGGCCCTGGCACTTAAAGAGCTGTTGCGCCAAATATTTATTAATTTAAAGTTCGACCAATTTAATACCGTAGCATTTTAAATTTTTTAGTAAGATTGCGTGATTTACCGTTTCAAAGGCCCGTTTTAAGTCCAAGAATATTGCCACTACTACATTTTTTCCATCGATTTCACTCCTCCAATCATTTAGGACAAAGTTTAAGCACGTTTCACAGGAGTGGTTTGCACGAAAATCCGATTGGTATTTATCCAGAAGGCTATGTCCCTCTAAGTGTTCTTGTAGCTGCATTACAACTGTTTTTTCTACGATTTTTTCGTATAAAGGTATCATATTTATTGGGCGATAATCACTAAAGGTTTTCGCGTTTGAGATTTTTTTTACCGACACTATAAGGGATGTATTCATAATTCTTTTAAGCACTGGAGCAACAATGCACAGGGAATCCTTAATCATTTTAACATTCATAAAATTAAAGTCATTCTTTTTGTTAAGCATATCTATTGCACTCTTAATAGTTTCCACATTGACGACACTAAACTTAAAATCTATATTGCACTCTTCAAGTAAATTTGTATAATCACAGAATATCACTGATTTGGTTATTTCATTTATGGACTGCATATAAAATTTGTTAAATTTATCACATAGAATTGCACTATCGTTTATCATATCGCCATTTTCCATTTGTACCTCGGATAATATTTCATTTCTTTTCTTAAAAACGTATTTCTTTATTTTTTGCCACATATCTTTTTGACAGCTTGCATTGTCAATTTGGCCTTTTAAAAAATGAGATTTAGTTAATCGGATGTGCTTTTTGTATTGATTTCTATAATGTTGTTCTATATGGTTGTTCACTATTAAAATTTACAAAAAAGAGGATTTCGGACAGTCTTGATAGGAATAGATTTTGATTATACGAGCAATATTTAATTTTCTTTTTATTTTGAGTTTTATGCTGGTTCTTTATTATTATATCAATGGATTCATGGTCACTTATTTTTAAACTATCAACCCTCGCGGCTACTTTGTCAGTGCAATTTGTGATCACATACGAGGGTGGGTCAATAAGTCCCTGAAAAATGAAATGAGGTACACTCTTTTCGGTATAAAAACATTTTATTTTTCAACATAGTCTCCTTTTAGCTCTATACACTTCATCCAACGTTCTCCAATTTTTTGATGCCCTCCAAATAATACGATTTCTCTAGCCCCTCAAAATAAGCGTTTGCTTCAGCGATGACCTTTTCATTCGACCCAAATCTCTTACCTCCGAGCCATTTCTTCATGTTTGGAAACAAGAAATAGTCGCAGGGGGCTAAATCTGGGGATTATGCTGGATGAGGGAGGAGTTCGTAGACTAACTCTAACTCATGCAATTTTGCCATTGCGACTGCGGTGCGTTTGCCTGGTGAAAAGAACTTTTTTCTTCGCCAAATGCGGTCGTTTTTGCTTCAGATCGGCTTGGAATCGATCCAGCAGCTCTGCGTAATCGTTTTACCCTTTTCAAGGTAATCGATGTGAATAACACCGCGAGCATTCCAAAAAACTGTCGCCATGACCTTGTTTGCTGACAAACCCGCCTTAGCCTTCTTCGGTTTCGATTCACCAGTAGAAGTCCATTGTTTTAGCTGTTCCTTGGTTTCTGGTGTGTTGTGGTGAATCCAGGTTTCATTCACGGTTACGAAATGGCGCAAAAACTCAGCCGATTTTTTCTGGAACATCGCCAAACACACCTTTGAAGTTGTCAAACGAATGCGTTTGTTGTTGATTGTGAGCAAACGCGGCACCCATCTTGCGGAAAGCTTTTTCATGTCAAGCCTCTTCAAGCTCGCGCACTTTCACTCGCCGATCGTCCATTATCAACCCATGGATTTTGTCGACCATTTCTGGTGTGGTGCTTGAACGACCGCACCGAAATTGAGTAGACCAGTGGTGAATGATTCCAATCGATGGTGAAGAGTCCCCATAATATTTGTCAAGCTTTTGTTTTGTTTGCGTGATAGTTTTTTCTCGCAATAAATAGTGTTTAATGAGCACTCGCAATTTACTTTTTTTCATTTTAACGAAAATGCTAGTAGGCGTTTATATAAAATGGCTGCCACAACAAAACTATTTGGCAGATCTGTCTGAAAATTTGGGTGCGTTCTTTTGAAAGATGATTCTTGACAAACAAAGAATTAAATTTAAGGTGACGACACAATTTGTGTTAATTTTCAGGGACTTATTGACCCACCCTCGTATGTAAGTAGTTTTAAAAAACACCAGAATGTACCGTGGTAAATAAATACGCGAAACACATGTAATTGATACACGGTTCGAAGTACACGTGCTAATTCACGCAAGAGATAAATACACGTGTAGTCCGTGTATCCGAAGGCTTGGAGCAATGAATCC